>CM042883.1:6050011-6070867 GCA_023653495.1 Melastoma candidum | reverse complement strand
CGATGTGCGGAGTGGAAAGTCGTCCTTGGGACTTGCTTTGTTGAGGTCGCGATAGTCCGCGCAGACTCGGACCTTCCCGTTCTTTTTATGACCGGGACTATGTTGGCAACCCATTGCGGATAGGTAGCCACTTCGATAAAGTTACTTTGAGCAGCTTATCCACTTCTTCTTGATGGCAAGGGCTAGCTCGGGCTTATACCGCGCTGCTTTTGCTTTATAGGATGAATTGACGGATCTGTAGGGATCTTGTGCTCCACAATCTCCGAATCTAATCCGCATGTCCGTGTATGACCAAGCAAAGACGTCAGAGAATTCCTTTAGCAGGTTGACGATGTCTTCAGTTTCATCCTTTGACAAATCTGCGCCGATGAACAACTCCTTGGGGTCATCTTGGTTCCGATGTTGATTGAAATCGGCTTCTGCAGTGTGATGTCCTTCGGTTCTTCATGTCGCTGAAGACCTTGTTCCAATCCATAATATCCGTCCATGGATTTGGGGTCGTCACTGCTTCTCCGTCTTGTTCAGAGGTTTTCTCGGGTACTCCCAAGCGCCGTTCCTGAAAAGGAGAAGAAATTAAAGTAATGTATCCAAAATATTCGGAATATCGTTTCATGCGACAATTCATAACAAGGCATGCGTGTTTGACCAAAAGAAAATTTTGTGGGATCAGGACTCAGCGGGTCCCTCGTCGTTTCCTCGGATTCGCCCTGATCATCAGCGGCCCGATCCCACAAACGCCCTAGGTATTGCCTAGGGGTCGCGTTACATATAGACAACCTTGCTAGTCCGCGACCAAATGTAGCAAGGTGACCTATTCTAACTCTATCTATCTAAGTGCAGAAAAGTAAAGATGGAAAGTTTCACCCGTCGAGAGGCATGTCTGGCTCGGCCGGGATCGACGCTTCCATCATACAGACTTCTTCCTCGACTCTTGTGTCCTTGTCTTCTCGTCCTGTTTCCCCTCCACTTCTTCGCTCGTAGCAGGGGAATCTGCATGCCTGTTGGGCGCTTCAACCCTTGGAGGCGTCCTAGGCGGGATTGGCACCCGTGAGCTCGAAAAGGCGGTGCTCGGCTTGCTGAACATACGCCGGTATTTGATCCCAGGGAATGGCGAAGTCATAAGGTATGAAACGAGCCCGTCTGCGAGGTCGACGCCTATGACCTTGCCCCAAATTCACTTGGATGATATTGACATGTTCAACGATCGTCCGCTCGCCGTTGACCTCCTCGTCACTCTGGATCTTCACGTTCTCCAGTTTCTCCGATAGTATTTCACCCTCCATTGTCGCCGCAGATGAACGAACGAAACGGATAGCCGACTTGCTGCTGGTGTGATTGCCCTGTTTGCGCCGCGCTTTGGCTGTAGTGATCGGATAAATCATTCCTTGTCCTCTGATTCCGAGTCCTTGGCCCGGTTGATACCATGTCGGAGGAACTCCTTTGCGCTGATGTTGCCCCATGTCATCAGGGATCCGATATTGTAGTCATGCTGACCATATTCACCATTTCCAGGTTGTGTTTTGATGGCTCTTGTTGCTCTCCACGTATGGCATGTCGATTCATGGCAAAGCTCCATTGAGTGTTCTCCTCTGACTGATGAGCTTGCCGTCTGAAGAAAATTTGACCATCTGGTGAAGCGTTGATGGAACTGCTCCGCCTGATGAATCCAAGGGCGTCCCAGCAGCATGTTGAAGGACCCTGCAGTCTCCAGGAATCTGAACTGGGTGGAGAAAAGGTTGGCCCAATTGATTTCCAACGTGACTTCGCCATGGGCCTGTCGTTCGCGCCGTCGAAAGCCCGAATAGTAAGTTGGATTGAGAAAGTTTCTCCAAGTTGATGTTGAGCTTTTGAGCTACCGCCAACGGGATGATATTAACCCCCGATCCGCCATCGACGAGAACCTTGGAGATGGTGGTTTCACGACACTGGAGCGTGATGAAGAGAGCATTGTTGTGATCCTGCCCCTGCTCCGGTAGATCATCTTCTGAGAAGTTAATTACATTGTTCGCCAGCATGCTACTCATGTACGCATCCAACGCGGCGACTTCGACCTGCTCTGGCACATGCACCTCGGCTAGAAACTTCTCCAACATCTCCCTGTGCTTGTCGGAGGAATGGATGAGGTCGAATAGCGAGATCTGGGCTGGTTGTTTTCGAAGCTGCTCGACTATATCGTAGTCGCTCCCCTTCACCGTATAAATCACCTTGCGGATTTGCTCGTTTGAAGGCGCCTTGGGCTTCGAAGATTCGGCTGGGGATGAGGCTTCAGGAGCTGGCACCACCCTTCCGGAGCGGGTAATTAACTCAACTTCTGGGCTGAGTGGCGTGCAGGTGGGTCCCATCACGACCGGAATCCTTGGTTCCGTTGCAAGCGATGATTCTGTCTGACACGCTTCAGGTTGTGCAGATCCCAACGAAACGTAGACGTACGGCGTCCTTGGCCGCCGAGGGGGAACCAATGTAAACCCATCAGGCATGACTGTGGGCTGAGCTTTCCTGTTAGGCTGGGGTCCTCGACCTCTTCCTCGACCTCGGCTGCGACCTCGGCCTCGACCACGACCGGCGTTTACGACGTTGACACTCCTTGGTTGTGCATAGTCGTATTCATACATGTTTACCTCTTCTTCCTGTTCGGCCAAAACGGAGAAGGAATTTGCCCCGATGTAATTTACATGCTCAGGAAGAGGATTGCTCTTAACATTTGGGCGCTGCTGGCGCCGAAAATGTGATAGCTCCTTCATCAAGCAGTTTTGAATTTGAACTTCAAGCAATACAATCTTGGTGTCGTGCCCCATTGCTCCGAATGATACTGGCAAACCGCCTTGGGGTTATAGCCGAAAGATGAAGGGTTGGTGGCCTTGGCTTCCACGGGCTTGATAAAGCCCATATCCTTAAGCGGACGAACATGACATCCAATGGATCTGGTGTTGGAGTCAAGTCCTCGAGTCTACGCCGGGGGCGCTCTGGTTGTGCAGGCCTTGGCTGCTGTTGTCCCACCATGTTGACCGGGGTCTGAAACGAGTCGCAGCCGGGGCTGGAGGTCTGAGCGCGCTGCTACATAAGTCCTTGGCGCGTACGAGTTGGTGGTGGAGTTGCCCTCATCGACTGCCTATTCTGCTCAGCAGTCGCAATCAAGCTCTTGGGCCTGGGCTTCACTGCCGGTTTGGCTGAAGGGGAAGGGATTAACCCTTCTCGATTTACTCCGTCAAGCTTGTCTGCATTGATGACTACTGAGCGAAGGTGGAGAATGTCTGCCCGATCATGTAGGGCATGTACTCACGCGGGAAGTGGAGGAATTCATCGATGAGCTCCCTCTCCGTAAGCGCCGGTTTGATTTGAGACGCAATGTGCCTGAACCGGTACGCAAACTGCTTAACGTCCTCGGCGCGGTATCTCTCAATTTCCGCAGATCCGAGATCGTAGGCGCCATCTCCACATTAAAGCTATAATAATTGAGGAAATCGAGGGCCAGGTCTTTGAACGTCGCGTATGGCTAACATCCTTGGTGTAGTACCAATGCAATGCTGACTCTGCTAAGCTTTCTTGAAACATGGCGATACGGAATTTGTCATCCGCCGGATACACAGCCATCTTGTGGCAGAAATGCTTCAAATGTAGTTCCGGGCAGCCATTCCCGCGGAACTTCTCGAACTCGGGCATTTTGAATTTTGGCGGGACTTGTATTTGAGGGATCTGGTAGTTGGCAGACTCCCAGTTGTGTGCCCGATACCCTTGGATAGCGTTTAGGCGCTCTTCCAGTTTCGCCATGCGGCGAGCCTCCTCTGCTGCATTGAGGCAATCCTAGCCTCGAGCCTTGTCTCGAAGGCGCTAGCTTGTTGTTGTTCACCAAACAATCATCGACAATTGCCGCATTGCGAGTTCGCGGGCTTGGTAAGGCAGGTTCCACATGCGGAACTGACGGGGTAGCAATTGGTGGAGGGATTCTGAAGGAGGAGGTGTAGAGGTAGTCTGGTGATAGGGAGTTGGCCCAGGTATTGTTTGGACATGGGGAGTTGGCCCGAATGTCATAGGAGGGTAGGGAGTTGGCCCTTGGATGGTTGATGACTGTGGGTAGTATGGAGGTAAGTAAGGTTGAGGCATAGGAAGAGAAAGGGGGGGCTCACCTGTGTGGGTTATATAAGGATGCTACACTTGTGGAGGTAGCGGATCCGGGCATGACCGGGTTGTAGGAAGGTAAAGTGTTTGGTGGGTTATAAGAAGGCAAAGTGTTTGGAGAAGTGTTTAGGCTAGGATAGAATGGATATGGTGTTTTGAGGTCCTGGCATGACAGGAGGAAGGTGAGGGTTTTGGGAGGCGGCAGGAGCAGGTGCGGCTGCTAGCTGACGCTGGAGGAGTTCAGCCATCATCGTTCTTAAGGAGGAGAGTTCGGGTGAGAGACTCCACCTTGTCTCCCAGTGAGGGGTCGCTGGCGCCTTGGGCTAGCGTGTTCGAGGCAGGATTGAAGGGAGCTGAAGTCAGTAGGGCTGCCGAGGGTTGCACTGTTGATGCTACTGACGCAGTCAACGGGATGTACAATGGCGAGGTTCTCCCGTCGGAGGGTTGCCCGGCAGCAAGTATGGTCTGGGGCAGCGGCGGGAAGGCAGGATCGGGAAAGGCGAGGCAGCCTCCATCGAAGCTGAGAACTCGATGGCGGCGGGTGGGGGATGGACAGTAACTCCAGCGGGGGCTGTTTCTTCTTCCGCTGCCGGGGACACGATCATGGGAGTTGGCGGTGGTCCTGCTGAAGCTTCAGCCATCACCGCCCGGATGGTGCGATATCTGGGACGCTTTCGGTATGGAGCAATTGCTCAGTACCTTGAGAAAGGAAAATTCGATTAGCATCAAACAGTGATACTATAGATGCATGCATGTAGTGATGCATGAGATGTCTAATGCAGGGATTGATTGTTGTCACTCGAATTTAACCCCGAAAGCAAGGAATTAGATAGAAGCAAATAGTTCGACATTGTCATAAAAAGGTAAATACAATCGACTGAAAAGAAAGATAGAACGGGCGCGCAGGCCCGATTGCAGCATGAAGGCATCGCCGATCAGGTGCGATCCCATAGCATGACGCTTCCTCCAGAAACGCTGGGACTGAGCTGCGCGATCCTCCTCCTCGGGTTCCGGTGGAAGCTCGCAGAGTTCTTCCGTGAGGTCATCCATGTGCGGGAGATGTGCGCGATCACCCTCTGGAGTGCTGTCTTGACCACCTTGTCGTCGAGGCTGAGTGGTCGGAAGAGCTGCTGCGGGGGTGCCCTAGTCCTCGGAGTCAACCCCAGCTGATGTCGAACTGGAATGGCGCGTAGTAGGAGGTGCCTCCGAACCCCATGATCGGAATGAAGTGCCCGTCCGACGAGGAGGTGATGGCGTCATCCGTGTCGAAGCAGCGGGCTCTCTGATAGAAGTCGCAGGCTCCAGAGACCGGAACAGAGCGTCCACTCCAACGAAAGTGCGTACAGGCAGGCGGGCACGCTCCACGATGCGGGCAGCAACCCCGGTGTGTGCTCCCTAGTGAAGGCTTCTCCCGTGATCCCGAGATGGGTGTAGAACCATACTTGCAGCAGGGATGGGCAGAAGGTCATCCTGTGGTTGCGGACTCCTCGCTTTGCTTCACGCACGATGTTGGTGAGGCTGAAGTTGGTCTCTCCGATCAGGTTGGGCAGGAAAGGAGCGTCTTCAAGTATTGCCTTGGTGATGTAGACAGCTCGTCGGTTGATCGTCTTCTCGTTCTGTGGGTACAGGATCGTCCCGACGAAAAGGATGAATGCTCGCGCTGATCCTTGGCCTTCTCCCATGCGCGGGTTGTATGGCACGAGCTGCAGATCGACGACGTCTTTGATGCTGAGATCCCCTTGGGAGTTGAAGAGCCCGGACACTTGCCGATGATATCTGAAGAAGCTTCGCTATGTACTCCTTCGGTTTGTCGATCCGAGGCAGGGGCAGTATCCCTGTGCGGTGGGGCATCTCGGCGAGGTTGATGTACTCCTCGTAGAGCGGCGCCAACTTCAAGTCCCAAAGCGGAAGACAAAGGAGTCTGGATCCCAGCGCGCCACCGTTCTACAGATTTGAGAGCCCAGTCCAACTCCAGGCATGAGGTGGAAGAGCCCCTTGAGCTTGGACTGCACGAACTCAAGTTCGGATGGCCTCAGCAACGGCAACCACCGGTGGAGATTATCGGCGTTAGGCATATTTTTTGTCGCAGCGAGATGGGCTCCATGAGGTTTCCTGCATAATAGGGTGTCATTCGAGGATGATAACATTCCAATCCCTAACCCTAGTATGGTATGATTCGACACACGATTTATGTAATCATGTTCAAGTAAAAATGGAATGTATGATATTACAAGAATAATCGTGAATTGGAATGCATTCATACGATTATGAACGTGTATGGATGCATTAAAGCGGTAAAAGGAGTTAAGGAAGGGAGAAAAGGAATTTGGAAACCCCCCTGTGACCAACCCAAACCGCTGCAAAATGAACAGATTTAGTGTCACAGTTTATTGCATACAAAACATACCTGCCCTGTCCCTGCACGAGTAACAGGCACTTAGTAACAGACAAATGCACGTGCGGCGTCTGGTACCTGTAGTGGGCAAGCAATTTCTAGACTCGGATGGAGGTTTCTAAGACCTCCCTCGGACTAAGGGAGGCGGGTCCCGGTCCATAGCCTACAAGCCGCAGGAAGCAGCGAGGCCGTGCCTTTCGGTGACCCCCTAAAGATCCTAATCCCGGGTATAGGGATTTACCTATATATGCCTAGGAAAGCGGATAAACGAACACAAACAGGAGATCAAACAAAGGGCATCGAGCCAATCAATTACATGCGCAAACAAGTAACTCCTCTCCGCATGTGGTAAAAAGGCTTTCGGTAGGAATCCACATGCGGAGGTCCCCAGCGAGTCGCCATCCGGGATGTACGCGCGCCCTTCCGGCCTAGCGCGCGCGACGGCGGTTCCGGCTAGCCCGAGGATCCGGGCCCGCTCCCCCGAGGCCCAGTCGGTCGGCGTTACGGCTCGAACGCCGGACGCTGCGGAAAGGGGCCCCGGGTTGGGCCTTCCCTTGATTCGCGAACGGGTCTGCGGGGCGTTTCGCCAACCGTCTCCAGTTCCCTGGAGGCGGCGAGCGAAAGGCTGCGTTAAGGCCTCGCTCGCGAATTTCGGGGAGGGCCCAGGAGCGGCTCGAGTAGCCGTCACCTCACCCCAAATGGCTCCGAAAAAAGGGTAGTGGGGTTTGTTTTAGCTTTGGAAAACTGTTCGGAGTCGCCACCGACTTAGTTTTAAAAATGTGATTTTAAGTCGGAAAAATCAGAGTTCTGGGTTCGGGGATTCCTATTTACTAACCTTAGTACTACCACATGCGAAAAGGGTGGCGATTTGTCCAAAAAGTTACTTTTGATTGACGGTGTTGGACCCGATCCGGGAGTGGGCCGGACTCGTATCGACGTTTTAACGGCGTTGGACCCGAATTTAGGTTTGTTTGATTAAAAACAACACACGACATAAACCTAAAGCCTAAGTCATGCGTGCAATCACAAACAATAAGAGATGAAAGAGGGCGGGGAAGGGCGGTGGTTGCGGGCCTATGCACTTGGGCCCGCAACCGTTACATATGGGCTTAAAATAAATTCGGGGAGGCCCGCACCTCCCCTTTGTACCTTGGTGAAGATTGGGGCCGCTTTACTCTTCAAGCCCGCGGTTTTTTAGGCCGGGGTAGAACCACGCGGTTTGATACACGCGTCTTCGTGTGATCTTCGAAAGTTTGAATTTGGTCTTCCGAAGTTGCATGCTCAGTGTACATGCGAAGAAAATATAAGAGTGGTTAGTATCGTTAAATTCGAACAAAACTCAATTAGATTGAGAATTAGTAAGGCTTGTCTTACCGTTTTGATCGGGGTGTGTACTCGGTGTAAATTGTCGATGATATCCAGAAATTTCCGTGTTTTACATGCAAAACAAAGAAGTAAGGATGTTAGCAATGCTTATCAAGATAAGATGTCGACTCGTACATAAAAATTCGAGTAAGCATGAACATAATGAAATCGTGTCGATTAAAAGAGATGAATAAAACTCTTAAATATAAGAAAGTCATATTAATTCAATGAAAGCAAGTAAAACATTTACGAAGACTAAAGACTTAACAGGATACACCTGTTGACGTTAACTTTAAACAGTCACCTGTCGTATAACTATCAAATTATCTTTAAAATCAACATAGCACACGGTCTGTTGTATATAACTATCAAATTAAATTAAAAAGGGGAAACAGGACACTTTACCTTTTCCTCTTTCTCAGTTCGCCCAACTCCTTAGTGTGATCCAGATGAGGAGCTGCAACGATCGCCTGCGCTGGAGACCAGAGGGGATCCGGGCCGTCGGGGTTGGTGAGAGGGCTGCGCGACGACGGCGAGGGCGAGGTTGGCAAAGGCAGAGGCGGCGGTGAGGATGGGGATCTGGCCGCTGCCAACCCAGGAGACGTCAGAACGGCGGATTCGCCGTGGCTGGCCTTGGGGATGTCCGGAGGAGGCTGGGAAGCTGGGAGCCGAGGACGGGGAGGCTAGAGGGACGGGAGCCGCAGGGGTTGCCTGGCTTGCTGCTGCGGAATGGCGCCGGAGGGAACTGCGGTTGGCCGCTGGTGGTTCTACCGCCGATGTCGAATGGGGCCTCGGAGATGGGAGACTGTGCTTGGAGAGACGGCCGGGAGGACGCTGGGGAAGGAGGTTCGCCGGGGAAGGAGCTCATAGGTTGCCACGGTTTCTGGGAGGGTCGCCGGAGTTGCCGTGGGACTGTCGCCGCGAGTTTGGGGACGCCGAGGAGCCGAGGTCCACCGCTGCGGGTTCAGGAACGCAGGGAGGCTGTTGGTTGCCGTCCCGAACGTGGGTGCGCCGCAGGGGAGGGTTCCTGGAACGGGAGAGCCGCTGGCGGCTGGACTCGTGGTGGGAAAGCCGGTCTGGCCAGAGGGTGTGCCGCTGAGATGTCTGGCCGTTGCTAGATGAGGTCTGCTGGGCATGGGTGTCATGGAGGGGAAGGCTGGATTGGAGGGGTCCCGGGTTTGAGCAGCTTCAGGGACGAAAGGGGAGGTTGGTCTGGTCCGCTGACGGCTGGAGGAGAGGAAGACTCGCTACCGTTGGCTCTGGAGGAGCAGGATCTGCCTCTACCGGTTGCTGGGGGACGTCGGGGGAGTTTTCGCTGCTTGCCGCCTGTTGCTAGGCTGGATCTGAAGGGGCGGCGAGGAAGAGTCGCTGCCGTTCTGTCGGAGGAGGACCAGGTAGGTCTGTGGCTGGGTTTGAAAGGAAACTTCGAGGAGGCCGGTTCGTTGCTAGTGCGACTGGCTGCTGGTTTCGAAGCCGCCGGGAGTGGATGGCCGCTGCGGGAGACGGGTTGCCACCGTTGGGAGGCGGGTTCATCGTCGAGCTGGGCGATGCCGGGGGAAGAGGTTCGCCGGGGAAGTGGAGGGAGCTGAGCTGGAATCCAAGGACGCCAAGGAGGAGGGGTCGCCGTCGCTAAGCTCACTGGTTCAGGTGCGTCGTCAGGGATGCCGTGGTGGTCGCTGCTGATCTGACTTCAGCACGATGAAAAAGAGAGCTGTCTCCTATAGTTCCTGTGGTCGTGAGCATCGAGCTGCAGAACTCCGCCCTGTATCTCTGCACAGAAGAAGGATACGTTAAAGCCAAAGGAGGGTTCCCCACGACGCTAAGCGCGTCCGCGAGGAACTTAGACCCGGTGCTGCGTCGAAGATGGGGGATCAGGGACTGATCGGGGAGTCTGAATGGGACCACCCTCATTGCAGCTGCGGAGAGACGTCCGGCGTCACGAGTCGCGGCTGATGAAGCTGGGACCGTTGTCGAAAGAAGTCGTCGATCGTGTTATATCCAGGAGGGCCAGACTTGTCACCGCTTGAGGTATGGCTGTCCTGTTTTGGTTGATCATCAAAGGGGGTTTCCTGCAACTGGCTTTTTCATTCTTACCTTGGCGAATGGACAGGTAAGGAGCTAGGATGATGAGAGGTGGCGATGGTGATTCCCTGTTGTTGAAAGATGCAAAGAGGGGAGGAAGAGAGACGATAACTTCGTCAATCCCCTCCACTCCTCCTTGGTGCAGGGACTGTTGGAGGTAAGAACAAAAGAAAAAAAAAACAAAAGAAGGATGCTGGCAGTCGATGAAGATTGAAGGCTCAGTTTTTTCTGGGTAGTAAGCTTTGAGGAAGGAGATGAAGGAATCAGGAGAATGTTCGATAGTTCTCGAAAATCTCCCTTTCCTCTCCAAAAATGAAGAACCCCCCTGAAAGTAATTTCTTTCTGCGTCTTTTATTTCACTCTTCCTCTCCAACTATCTGGTTTCCTCTCCCCCCTTCCTTCTTTCTCCCAGTTCTTCTGAATTCTCCCCATTTTCAATTGAATTCCTCTAGTTTAGTTGGACTCGGACGAGCTCTGTTTAGCGGGGTCGAAACCGTTAGAGGGGACAGGATCGTCCATGGCCGTTGGCAGGCTAATCTTCTCAGCAGGTAGCAGGCGACAAGGCAGGTGTTAAGGATTCAGGGGATTTCAGAGAGAAAATCGTCTTTTGACAGGATTCTGTCGAGGGAATCAGGTAATATGTTTTGGGCTGGGTTTTGTTTCCCTTGTGGGCTAGCCTTGGTCCTTGGGCAACTTGTTGCGGGCTTGCCATTTGGCCTAGTTTCCTTGGGTTTGCCTTGTGTTATGGGGCTGAGCTTCCTTGGGCTCTGTGGATTGGGTTTGACACATGATTTGGCCTCTTTCTTTCTTTTGTTTTGGGCCGTTGCTGTGTGTTATGTGTCCCTTTAGACATATCCCGTGAAATGTCCCTTCACGTGCATGATTCCCTTCATGTCTTGAAGTTTTTGATGAGCTTCCTTTTACCGATTACCACCATTTGCATTTCCTGCTTGACTTGTGTTTGTGTCTGAAGTTGGTGGGCGGCTGTCGCTGTCGGGAGAACCACCATCACTTGTCGCCGAGTAGGCCACTACGACGGCTTTGGAGTCATCGATGTGTTTCGTCCTGCCGGGAGGGGATGCTCTCTGATCTGCTGTAAGAGGAGATTGTTGTATGATTCTCGGTTGTAGATGTTGTTGCCTGATTGATGAAGGCGGTTGTTGGGTTGTTAATCCCGTAAAAGACTGAGCATGTCATGTGGTGGTGAGCCTTTTGTTGGTTATCAGGATTTCAGGAAAGCTGCTGCTGATGTCTTTGAGACCGGAGCTATTGCATCTGTAAGAACCAACGGTACTGTAACAGGAGCTGGATTGCTTCGAGCGGCACGCGTCGTAGCCGCAGGAGATCGTTGCTGTTTCTGAAGCTACGACCACGTCTAAGGATGTAATTGTTGTCGGTGTATCCGCGTGGACACAGGGGCTGAGGCTGAAGTTGTGCCTGTGATCAAGGTTGTCGATGGGGCTGCATGGTAGTTTGCCTCTCTTCCTCTTTTCTTTTCCCTTTTGGGGAGGGCATGGCTCCTGGAAAGGATCAAACCGTCTGTACAAAGACGGCGTTTATATAGATTGGGGTACAATTGTTGTATTGGATGTCGTTGAACAAAGCAGCTTCATATCTTTTAAGCGAATATGGCTGGTTTCATTCATTCGAGACCTCTGTTATTGGTGCATTCATCGAGGTTCAAACAATTTGCGGCTCATTTGAGGTATTACACGTAGTGGGCAGAAATTCATTTGAGACACAATGCACTTGATTTATTGAGTAAAACAAAAACAATGTAATTGCATTGTTCTTTGACTACAAATCTAATTTCCATAACCCGCCAACTTCTTTGAAATCGAGGACAAGGGATTCACGGGCTCGTCGCTTCGCGTTCACCTTGTTTCGCTGGGCATAAAGGTCGACGACCTTTTCTCTATCCTTCTCAGCATTGGCCTCCAGCTCCTCGATTTCTTGAGTATTGATCGACGCGAGCTGCCGAGTCAGGTCATTCTTGAGGTTCATATAGAACTCTATTTGTCTTTCTGCCTCGGTCAGCTTCTCTTGCACGTCGACCAAACGTTGGCGGGCGTCCTGCGCAGCTTTAGAGGCCTGCCCTCGAGCTTCATTAATCGACTGAATCTTCGAGTCAGTCGATTCCAAGGTGAGCTGGTCGGCGTAGTAATCCCTCCAGCTGGTCCAGTACGTCGACCTGAAGCTCTTGCAGGCCCCCAATATTTCGTCCGTGACCCGAGGGGATGCCTCGATCCTCTTCAACAGCTTCTGCATCCTCCTAAATTCGTTGACGCTTAAGGGGTCGATGAGCAGGAGTTGGCAAAGTTCTTCGATATCCTCGTGAAGCTTCTCCCACGGGTCTTTGGTTGACCTAGAAGTCGCTGCAGCAGGATCCTGAAGAATAAGAGGCAAAATATTGTTAGACAATACCCTAAAAAGGCCAACGACTTCGTATGATCGAGTACTTACCTCTGGAGGCAATTTATCCCCAGAGCTCTCATCCGAAGAAGAAGGGGGAGTAGGAATCTTCTGTCGGCCAGCAGGCACCTTCACCCTCTTCGGACGAGCCTATAAGGAAGGATACAAATACCCCAATCAAAATCGCAATGATAATACTATGTTCTGTTTAAAACAAGAACACATACCATCGCTGGTGTAGGAGTTTGGACTGGAGGAGAAGGAATAGCTTGGTTTTCCTCCTCACGAGTCGACCGGGTCGGTGGGTCGACCGGGATCGCGACATCCAGAACAACCTGTTCTTCTTGCACCAAGGCCTCAGGGATGTGCTGTTCCTGAAACAGAGTATGACGCAGAACCAAAAGTTCATCTATGAACTAAAGTAATGATACACCAGCTTAGAATTAAACTCACCTTGGCGACTGAAGCCTTTGAACTTTTGTCTAAGGCATGGGAGATAAGCTGGTCGTCATCCTCATCTGAAGCCTCTCCCTAGACAATATAGTATGGGTTAGATATGAAAACTCAAAACAAAAACTGGAGTCATCAGAGTCATACCTCTGCGGCCGGCCTTTGTGGAGCGTCGACTACAGCTGAAGACACTGGCACCGCAGCTGGTGCCTTGGTAGATGAGGTCGCCGCAGCAGCAGCTGGCGACCTGGATGGGGTCGCCGCAGTAGTAGCTGGCGACCTGGATGGGGTCGCCGCTGCAATAACTGGCGACCTAGGAGAGGAAGTCGCCGCTGGAGTCAACACCTTCACCAGTCTCTTCCTCTGAGATAGAGGCATCTCTTCAAGATCTTCTTCCTCGGCCGCCTTGCGCTTTGGAGCGCTTTTAGATCGAGCCTTAGAGGGATCACCTGTGGCTGTTTCCCTGGGGCTCGCAACTTTAGCCTTCCCCTTGCTGGTCGACTTGAGTCTAGAAGGAGCAGGGGCAAGGGGGGCTTTAGGCTTGGATTTTCCAGAGCCCCGAAGAAGCAATGATCTTGAAAAGGAGAAACACTTATGATTAATATTAAGAACCCAATACTCTTAAAACAAAGCTAAGTCCTTACCTTTTGCTTTAATATGCGCGTCATCGGTGTAAAAATCAGGTTCCTCGGAGGCCTCCAAGAAATGCATCAAGGCCCGCAGCTCTTCATATGTAGTCGACCACAGCACGGTGAAGAACTGTGTGGTGAAACAGGAAGAAGTATCAGATGGGAATTCCATCTGGGAGAGCTGCGCCTTGTGATTGAGCAAGTTGAGGGTCTTCGAGTCGATCGACTTGCACACAATCCTTTTCATCCTGTCCCCGTATAAGCCGCCGGCAGGGTCAGCGAGTGGAACTGCTACACTTTGGATAAACCCAAACTGCCTTGCACACAGTTGAGGGTTATAGACTTCGAAGGTCAGGTAGCCGTCGAAAATAACTGGCAGATCTCTGCTGGTCAATACTCCATTCCAGAAGCCACGAGCAGTTTGAGGATTGATTTCCTGAGCAAGTGTCTTGCCGCCTGGAAAGGGTGCCCAGTCGCGTCGATCTACCCTACCGAAGTCGACTATGTGCTTTAGGTGGCCAGTGATCGATGTCATAAGCCATTGATCCTTACGCTGGCCGCACTAATCTAGGATGGTCTCCCCATAATAGGAGGCTTCAAGGGGCGAAGAAGGGACCTTGAACCCAGTCAATCCCGGCATCCACATGGCCGACCAAAGATGAACTAGCCAGAGCAACCCTCCTGCTGGATGTTTTGGAAATGGCTTGATTTGAGACGTTGCTCTGTCCAGATCGTGATAAAGAAGACCCAAAACGAAGGGACCCCAGGAGATTTCTTCATTGGTCTCCCTCAGAAAATTGGCCACCGCATAAGCAGTGTGGCAAACTTTCTTCCCAGGGAAGCAATAAACGAATTTGCTCAACCAGGTGCTGAGGAACTCGACCTCTTCCTGGGCACCAAAACCTTCAGTCGATAATCTCTCATCTGACCTCTTGCCTGCTGAGGCTATCTTCAGATGCCTATTCACCACCTCCATGTACTGAAGGGCGCCCTTGGGATTAATATCATCTGCCTGAGAGTACTGTCGAACAGGGCGGCCATTCATTTTGCACCTGGTCAAAATCTTCACATCTGCCAATGTAACTGACATAGGGCCTTCTGGGAAATAGAAGCAGTTCACGGCAGAATTCCAGAAAGGCAGCATGGCCGAACAAACCCTGGGATCACAGTTCTTATTTGCCACTGACATCCTAAAGAATCTCAAAATCCTCTGATTCCTAAATCTCTCTGTAAAGTGCTCATCCCACATCTCAAGCCAGTCTACCATCTCAGACTTAGATGCAGATGGAAAACACAGGAAAGATCCCTGACCTTCCCAGTTGAGGGGATTGATGAAGTCGGGATGACAAATCGGGATGGGCTTCTCAGTGATGAGATAGTTGAGCGGCACCGTCTCCGGGAAAAGATGCTCTGGCAAGATAGGTCCAAGAGTGACGCCCGACCCCTGATCCTCTGCGACCGGAATGGGTCCGGGTGGCCCCGCGCGCAGATTATGGAACTCAAAAGACTTAAAAGTTGTCATCTTTTTGAGGATCAAAGGAGTTTTGTTAAGGAAGACGAAGGGTTTTCTGGGAAGCGAGGGTTTCTGTTTTCTTGGAGAAGATGGAGAAGTGTTGAGCAAGGAAGAAAAGTGCGGGAAAAGGGCGATGACTCTCCTTTATATAAGGTATGATTTCTGCTGAGTCGGCATAGCCAACCCAGCATAAAAGGGGGGCTTATGTTGACATGGAAAATAATTTTGGGCATGGGCTTAGAACAGAAACCCAGTAATCCCTCAAGTCACACTCCGAGTCGGCCCAAGATACAGTCGTCTAGGCCGACTCACGACGAAGTCGATTAGGTCGACCCATGACGAAGTCGACTAGGTCGACTTATGAACGGAGTCGATTAGGTCGACTCACAACGAAGGAATATGGTAATCAAAGTCATCCAAGATGACTCAACGATAGCTAAGTTTACTAGTAGAGTGAAGTCGACGGAATTCTGGATAAGTCGACCAAGTCGGTCGTAGTCCGTACAGATCAGTCAAGTCGACAAGGTTGGAATAAATTTATTCATTTTCAATCACGTTTGTTAAGGATCGTAACTGATCCTAATATCCAGGAACGTGATCCCGTATATCAATGAGGTTGTTGAGACACTCCCACGATATTAGAGATCACGGTCTATAACACGATCTGCAACACGATCTATCTGTTACGTGTTAAACACGTACAAAAGACAAAGCACGACCATGCACAGCCAAAGCTCTGAAGTTTGTTCGTCAACCTTAGGAAATTAGATACCTTGACCCGGTTTATAGGTCAACTCCCCTTCCACCGACAGAGTGAGCTCGTAGGGCCTTTGCCGTCAACCTCCCGCCAGCGACACCACCGACGGAGTGAGCTCGTAGGGCCTTCGTCACAGCCTCCCGCCAGCGACCACCACCGACGGAGCGAGCTTCCAAGGCCTTCGTTACAAGTTCTCCGCCGTCATAGGATTCCACATCGTTGTCATCACCTGCCCCCTTTTCATTTTTTATGGCTGTAAGCCCCTGTTCTTAATTCGTCAAGATTGTAAGACTTGCATTCTATTTTAAATAAAATTGTGCATCTTCTTACTGGCGACCACAATCCAATTCCTGTGAGTCCTTTGCCAAATATTTCCGACGTGATCCGTTCTATAGGCGAACAGTTGGGTGGCCTTACTAAGGAATAAAGTTCTCGTAGCTCGGCTTCATCTCGTTCTTGAATTCGAAACTTTATTTCATGGGTGTGATGGTTATTAGTACAATAGTATTTAATATCACGAAAGAAGACGATTGATTGGAAAGAAGATAAGAAGTAAAGGAGCGTAAAATGGAAACTCAAGTCCCTGGTGTGAAATGGCTGAAACTTGATTCCACCATCGTGTTGGACGATGTTTCAGTTTAACTACTACAAATAGTTGTAATAACCTCGGTTCAACCTTTTACCAAAACGCGACAACTTACGTGAACCTCAACCAAAACCACCGGTTCAACATTACATATACTAAGAACGAACCACACAGACATAGATGAAAACTAAATATTCTATTGGTTAGATAAAGTGGGCTTGACTCATTTGGATCATATCAATATAGGCCAATTCAAACGGGACTAACTCGCGCACTCCCACATAATCAATAGTAAAACATATAATTTATAAATTTTAAAGGAATCATAAACTCATTGATTTAATCTTTTTTATGACAATGAATTTTTTTATTTATTTTGAAGTTATCATTTAGGAAAATAATTGTCATTTTTTAAAATAAATCTTCTTTATGAAATTTGGTATATTTTTTATGTTAAATTTGATAAATGGGTCAGTTGGGCTTGGATCAACTAGGCCCCAACTAGGGCCCTTGTCGGCCTGGATACAATAAACTTAGGCCCGACCCGCCAAACAGGCAGGTCAATTCTGCTGATATGTAGAATTTTTGTTAACAGTGAGGTAGAAGAAGAGCTGAGGGATCATTTTGATATAATCGCATGAGAATACATCATAAAATCTCCTACGAGCCCGAAGGCGAAGATTTCAGGCTAATGCACAAAAACTCGACGGTTGGCATGGCATAAATGTTGTGGTCAGAAGAGCTGAAGTCCCCCCTTCTT
Source organism: Melastoma candidum (assembly GCA_023653495.1). Classification (NCBI taxonomy): domain Eukaryota; kingdom Viridiplantae; phylum Streptophyta; class Magnoliopsida; order Myrtales; family Melastomataceae; genus Melastoma; species Melastoma candidum. Next base: position 6,053,802 of record CM042883.1, on the reverse strand, counting down.
GCTTTCAAATCGGCCAGACATATCCTATATGTGCATGAAGGAATACAAACTGCAGATGGGATTTTGCCTCTCGGCAACTGTCTTCTTTCCACTGATCGGGTCAATAATCTGAGCGGGATGATCGCCACCAAAAAAACAGGCCGGCCGACTCCACCGGAAAATAATAAATAAGTTCTGAGAAAATAAAGCAGTTATAATTCGCACGCCAGCACTAAAAGTGCTATGTTGATGTAGAGTTTGTTGTTCCTTGCTACTTCTCTTTAATGTGTTTCTTGAATCCTGGTTGTTTCTTGCGACGGACCACATTATATGCGACGATTGCATAAATATGTCGGTAATAAAACGAATAATGGACAATTTTACCGTGGTTCATCATGACGTACAAATCACAAGGCCATGACAAGTTGTCTTTGCGACCCAAAACAACACGAGTACGGATAGTTCAATACATACGAAGGTCCAATGTTGAGTAATGGACTTACTATTATGGTTGGCTGTAAGAATCTTGGACTTACTAATCGCAAGCTCATTTAGCAGTGTGAAGGAGTCCCCGGGATGGAACACTGGGCAGGTAACTTCATCGCGAGGTCGATGTTGATCCCCATGGCGATTATTATAGGGCTGTCCTTGTAGGTGCAAAGGCAAGGGAAGTTGGCCGACTGCAGCGCATTGCAGCAGGACACCGTGGGGGGCGTTGGATTTGGTGGCTTCACCGATGGCAGGCATTGCTCCAGGCCCACGATGGTCACATTGCATATGCTTTGCCCATGTGTACTCGCACCTTCCGGCCTAGCACGCGCGAGGCGGTTCGGACGACCCGAGGATCCGGGCCCGCTCCCCAAAGCCCAACCGGTCGACGTCACGACTCGAGCGTCGGACGCTTCGGAAAGGAATCGGGTGATCCCTTCTTGGATTCCTAACTGGGCCTGCTCGGGCCCTCGCCAACCGTCTCTGTTTTCTTAAGAGGCAGCGAGCGAAAGGCGGAGCATGATCCGAAGAAGGAATTTTCGGGAAAAATCAGGAGCGACTCGTGTCGCCAGTCCTTCATCCAAAATGGCTTCGTGAAAATATTGTTTAACTTAGGTAAACGATTACGGAGTCGCCACCGACTTATTTTTTAAAATTGTTCTAAGTCGGAAAACCAGAGTAGGATTCGGGGATCTTTTATTACTAACTCTTACATTTAAATATACGAAAAGGTGGCGTTTGCTCCAAAAGTTAGCTTTTGGTTAACGAGTGTTGGACCCGATCCGGGCATGACTCCGAACTCATGTCAATGTTTTACGGGCGTTGGACCCGATTCGAGCATTTTGGGCCGAATTCATGTGTGTTGGTTTAGTAAGCAACATGCGACGATAAAATCCTAAAAGCCTAACAGCATGCACCGCAACCACATGTCAAGTATTTAGATCAAAGAGAGCGGGGAAGGGTGGTGATCGTGGGCCTATGCACTTGGGCCCACGACCCGTTACATGTGGAAATAACAAAACATTGGGAGGCCCGCACCTCCCTCATGTACCTGAAATGACGGTTGGGGCCGCTTTATAATCTTGACATCACAATTTTTACACGTGGCGAGATCCACGCGGTTTGATACACGCACCTTCGAGTAAATCTTCGAAACTTTGGTGTCGATCCCTCCGAATGGCGTGCTCATTGTACATGCAAAATAAGATACAAACATAAGGTAGTAAAATTACGCACAATCTGCATAGTAATTCGTAACTTGAGCTAGGATCATTCGATTCGAATGAGACATGAACCCATAGATCCGAAACTTAATGAAGAACCTGCGCGTAAAATTTCATGAGAATCCAACGATACAATCTCTCGAGATCAAGGAACGAAATTGGCTGTCCGCAAAATCGGAGCAGTTTATATACGCGGATTCATTCCCATCATATCTCAAACATCGAATGTCCGATCGAGATGCAAAAATATTCTACAAAAAGCTTATGAAACAAAGAGTATTTCTATGAAATTTTAGCTAAATCCAACGGTTGAATAATGAGATATGCTCGTGCAAATATCGGAAGTAATCTAGATAGCCTGTCCAGCATGGCTGACTAGAGCCGTGGGAATAAAAATTGATATCTTTTCATCTATATGGTGAAAAAATGCGTATAATATGTCAAAATAAATATGATTAAGAAAGAAGATTTATAAAAAATTTTGAGACACATCCAACGGTGGGATTACCAGGCATATGGACGCAAAGAGAAGATAGTTCTGTGAGCTCGATCTGATTTTGGCCGAGAAGAATTCCGGAAATAAAAATGGGAAACCTTGCATTTGGTTGGTGAAAAAATGCATATGATATGTATAAATTACCATGGAAAAGTGAAGAACACATCTACAAAAGTTGAGAACATTCCAACGGTTTGATCTGCCGACATTACGCAAAGAGTGAAATAGCTAAGCTTGGCAGACCTCATTTGGTGTATGGTCTGTTCACGAGGTCGTATTTTGTTATTAGAGAAAACTTCAACGGTTGATTTATAGTAAACAACTGTCTTGAAGTCTAGTTTCTTCCTCAAATGTTTGAACAAGATCCAACGGCTAGATCTCCCAAAATGCCCCCGGAAGTAACAATGCGACTGACTGTTCTGTCGCGGCCAGTGAAGGTGGCGCTTGTTTCGGGGGGCATAACTTGGTCCTCGATAAAAAAAAAAAATTAAAAAATATCTCTAAGACTTTCACTCATTAAAGATCATTTGGTCTTCAGGAGTGAAAATGTCTGCGACCTCTTAAAAAAAAAACTTTCCTTTGGAGACGTTATTGTGGAAAACGGCCAAAACAAAAGGGTGGTAGATGTCCCAACACCTCCATGCCGAAAATGAATGCAATATCGACCTCCAATATCAGGTAACCTTTTTCTTTTTTGATAAATTATCAGGTAAGCTTTGAGGTCTGAGGAATGGGCAAATATATATTTCAAGAGGAGTTTAGGTAGTTACGACCTGTTTCCGTTGTGGTTAAGTGTCGGCGGAAGATGCGCACCGGCTGTCATTTGCTTGCGTTTCCAGTAGCGACGAGCTCATCCAGGGGTGCAACGTCCCTCATCCTTGATGTATGCGGCAGGCCAAGGATGAAGAGGCGATGGTGTCAGCATATCGAACATGGTAGAAGCATACTGGAGTTAGCAAAGTGAAGAAGTCTTACCGAGGGGTTACCTCACCCCGAGGTGGCTCGAGGAGGATGAACGACGCCGGGAGGGTGTCGGCTGGTAGGCTGGTCGGGAGGCTTTGGCTCGTCAGCATAGGGGGAGTCCTTGGCTCCGGTTTCTGTGTGTACGTCGGGAGGAGTTGGCTTCCAATTGTATCTGTCGGGATGAGGAGTTGGCCTCCGATTTCTCAGAGGGGAGGAGCGTCTGGGGTGAGACGTCTGTGTGTCTCTAAGGAGATGGACCTCTGATTGTCCTGATTATCTGATAATTGTCTGAAAGGGGATGGGGAGGATTTGTCTCTGAGGAAGGAGAGGATTCCAGAGATCCTGATTGATTTTTTTTTTCACGCGTGATTCTTGTCTAATTGGAGATTGTCTGAAGAACCTGGACGGATTGTGTCTTTCCCTATCTGTTCAAAAATTTTTCTTGTCAAGAGATAACGATATATTTTTTTTTTGAAGGGGATTGTTGAGATAACGTGTGAAGAGAAATTGGAGGAAAAAAATTTCCCCCTGAAATCTTGGATTGATCGGAGAATTCTGTCTAAGATTATTTTCTTTTGTTTTGGATTTTATATTTTTATTATTATTTAAAATTTGGGGAATTAAACCAGGGATGCCGATAA
>CM042883.1:5659691-6049988 GCA_023653495.1 Melastoma candidum | reverse complement strand
TTTTCGGGTGTGCAGTATACGTGCCAATTACTCTACCACAATGCACAAAGATGTGACCCCAAAGGAGATTGGGGACCTATGTCGGATATGAATCGCCATCTATAATTAAATATCTAGAACCGTTGACAGGAGATACATTTATGACACGTTTTGTCGATTGTCAATTCGATAAAATGACATTTCCGACATTAAAAGGGGAACACAAGCCACTGGAAAATGAAATAATCTGATGTGAGCTATCATTGGCTTACTGTGATCCTCGTACAAAGCAATCTGAACTCGAAGTTTAGAAAATTATTCACTTGTAAAATTTAGCAAATCAACTGTCAAATACTTTTACTGACCCTGAAAGTGACAAAGTCTTGTATTCCAGCTGTAAATGCTCCAATAAGAATTCCCTGAAGTACAACCTAATATTGCTAATGAGCCTAAAATGCCAGTGAAACGTGGCGGACCTGTCGGTTCCAAAGATAAAAATCCTCGGGAAAAAAGAAGTAAAGGCTCAAACTGAGAAAACAATTACTCCAGAAGAGCCTCTAATCATTGAAAATATGATTCCAGAAGATCACAAGTACCTGAAAATGAAGAGATCTCTATAAACTATATTTTAACTGGAAAAAGATAGAATCGAGATGAAATCAACATCGATGAAAGGTTTGCATATGCTAGCATGCGATGTTATAAATGATAACGAAGATATTGAACCAAAGTCTATTGAAGAATGCACACGAAAAATGATTTCCAAAATGGAAAGATGCGATTGAGCAGAACTAAAATATATATTAACATACAATAAATTCGTTCTTCGGATAATCTGGCTGACTGATTTACAAAGGCTTTGTCTTCCACGACCTTTGAGAGGCTTAGACATAAAATTGGTATGCGCACACCTGGAGATCTACGATGAAGCTATGAAGAGGGGAGTAAAAATATTGTACTCATTTTTCCTTGACCACGGTTTTGTCCCAAAGGGTTTTTCCGGGTAAGGTTTTTAATGAGGCAATATCATAATGTCATTCAAGGGGGAGTATTATGAATATTTGTGAATGTCATTATAACTCCGAGAAGTAACTGCCAAGACTCTTCAACTATCGAGACGTTTCATCTATCGAGACCCTTCGTCTTCCGAGACGTTTCATTTGCTTATACTATAAATAGAGAACCTTGTAAGATGTATCTTTTGTACCTTTAATCGAAATCAATAAAGAAACTCTTTGCCCTTCCTACGTTATTTATCTTGTATATTCTCTCAATCTTCTTCGTTATTTGTTTTACAATAAAACCCAATTTTGTTAAATTTCTTTAATTGAAAAAATCTTCTCACATGGGGAACAACAACACTTGAGCAAGTCCTTGACCAAACATCAATAAATTTCCTAAAATCTCACCCACGAGAGCCACCTTATCCATCTGGGCATGCCATGTCCCCCACAAGGACGAGACCAACGAGTACCATTGCGATGCCTGTGGCGGAGAGGAGGCACCCTCCTGATTACTCGATATATATCTCTATACGGGAGAGTGCGAGTACGAATCCCGTCATCAGACAGCCACGAAAAATCAGAAGTAGAGTCGATGATGAATTGGGACTCCTTTACTTAAGATTCAGCTAGACATTGATCATCTTAAAGAAATGCTTTGAATGAAATAAACCTGGGGTGATAGTTTTAATTGATATTCTAATCTTAAGGGGGATGGCTTTGCCTAATTAAATTAAGTAGGGGGTGGGGGATGCTCCACCTACTCATCCTTTCTTTTATTTTGGCTCATTTCCCAACGATAATTTAAATGTGTTAATAGGAGGACTAAAAAAAAAAAAAAAGTCATGGGTCCGTCCACCGTGAGTCATTGTCATCAAATAATATCTTTTTGCAAACGATCAGAATCCAAAGTCATGTGGCATGATCGTTTGATGAAAGAAGAAGAAATAACACGTTGGTCCCTAAAAATAAACAAATTGGGGGGGTTGAGTTTGAGAAATAAGGGTCCTAATTTAAAAATAATAAAATTATCGATTATAAACTTACTTTTATAAAATTCTGTTGCTGTATCATGCAACATTTCGTGGTATTTAGCTGTACTCAAACTTTTCAAGCTTTAGATATTACAAAAAAATTTAACATATTCCTCAAATCGCCAAACAACTATAATTGATTTGAGTAAGGTGGAAGGTGTCGAAAGGTTGATATTAATTAAGAAACATAATAATAATGATGATGATAATAATAATAATAGTGATGTACTATTTATTAAAATATACCCTGGTATGGTACATCACACATATTTTTAATAAAGTAACAAATTTTAGAAAGAAATTCAGTAATGTTCGTGAGAAGGAAAGGTTGATGAGAAATTCATTTTAGTATTGTTTTTGAGAGATATGTCAGAGAATAATTTGGGGAGACAAGAGTCAAACGAGGAGGTGGTTTTTTGTTTTCTCCTTGTTTATCTCTTCCTTCCCTAACAAGGAAGCCAATTTAGAATTGAAGGCTTTTTTTATTTGTCTGATTGGTTAATTTTTTCTTTTCATTACAAATTTCCATATTTAGTTTACTTTTACAATATTGACGCTTTTTTCAACTTATGTAAAAAAAATTCTTCTTAATTTATGTAAGTTTATGCAAAAAAAAAAATACAAAACACTGAATAATTGACAAAATATCGGTTACAACTACGAAATTTGGTAAAAAACAATTTGTAAAATATAATTATTTTTTGAGGTTAAATTGGTAATATATTTGAATTGGAAGATTTTAATTTTTGTATGTTGTTACAAAAAAGTACAATTTAATGTAAATTTAAAATGAGGAAACCACGTCAAAAAAAAAAATGAATAGTCAAAAGGTATGTTCCAATAGTATTAACCAAAATTTATTTACGAAAAGAAAAATGATTGAGGATTAACAAGAAAAAAATAGTTGTTTAATTTTTTGATGGAAAATTTGTAGAACAAAACGGTCGAAATCATTGAAGGTATGGATCATCAACTGATGTGATACAATTACAAATGGGTTGGTTGTTAATCTGATTTTGGGTGTCTGGTCTTTTTTGTGTTTGGGGTAATTCTTCTCTGATGTTGGGCGCTTTTTGCTCCCATTCGTTAGCCAAACGCCCCTCTCCCCCTTCTGCATCCCCGGTTCGACTTAGGGTTCCCAGCCTCCATCCCCCCTTGTCGTTGGCTCTGCCGTCGCTGCCTCCCCGTTCTGTTCGTCTGCGTTCTATTTCTCCTCGGACCGTGAGTCGATTTGTGTCCTGTCTTCGATTCGGGATTCGGTCGAGCTGTCGTTCCTAATGTCTTTACTTTTTCATGTGTTGTTGATGCGGGCAGAATTGGAGAATTCGTGCTTTAGGGACCAGGACCGAGACGGGGAATTGGGTTCGGGATTGCCCGATTGTAGCTTGCTTGGGCATGGGGCAACGGAGGATTGCACGAAGCTGGGACTGAATCCTGGAGTGACTGTTAAGAAGGACTGGAAAGTGAGGTCTACAGAGGTAATTCAGTATGATTTTCTTCTTTTTTTAGTCTATTTGACAGAATAATTCCCGAGATAGGTAGATATGCTCTTTCTTTTGATCCCAGAAAGATGGGGTTGTGGAGATTTGATGCCAGCATCTGTAAATTCAAGAGAGGCACCTGACTGTAATAGGGACACCTTGGTGTAGGGATCCAATAAAGATGAACTTAGGCCAGGCCAGTATTAGGACAGTACATGCTTTGTTCTTGCGGGTACAGTCTGGGAAACAAGTTCTGATTGGACCAGGAAGCACAAGAAATAATCTAGTTGTTGTTTTGGAGTTCTTTTAGTGGGAGTATATGAGACTTCTTTGTGGGGATATAAACTGTCGTGTGGTGACCGGGATTGAATACTTTAATTGTTTGGTTTGAGGAATGGTATGTAAGAGAATGAGGAAGGGAATGGAATAGAATGGCACTCCTTCGCCCTCTCAAGGGAATGCCATCTCCTCCAAAAGATGAAGGAATGGAGTGGTCTTGAATCCATTCCGGTCAATTCAAACGTTTGGTTCCTTAAAAACAGGGCCAAAACGGAATGAGCATTTATTCCATTACATTGCTCAATCGGCATACCAAAACACTCAGGAAGGGTGAATGATCATCACTAGGGAGCATTTGTGCTTGAGATGAATTAGATTTCGGTTGTGAGTCTTGAAGTAAGTCAAGCAGGCCTGGCGATGAATGCAAATGTCACTGATGATGAATTGAGCCTTGTTTAAAAGAAATTTGAGAGTTGCATTTTGGAATGCTTTGCATGGAACCTTCGCCTGGAAATGTGGAGAACGTTTTTTACAGTGATTGATCTGTGTGTAGTAGATCACATCAGATTTCACTATCTGTGTTCGGTTGGGTGACCTCCATGTTCTTGAAGGATCTGACATTTCCGAGTCAATTCTTGCTTTAGGCTTCACATGTGTTGTTCAGAGCTATTGGGAAGCGGTGGTCTGTGCCATGGACTGCAGAAACTGTGTTGCAGGTACTCTCTCATGCTTTTCCATCCACATGGGTTTATTATTCCTTGAAGAGGTGTTTTCTTTGCTGAATTGGACTTAATTGGCCTGTTCTTCTACCTCAGTTCTTTTGTACAAAGCAAATCATTTTTCCAAGTCTCTGCACAGATTTATCGGGAACTTTATATAATTTAGGGGAATGAAGGCGCTTCTGTTTGATGCAGGTTATGGCTCTCTGGGTCACTTCTTTTTGGTTCATCGGAACGTGGGTACTCCCATTTTTTTTGCAAATGGCTGGTTTCAACAAGGAGGCCCTCACGTTTAGGGGACAGGCACTCTACAGCCTTTTGACTGATGTCACCGAAGGTATCGCGGGGGTAGCCATCCTTCATCGCTGTCTCTCGAGATTTTATCCTCTCTCTCGTGATTGGTTTAGACTCAGCCTCAAAGGCAAGTGGCACTTTGACGTCGCTCTAGGGTGCTTGATGTTTCCCGCCATCAACCGCCTCTCTCAGATCAACCTTGACCTCCTTCCCATACTGCCCTCTACACCCGTCACCCTCTCGAGCGTGGAGCAATCAATCCTGGCCGGGGATCCAGTGGCGATGGCACTCTATGCAATTGTAGTCACAATATGTGCGCCCGTTTGGGAGGAAGTAGTGTTCCGGGGCTTCCTCCTGCCTTCCCTCACGAGGTACATGCCTGTGTGGTGCGCCATAATTGTCAGCTCGGTTGTATTTGCCCTGGCACACTTCAACGTGCAGAGGATGCTGCCGCTCATCTTTCTCGGGTTGGTGATGGGCGTCCTCTTTACACGGTCAAGAAATCTCGTGCCTTCCATGCTACTGCACAGCCTGTGGAATGCTTTTGTGTTTGCAAGCTTAATTAGGTAGACACGTAGCCGACGGGTCTGTAAATTAGACTCCGGAACTGCATGGTCTTTACTCAAGACCGAATTAGGCAAGAGTTATAGTTCTCTCAAGTTGAAAGCTTGGTGTTCTCGCAATGATAAAAGGGAGGTAATTAGAAACATTCTTTTTGCAAAAATTCAATTGTACCATGCCTGGGATTCTCCATTTGTCGGAATGTCACTAGTTTTCTGTTGGACAAATTGCAGGTAACGAGAAGAGATAATAAAAATCCCGAGTATGGCAAATCACCAAACGTACAATAATACATTCAACCAGAAGCAACCTGACAAAAAATCCAGGAAAGCGACACAACTAAGTATGCCCATGTAACACTGAATTCCGACGAACAACTACCTTAACCATCGACAAGAGAGAAACCCAAGATCCAGAAACATTAGTCGAGACAGGTATGCTCAGGCGTTCTTGTTCTTGAGTGCACCCAGAGGGATCTTACTTAGAACCTTCTCGTCCAGCACAGAATAGTGCTTCTTCAGTTCGATGCCTGCCTTCTCCGCCAAAGGATCAACTTTGTCTTGGTGTTTCTCGTACAGTACAGGGACCGAGTGCAGCAACACAAAAACTGCATGGAAACACGGGCAATAAGAGGGAGGTCCAAGATCGCAGTAGGCAAGGGGAAAGATTTGACAAAATCGAGAAAACAATTACCAATGTAGAACAAGGTGAGGAAATTGCACCAGCTTCCCACAATAGACACCAACCATAATCCAGCAATTGCCTTATAAAACATCAAAGCTATGTTTGTCATAAAAAATTCCAAATACAAACTTACAACTCCCAAGTGACAGTAAGTATTATGTTAATCATGGTCATCAAAAATGGCGAACGCCCCTTTTACGAATTTTACCAGTCTTGAACATGACAACATACCAACAGAAACTTCTTAAGATCCCTTCCTGATGCAATTTCTCGCAGTATAGCAAAAGTCCTGTTGATCTCCACTCTGAGAACAGAGGCAAATTCAATGACCGGCTGCTCTGGAATAGACACCTCTGGGATTCGAGGCGGGCTCCTAGCAGTTCGCACAGATGTCAGCCGATTAATAAATGAAAACTAGATGGGCAAGAAAACTAATCGTAAACAGCAGGCATCTTACTTGTTGATGAATGCATTTGCATTAGACCACAAGAACAAGACAGCAAGGGCAAGGATCAAGGCGTGACAAACCAGAGTCAGCAGATGGTATTCCACCAACTCAAATAGGATCCACACCACGGTGGCCACACCGAGAGCACCAGCAGATACCTTCTTATCCCTCCACAGGAGAAGGTCAGCAGCTGTTCCGATAGAATCAAACATGAGATGATGTTTCTCGAGTTCTCACAGACATCAGCAAGCACTTTCATTGCTCCACACAACACTGCCAGCATATCTAATGATAAGAAACTCCTGGAGAGATCACTGACTTTCAGATCACTCAGGGACTCATTTCAAGGGAGGGTAATCCACATATGTTCACTTCAACAAAAGGAAGCGCAACACAAAGCTCCGCAGAATCACCATGACCAAACAAGGTCACGCCATGCCGATTGTACACTAAGTCGCAGTACACCGCTGCAGGAAACCATAAAGGCACGACTACTAGCCCAAAGCGAAAAGTATCGCCAGATCCGGATTCCTAAGATCCCCAACCACAAGTAAGCAGATCAAAACCGCTAGCAGCAACAAGAGTGCCACGAACTGCCCTCCTAATCAGTAAAAACACCTCAAATCCACCCAACCCGTCACCAAAAAACAAGCAAAAAACAATCACTCGTCCGCCAACCCCCGGAGAAACAAAAGATGGATAATCCAGGAGGGGGACGCACGCTTTCCGCCGCCGAGGACCTTGTGAACGGGCTGCTCCCTCCCAAATAGGCGGTAAACCTTGTCCTTAGCCTTGGACGCCGCCCCATCGTCGTCGGAATCGGAGGAGGAATCGCTGCCAAGGGAGTGGATCTTCTCGGATATCTTGTCGATGAGGGACTCGCCTCCCTTGGGTTGATCCTCCTCTTGGTGATCCGCCATGGATCGTTCGTCGATGATCGATAAAACCCTAAGAGTGAAGAGCAAAAACGCCAAAACGACGTCGAAGACGATGCCGAGCACGACGAGAATCGGCCGCACAGAGAAAGTGGGAGTGAACGAATGGAGAAGCGCAGAAGCCTTTTTTTCCTATTTTTCTTTCCGAGATTTCATTCATTTCATTGTCCGAACGAATCTCTACCGTCGGATGGTTTGTGGGGAAGGGAATCCATACCGTTGGATTAGGTGGCGACGGGACTCAAAAAAGGTAAAAATATCAAACGTCATTTAAGTATTGTCATTGAATAATTAATTAAAAATGGGAGAAGGTGCCGAAAACGGTAATAAAGAGATGGGAGCACGATTCGGGGTGTCCATTTCCGACAGGACACGTGGATGTGTAATAAAGGAATTTGGAGTGTGTGGGGATGATCTAATGCATGGACGGCGTGGGGGATTGGAATGAAACGGAAGGATCTAGAAAAATGTTAATCATCAAGTTACGAAAACGTCGGCCATTGGGAACTAAAAAAAAATTATTATTATTATTAAAAAATTAACGTAATAAAGTTATAATATCTTTAAGTGTTGGGTAAGGCATGGTTTTTTTTTATATGATTAAATAAATTGGGGGTGACGCGTAGGGGGTATATGTTCAAGATTCAGGAGGGATCTCTGATATTTTTTTGGGATCGTCCCACGATGAAATATTCCAGAATGGGAAGCGGCTAACGGTACGTGCACGTAACCGTTACGTGCTTTATTAAATTTGACCAAAATTTTAATAAAGTTTACTAAAAATCGACTTTTTTTAGTAAAATGATTAGCAAATTACTAAAAAAAATTAGTAATTCGTTACTAATTTTTCACTGTTTGACCATTCGGAAAGTTACTAAACTAGGTTTAGTAAATCGGCGAAAAAATTTACTAAACTTTTTAGTAACCGATTACTAAAAATAACGGTGATTTGACAGTTTTTTTTAGTAATCGTTACTAAAATTTCACTGTTCAACTTTAGTAATCGTTACTAAAATTTCACTGTTCAACTTTAGTAATCGGTTACTAAAAAGTTTAGTAATTTTTTTCGCCGATTTACTAAACCTAGTTTAGTAACTTTCCGAATGGTCAAACAGTGAAAAATTAGTAGCGGTTACTAATTTTTTGTAATAAAATTTGTAATACTAGTAATTTTCCAGGTAGGCCGTCCGGATATTTTAGTAATGATTTACTAATTTTGTAAGCGAAATTAGTAAATTACTGTTTGACATAGTAAAGTCGTTAGTAAATTACTAATTTTTTTAGTTTTTTTCGTAATCGTTTACTACTTTTTGAACAAAATTCAGTAATCAATTACTAAACTTTTTAGTAATTTTCGTAAATGAACAGTACATTCCGAACCTAAAACTGAACCTGTTTTCAGTGTGAAATTACCATTTTACCCCTTCTGTAAAATTATAAATAGGTTCGGTTTTAGGTTTGGAGTGAAAATTCGTAAACGATTTTGTAATTTATCGTAGGGGTAAAATGGTAATTTCACACTGAAAACAGGTTCAGTTTTAGGTTCGGAATGTACTGTTCATTTTAGAAAATTACTAAAAAAATTAGTAATTGGTTACGAAATTTTTTCATAAAAGTAGTAAACCATTACGAAATTTTTTTTTAAAAATTAGTAATTTACTAACGACTTTACTATGTTACACAGTAATTTAGTAATTTTTTTAACACAATTAGTAAATCATTACTAAAATCTCCGGACGGGAAACCTGGAAAATTACTACTATTACTAATTTTTTAACAAAATATTAGTAACCGGTACTAAGTTTTCAACTGTTGACCATTCGGAAAGTTACTAACTAGGTTTAGTAAATCGGCGAAAAAATTTACTAAACTTTTTAGTAACCGATTACTAAAGTTGAACAGTGAAATTTTAGTAACGATTACTAAAAAAAACTGTCAAATCAACGTTATTTTTAGTAATCGGTTACTAAAAAGTTTAGTAAATTTTCCGGCTCGATTTACTAAACCTAGTTTAGTAACTTTCCTAATGGTCAAAAGTGAAAAATTAGTAACGGATTAACTTAATGTTTTTTAGTTAATTTACTAACGATTTTACTAAAAAACATCGATTTTTAGTAAAACTTTACTAAAAAAAAATTTGATTTTAGTAAAGCACGTAACGATTACGTGCAGCTACCGTTAGCCGCTTCCGAACAGAATGGATGATTTGTGGTCGTATAATATTTACATACCACCCCGTGTTTTATTTTGTTTGTTTGTCAAACCCCGGGATTTTCTTCTTTTCCATCATCGTCGATATATAATAAGTTTTTGGCCGCCGACATGTCACCGTCCAATCGCTAATTTCCTTTCCTTTTCTGTCTCCGTTCTTTGTTGTTCCATAAATATTCTCATTGTTTTAATTTAAAAAATCAATCAATAAATAAATACATAATAAATATGGGGGATTTGGACAGTTTATATACCCGAACACAGTAAACACTACCCTTTTCTGGGTTACTCGAGTTGCTTTACTTGAATTTCAAGACAATCAAATAGATGGTGTGTGCATGCTTGCGTTGATTGTTAATAAATTCCCAACTTGAATTATTTCGTGAAATAGGTCGGTCAAAATAAGATTTTCTTGAAAAATATCAAAATATCATTGTTAAAAACAATGAGTTGAAATCATGTAAAGAGAACTCAATATTTCAAACATCAAGTTCGCTTGATTTTTTAAGCGAACTTAATGATAGAAACTTTGAATTCTTTATAAATAAAACTCAATGTTTTTAACACTGAGTTATTGGCATTGATGAAGGAAATATTATTTTGACCGTCCCATTTCGTAAAATATCTTCCCATTCGGCCACTACATCTTGATTCTCGCACAAGGTCGGGAACAGACACTATAGGGAATGACCGCAACATTGAAGATCTTTTTCTTTCATTTAATTAATCTTTTTTGAGATCTATAAAAGACCTCTTGTAATCTCTCTTTTTGTGTGTGTGGCATTATACATTCTTCCTCTCTTTCAATCAAATCCGTTCATGATATCAATACCCTAAATTTCGATTGTGTATCTCCCTCGTTCTTTTCCCCTCCCTCATCGCCCTTCTCTCCTCTTCTTTTCGTTTTCTTTTCATTCTCGTTGCTAGCTAGCTATGACCAGCCAAGTTTCTCACTCTTCCTCCGTGGACACTCCCTCTCCCACCAATGACATTCCATCTGGCCCTACCCTTCCAGCCTCAACTCCATCCTCCCTTCCCCTGATGCGTGGGAATTGAGTGGAGTGGTTGCGAAGCTAAGGATGAAGTTGAGCTGCTGGGAAGGAAGACTGGAAATTGCAGAATTGAATTTGAACGTATAGAAGTGTGATCTATAAATGTTGAAAAGATTTGTAGTGAGATGTTTGTAAATGGAGATGAATCCTAATGGGTTGGGCCGGGGTGTTGGTCTGTATGAATATAATAATTGGGTTAGGTACAAGATATATAGGAGAAGAAGTGAGTTGGTGGGGGAACGGGGAAAAATGGGTAGACGTTGGTCGTAGGCGGGAAATAGGGGAAGGTGATGGTGACGAAGGCAACGAAGGTGGCGGAATCGCAGAAGAAGTGTTAGCTTGTGCTGTCGGAGGTAGGCATTGTAATGAATTGATAGATTGAATGAAATTGCGTTGATTCGTGAATCTCGGAAATTGTTACTCTTGCTTTGCTGGTGTGATTGTGGCGAGTCTAGTTGATAAAAGGAGATATCCACGCTTCAAGTGGTATCAAAGCTCCATCTCTTTGAGAGTTTGTAGAGATGACGATTGCTGATGCGAGACGATTTAGGTTGTTGCTGCTAAAATGGAGTCGATTGGTGTTATGTTTTAAGAAATGATTAAGAAGTTTGATGCGTTATAGTCGTGGATGACTGCGATGGAAAGTCAAGATGTCAGAAGGGGAAACAATCGTCTGAAGTGGATGAAGGCAGTGAGTTTTCTAGCCACAGCAAGAGAAGGGAGGATTGGAGAAATGATAGCCTGGTGAGGTATACAAGGATTGAGTTCCCAGCCTTCGATGGTAGTAACATTCAAGATTGGCTTTTAAGGCTGTAAGGTTTTTTGAGTTAGATGGAACAACACTGGAATTAAGGGTGAGCATAGCCTCCGTATATCTGTCCAGGATGGCGTTGGAGTGGCATTATACCTTTGTGAAGAGCAGAAAGTTGGTAGGTCCAATTAGTTGGGAAGAATACTCCACGGCCATGGTCATGAGGTTTGGACCTGGTGAGCGAAAGAGGCCAATTATAGAGATAAAGAGGTTAGAGGAGGGAGATAATTTGAATGAATATATAGATTGTTATGAGCCTTTGATGAGTAGGATGGAATTGTGGGATGAAGACCATGTGGCCTTGTTCATTGAGGGGCTGGAGTTTCCTAACAGGAAGTTCGTACCGTGCTGAATCCGAGGAGTTTGCAACAAGCCATTTCGCACGCTAAGACGCTTCAATGGAAGAAGAGACTGCGAAAGGGCCAGTATTGTGGTAGGGTATTTCTTCGGAAGTATCTAAGACGGCTAGGGTGGAAAAAGGGAGCACGGGGCCACCAATAGTAGAATTCCAGGATTGTTGCAGATAAGCCTCAATCTAGTGGGTTGAGAGCTAATTTTTCCGAGAGTGGTAGAATGGATTCTTACAAGCCTCCCACAAGAGAATTCCTTATATGGATATCGAGGATAGGAGAGCTAGGGGTTGTGTTTTTGATGTGACGAAAAGTACACCTTTGGCCATAAATGCACGAATAAGAAACTCTTTGTTCTAGTCCTAGAGCCTGCTGGGTATGATGAAGAAAATTACACAGTTGGATGTGATGAAGTGGAGGAACCAGGTGGTGCACCTGTCATTACCTTGCATGCGATTTATGGATTGAAAGTGAGTTTGAAACATGAAAGTATGAGACTAACTGGGTTCTTCAAGAAAAGGAAGTTAAACGTGTTGATAGACTCTGGTAGTACTCATAATGTGCTGGATTTTTCAGTAGCTCGACAGATTGATTGTTCTCTTACTTCCATTCGTCCACAAAAGTGATGGTTGCAAGTGGTGATTTCATATGGTGTACGGTAGAATGTAAACAATTCGATGGAAAATGCCAGGACATTCTTTTGTGGCAGATGTATTAGTAATGCCATTAAAAGCTTGTGAAGAAGAAAGACAAATCTTGGCATATGTGTGTGGATTACAGGGTGTCGAATAACAAAACAATCAAAGATAAGTTTCCTATACATGTTATTGAAGAATTGTTAGATGAATTGTGTGGATCTTGTTGGTTTATAAAACTGGACCTTCGCTTGGGGTATCACCAAATCAGGATGCGGCCTTCGGATATGGCAAAGACGGTGTTTCGAACGCACGATGGCCATTACGAATTCCTCGTAATGCCAGTTGATTTAACGAATGCACCTCCGACTTTCCAAGGATTGATGAATGATATATTCAGGCCTTTTTTACGGAAGTTTTGCTGGTATTTTTTGATGATATTTTGATCTATATCAAGCATCTATTGGATCATGTGTACCATTTAACTAAGGTGTTCGAGGTGCAGAAGAATCAGGTCTTGTTTGTCAAGAGGAGTAAATGCTCCTTTGCTTCCTAGGGTAGTATTTGGGACATTTTATTGATGCGAAGGAAGTGTCAACAGATCCAAAGAAGGTGGTTGCAGTTTCGGAATGGCCTGCACCTAAAAATTTGAAGCAATTGAGGGGATCTTTGGTTTAGCAGGATATTACAAGCGGTTTATTAAAGGTTATGGCCATCTTAGTAAGCCTTTAATCGAGCTTCTTAAGAAGGATGTGTTTTCGTGGACTCAAGAGGCAGAAGATGTTTTTCTTACCTTGAAATCAGCTTTGGTTTCGGCGCAGGGGTGAACATTGCTGGATTTCTCTAAGGATTTTGTTGTTGAAACAGATGCAAGCTCCCTTGGCATTGGAGCTGTTTTGATGCAAAATGGACATCCTCTGGCATATATCAGCAAATCTTTGGCGAAGCGGCATCTAGGCATGTCTGTTTATGAGAAGGAGTTAATGTCGATTGTGTACGTTGTCGATAAGTGGCGGCATTATTTGATTGGTCGACATTTTTGTGATCAAAACGGACCATCAAAGCCTCAAGTATCTTCTTGAGCGGCATTTAAACAATGACAACCAATTTAAATGATTGTCTAGGCTGATGGGTTTTGATTACGAAATTTCTTATAAGAAGGGTAAAGAGAATACTGTGGCAGATGCTCTATCCAGGATACATGGTCCTGAGGTGTTAGCAATGACATTAGCCATCCAGTAGGATACCTTATTGGATGATATTAAGCGTAGTTGGGAGTCGGATGTGGCATTGCAAAGGGAGATCACAACTATTAAGAATGGCCAGCCTTCTTCATTTGTGTGGAACAAGATCTTCTGTTTAAAAAGAAAAAATTGGTGATTGAAGGGATTTGTCATTGGGGCACCGGATTTTATCATTGTTTCATTCTACTTCAATGGGAGGACATTCGGGTGCTCACACAACTTTTAAAAGGGTGTCTGGATTGTGTTATTGGAAAGGCATGGAGAAAGATGTGCGCAATTTTGTGAGGAAATGTGTTATCTGCCAATGTTGTAAGCATGAGAACTCTCTTTCTTCTGGACTTTTACAGCCATTGCCTATTCCTACAACAGTATAGCATGATGTGAGTATGAACTTTATTGAAGGGCTGCCCAAATCTCATGGGAATGAGGTTATAATGGTGGTGGTGGATCGGTTAACCAAATATGCTCATTTCATTGGTTTATGTCATCCTTTCTCTGCTTCGGGAGTTGCTTCTGCCTTCTTGGATCATGTGCTTAAGCTGCATGGATTGCCAAGCACGATTGTTAGTGACCGTGATGTGGTTTTCTTGAGTCAATTTTGGCAAGCTTTCTGGAAACTCCAAGGGGTTGAATTACATCTTTCTACATCTTATCACCCTCAGTTGGATGGGAAGACAGAGGTAGTAAATCGTTGTTTAGAAACATATCTTCGCTTCATGTTTGGTGATTGTCCTCACAAATGGTTCGAGTGGCTGTCCCTTACGAAATGGTGGTATAACACTACTTTTCATTCCTCTATTCGCATGACCCCATTTGAAGCTCTTTATGGCTATCCATCTTCATTTCTGTCAAGTTCTGTAGGAACAGGAATTTTTGCAGAATCTTTTACAGCAAATGCCAGATCTCAGAATTTTAACTACAGGGATCAGATTCAAGGGAAAACTTAAGCCTTGAAACTATTCAAGCAACTTTACAAAAAGTCTTAAAGCTTAAAAGCTAGAAAGCTCGGTTCACATTCCCTATATTCATGGATCTTCTTTCGTGGTGGATGTTGACAGTAAGCTGCAAGCTAGGGACTCCATGTTACAACTGCTTCGGTTCCATTTGCATCGAGCTCAAAACAGGATGGTCCAATTGGCTAATAAGAAGAGGGTGGATAGGGAGTTTGATGTGGGTGATATGGTTTTGTGAAATTAGAGCCGTATCGACAGCATTCGGTGCAGCAACGCTTGAATCATAAATCGAGTCCGATGTACTTTGGTCCTTATAAGGTGTTGGACAAGATTGGAAAGGTGGCTTATATATTGCAACTGTCGGATGCTACTCAAATTCATCCTACTTTCCATATATCGAAGCTGAAGTAGTTTGTACCATCTGGTGTTATTACATCAGCTGAATTACCATCTTTTGTTGGACATGTTCAGCTGCCTCTTTGGGTGCTTTAGAGGAGAATGGTTAAACGAGGGAATCATGCAGCTACAAAGGTTCTTGTGCAGTGGTCGATGGTGATGAATCTTCAGCCACTTGGGAATTCCAAAAGAAGTTCCCTAATCTTACCCTTGAGGACAAGGGTGCTGTTACCAGGGGGGAGGGGGGGAATTGAGTGGAGTGGTTGCGAAGCTAAGGATGAAGTTGAGCTGTTGGGAAGGAAGACTGGTAATTGCAGAATTGAATTTGAACGTATAGAAGTGTGATCTATAAATGTTGAAAAGATTTGTAGTGAGATGTTTGTAAATGGAGATGAATCCTAATGGGCTGGGCCGGGGTGTTGGTCTGTATGAATATAATAATTGGGTTAGGTGCAAGATATATAGGAGAAGAAGTGAGTCGGTGGGGGAACGGGGAAAAATGGGCAGACGTTGGTCGTAGGCGGGAAAAAGGGGAAGGTGATGGTGACGGAGGCAACAAAGGTGGCGGAATCGCAGAAGAAGTATTGGCTTGTGCTGTCGGAGGTAGGCATTATAATGGATTGATATGTTGAATGAAATTGCATTGATTCGTGAATCTCGGAGATTGTTACTCTTGCTTTGCTGGTGCAATTGTGGCGAGTCTAGTTGATAAAAGGAGATATCCACGCTTCATCCCCCTCACCTCCAACCCTTTTTTCCTCCCCAGCCGTTGTTCTTGATTCCGTCAACGCTAAGTCCATAGCTTCGTCCGCTTCCATAAACCCTTCTCCTCCCACTTCTCTACTCGTCGTTACCAATCTCGTCATTGTCAAACTCTCCCCTAACAACTACCAACTTTGGTCGTCTATCATGACAACCTATTTAATCTCCACTGATCTCTTCATGTATGTGGATGGCACTCTTCGAGTGCCACCGATGGACTTGACCCTTTCTAATGGTCATCACGTTCCCAATCCCTCTTATACATCCTGGCTCAAAACAAATCACTTCGTTCGTACCTCCCTTCTTGCCACAATTTCCTTGGAACTTGTTGGATCGTTCAGGAACACTAAGAGGGGGGTGAATTAGTGTTTATAACTTTTTCGCCCTTTTTCTCAGTGTAAGCGGAAGCGTACTGCAACTCAGCAGAGCGTTTCTCAGAATGAGAACTGCTTCGCTGACACCGTTACGATTTTGTCGAGTAGGTTTTCGTACGAGTGTTGCGTGATCGTAATGGACACAGTAGTTTATAGTGGTTCGGTCTAAATCGACCTACGTCCACTTTCCACCAACAAGGTGATTCCACTATATAATATAATGGGTGCAAAGAGCCCTTGCACTAGGCATTTGGTTCTCACAAAGTGAGATTTAGAATCCCGTACAATTGATGATCATTCCTGGCAACGGTCAGCTCCTCACACAGTGGACGTCTTCTCGTTTCCAGCAGAATGATGCTTTTACTCAGCAGTTGGAAGCTAAATGGATTCCACACAGAACGTTGTTGCTCAGATGTAAGCCTGTCTTTCAAAGCACATAGACAACGTTATGTTATAGATTAAATCCTCAGATAATAATCCTTACAGTGACAGAAAGACTTCTCAGAGAGCAGCTCGTTTCTGTTTCACAGTAGAGGATTGCTTCAGCACTCTTGTCGTTCAGCAGAGGATTTCCACACAGATCTTGTCTCTTCTGGAGATGAGCCTGTACTTGCTTAAGAGACAACCACGAAGTTTCATCACACAGATCACCACAAATATCACAAAGAGAAGAACCACAAAGATAACCACAAAGACCACTAAGAAAGGTATACGTCCTACACTCAGTTCGGACGTGCACGGTTACCACAGCCGTGACTCACTGCACTGCACACCCAGTGCCTAGGGTGGAATTTTCTACTCCGGCGGCTTCCACGCAACCTGCTCTACTATCCGTCCCCAGGAGTTCGAGACTTCTCCACAACACCCCTGTGCTCGGGAGGACCTCTTTCCACTCCGGCGGCGTTCCCACCTCCTACTCTACCCTGCAGGCACGAGACTTCTGGCGCGCACCCGCAAGTGCGTGTCTAACTGCTCAAACTCCGTAGGTTCGAGACTTCCCTACGAAGAGACACGACAAGAACGGCTTCTTGCCGATGGATTAGCAACTGGTTACTGAATTCAGCACAGGTATTCACTTAGCTTCTCTCAGACGATTCGCCAGCCGCTCGTTAAACACACCGAGGACACCTAGTCCCTCTCACGACGATCAAAGAGATTTCCCCGAGCCCTTTGACACTCTCACACGCAGCTTGCAAGAGAAAGAACCAGGAGACACTTAGCACCTTCCGCTCTCCGTCGATGCACAAAGCCCACTTAGACCACTTAGCCACTCAGATCACTCAGACGCACAAAGGCACTTGGATCTGTCGTCTTTGATCTGATTATAATGGAGAAGGAAGCATAGAAATCGTCCAGGCAATCTTCGAGATTTGTTACCAAAATTGGCAGCCAGGACTGAGCAACGGTCTGTTCACCCGATTGCTGTGCTATGAAGAGTAAGTACCAACGGTAATTTTCCTCTCTTCTCTTAATCAAATAATTTATTTCTAATATTTATAATCTGATCATAATCTTATCTGATCGATTATGATCAATCAACAATATTTGATTAGATATTTAATCCTGTTCCAGCGTAACATTGCTGCAGGATATCAGAAACATATTTTGTTTCTAAAAATAAACTTGGAAAGAAAATCTCACAATATTTAATTGCCTAAATCTTTATAATGAGATTATTAAACCACATTTAAATGAATTTGGACACTCAGACGAATGATCTGAGGTAACCCAAAATAAAAACGTGGATATTGAAAATTTATTTCCATATTTTCAATATGTATTCGTAATATCACAGCAACAACTCACTGTAACATATGACAGTTACTAGCCGTGATTCAGCAACACATTGCTCAAGCTCATCACTAGGAATAAGCACGAACTCATGAAACATTACTGCTGACCATCAGCAACTCATTGCTTAAGTTCATCATCAAAACCAGGCTAACAGAACTCATGATGGAAGTCTTTAACATTCTACCGGCCTATGATATTTGTCCACCATCTGCCGTCGGTTCACTGAAAACACCATGGCTCGCGATCTAAAGCTCCGGGAACACCTCCTAAACCTTCATCTCACCAATGAGTCGATGTCCACCTACCTATGAGATATGAAAGCTACCGCCGATCAACTCAAGTCCATTGGCATGGCTTTCCCCACCCCAGAACTCATCACCTGCAATTTACGTGGTCTGGCTTGCGCTTACGACACTCTTGCTATAACACTCTCCGATGTAACCATAAGACTCTCCTTCGATCAGCTTCGTGCACATCTTCTCGCTCATGAACATCTCAAACGACAAGACAATGAGGACGCCTTGCTGTCGCCGACAACTCTCTATTCATCTACCTCATCCCATATGTCTCGTAGGTGTGCTCACTAATGACTCCCCACTCATTGCCGCCCTATAGGTCACGGCCCTCCCTCATTCCCCACGCCTCGCTCTCTCCCTCCTCTCCTTCTGGCATCCCCCAACAGCCCCATCATCTCTCCACTCAATCTTCTCACCCCACTAGAGATCTCCTCTCTTCGGGGCGATCGCGGCTGCGAACAAATTGAGTGTCAAATCTGCTACAAACTTGGACACTCCGCCACCACTTGCCACCACCGATACAATCAAGTTTTTGTTCGATGTTCCTCATACATTTGTTGCCCTATCTCTAGGCGACACCGATGATGCCATTTGGTACCTCGACTATGGTGCCACTCATCACATGACATCTGATCCCGATATCCTCCAAGCTCTCACCCCATACACTGGCTCTAATCGTGTCTTAGTCGGCAATGGTTCTTCTATGCAAATTGCCCACACCGGTCACTTGACATTATCGACTCCCGGTCGGAGCCTGCATCTTTCCAATGTTCTTCATGTTCTGGCTCTGGGCCATGTATCCTCTCTATTCACAAGTTCTACCTAGACAATAACTATACTGTAAGTTTTGACGACTCTCACTTTCTTTTCAAGGATTGTTTGACGGGCAAAACTCTCCTTCAACACCACACTCCAAGTCCCTTATTTCTGATTTCTCTTCAGTCGTCAGCCTATCATAAAGCTCTCACAGCCTAGCTTCACCCCACCTTATGCCACCCTGATGATGAAGTTCTATGACACCTGCGACAAGTTGGTTGCTTTTCCACCTCATCTCTGTCCTCAAGCCAATCTCCTTGCCACACCTGTTATAAAGGTAAATCGACCCGACTCTCATTTTCTACCTAATAGTCTAAAGCCACCACTCCATTCTCTACTATAAAATTTAATCGATCCTACTCTCATTTTCTACCTCACAGTCTAAAGCCACCACTCCATTCTCTACCATTCATTCGAATATCTGAAATTCCCCAATAAAATCGAACCTGAGTATTCAATATTATGCCCCTTTTGCCGATGATTTTTCACGGTACTCATGGGTCTTCCCTCTTCATCGAAAGAATCAAGTTTTTCCCACTTTCAAGCATTCCTTTCATCTCGTTCAAAATAATTTTTCTACCAATATTCAAACTCTGTACGCACGGCCTCCGGCCTATTACGTGCTCGACGGTTCGGGCGATACGAGGATCCGGGTTTGCTCCCTGTTCGCCTATAGAACGGATCACGTTGGAAATATTTGGCAAAGGACTCACAGGAATTGAGTTGTGGTCGCCAGTAAGAAGATGCGTCATGAGTCGACCTAGTCGACTTCGTCATGAGTCGACCTAGACGACTGTATCTTGGGCCGACTCGGAGTGTGACTTGAGGGATTACTGGGTTTCTGTTTCAAACTCAGGCCCAAAATTATTTGCCATGTCAACACTCCCCCTGGTGTCCTCCGGTCGACGCCTTGACTCAAGCGTCGAGGCGTTGCGAAGGAAACCGGGGTCGATCTTCCCTCGATTCCTAATCGGGCCTGTTCGGGCCTCGCCAATCATCTCCATGCTCCTTGGAAGGCGAAGGGCGATAGGCAGAGCATTATCCATAAAAGGAATTTTTGGGAAGATTTAGAACAGCTCGTGTCGCCTTCCCTCGCCCTAATGGCTCCGTAAAATGGTTGTTGTTGCTTAACCTAGGTAAGTTATTATAAAGTTCCCACCGACTTATTTTTAATAAAATTGTTTAAGTCAGAAAAACAGTTTACTTCGAGGATTCCTATTTACTAGCTCTTACATAGAAACATGCGAAGATGTGACGTTTGCTCCAAAAGTTTGCTTTTGATTAACGGGCGTTAGAACCAATCCGCGCATGACTCCGGACTCATTTCACTGTTTATGAGCGTTGGACCCGATTCAGGGATTGGATCCGAACTCATGTTTGTTGATTTACACCAACATGCAATAATAAACCTAAGTGCCTAACGACATGCGTACAAATACAAGCAATTACTGAGATAAAAGGGGACGGGGAAGGATGGTGAATGCGAGCTTATGTACTTTGACCCCCAACCCGTTACAAATGGATACGTAATTTGGTTCGGGGAGGCCCTTACTTCCCCTTTGTACCTTAGATGTTGGTTGGGGTAGCTTTGGAATTCGTTCGTCGCATTTTTTAGGAGCGGAGATTCAACCTACACGATTTGTTACACGCGCCTTCAAGTCTTTGATATTCGTCTTGTCGAATTGTCGTAAAGTTCGGTCGATTTGGTACATGCTCCGCCACAACGCTTTCTACATTCTAATTATGAAAAGTGTTCATTTCTTCTCCCACTGTTTTTAAAAAAGATCTGCCTAGAATAACAATCTATCATTGCTTCGTTTCTTCTCAACCACTACATACCAATTATGACGTGAATTCCTGGATCCATCTCGGTGATAAAAAGATTTTCTTTAGTAACAAGAGAAACAACGCGCACTTCACAGTTATAACGAGGTCCCCACATTTTAACGACAATGTCCTTCCATGAAGTGATTATGGATCCATGCTCAGCTCTTTCCCAATCCAGTCCCATTTCTATCACCGATCTTTTCGAAACAAAGGAATTCCATATACCTGTTACAAATACTGCTCTCAGTTGGTGCCCGTCAACCCACACATCCTTCTCTAATTTCCATGAATTCTAGACTAGTTGACTGCATCCCGATGCCATCGGATACGAGCACTTTGAACGATTTCTTTGGTGGCTGAATGTTTTTCTGAGATTTAGATTGCCCACACTCTAAACAAGATTGACCATTTATGTATTTATGGTGGCTGATATTTTTTATTTTACTTATTAAGATTGAAGCAAACGCTTACACGTAGCTTTGCTACGTTTCTTTTATAATTATAGGCCATCCTTCAGTCAAAATGATTTCATTTCGATTTGGTTTATGCGGCAACTTTTTCGCCTTCATCAAATAGTATAATAATATTATAACAATAAAATAATATTACGATAATATAATAATAATAAAATAATAATATAATATTATATTATTCGATAAGCATCATGCTAATTCGTACGCTTATAACACGCTTATCGAAACGATAGCATTACGCTTATCGAGACATGTCATACTTATTCGATATCATCACGCTTATCGAGACATGTCATACTTATCCGGTAGTGTTGCGCCATGAATAACATTGCAAACTATTTAAAATAATCATATTAATTTTGCTGATTATTATCAAAAAAATTTTGTGGACTCATCGAAACCCACAAATCAAACCTTCGCTCTAAAATAATTTTAGAGAGTACAACCTCGTCAAACGGCTGTAGTCGTCAGTTCAGCTCCGATAACCATAACAATCAAAATTAACGGAACAAAACCAAAATTTCTTCTCAGGATAGTAAATTTGCGTAATCCGCTCTGATACCACATGTTGATTATTTCACATAATCATAGAAACCACTAAACCAAAAAAACAGCGGAAAAACTGGTTCGTTTACGCGGGTTTACGGTCATTGAGAAAGATCAAGACAAAGGAAACGTACCCGTATTCACCGTATTTGCCATGTGGTAAATCAGAAGAAAGAAGCTTCGGCAACATAGATCTTCTTCCCCTTTTCCTTTCGTACGACTGCTCTCGATGGAGGGAGGAGGCGAAAGAAAACTGAAGGATTTCATGCATTGTCTTATGTCACAGCCTGCTTTATAAAATATACTTTAACAAAATAAAATAAAAGGTAATATAAAACTATACAATTAATGGCAGCCCAAATAAGAAAATTCCAACATTCTCCCGCTTGGGCAACATTAATTGTATCCGAAAAATATTTTAGAGAATGACTATCAGACTGTAACATCTGTATGGCTATATAAAGACTACATCTCGAACACCCGACCAACTAAATTACCAAACATCGAACTATGATCGTCAGAGCATCACTCAATGATATAAGACAACCATAATTACAACACTAAGCAAGCAAGCCGTCACGGGTCAATGTGGCGGTGTAACCGAAATAGCATCCCTTATGTGATCAAATTTGATGCTACTTCAGTTAGTCCTAATCTTTCTGTAACCTTAGCCCATAATGAGCCAGAAAGACATTTGAGCAAGTGATGCTCTTTTATATGTCTCATAGACCTAAATGCGCGCAAACTTTACAGTGCTTTATCAGAGACAAACTTTAGTGACATTACCGTCCTACTTGAGACTAAGCACCAATTTTCAAGATTTCCTTTAATAACCGTCATGTGCACAAGATATAAAAAGTAATTGCATGCATGTCAAAATATATAATGTCGACGATAAGATACTCAATATCCAACAAAATACTGAAAGTTCACAAAATGTTGGATACAATCAAAGAATATCACAAACTCCCACTAACAAAAAATATCAAATGACTCTAAGACACCCATGTCTACAACATGTTTCTTAAAAGTTACGAGCCTAAGTCCTTTGGTTAGTGGATCTGCTAACATCGACTCGTTACCGATATGTTCAATAACAATATTGCCTTGCTTTACTAGTTCTCAAACCTTAAGATACTTAATCTCCATGTGCTTAGAACCACCACCTGTAGTTCGGTTATTCTTGGAGTAGAACACAACAACACTGTTATCACAATAGATCACTAATGGCTAGTAATGGAGTCAACAATTCTAAGGCCTGAAATAAAATTTCTGAGCCAAACTGCATGAGAAGACACCCATAACATGCAATAAACTCTACCTGCATAGTCGGGAAGCTATGAGAGTTTGTTTACGTTTTTCCAGGAAATAACTTCATGTCAACATGAGCCAACATGAATATGTAACACAAGGTAGACTTCATGTCATCAGAACAACCAGCAAAATCGGAATATATATATCCGACATGTTAGCCTTAGTTCGTTGCAAATATCTCATTACCTTCTTAGCAGTAGTCCAATGCTCCCTTCCCGGATTAGACAAATATCTACCAAGAACACTGACAGGAAAGGCAAGATCCGGTCTAGTACAGACCTGAGCATACATCAAGCTACCAACTGCACTGCTATAAGGTATGTCTTTCATGGACTCTTTCTCAATATCATTTATGGGACATTGATCTTTATTGAACCTATCTTCTTTCACTATTGGTACTTCTTCATGTTTTCAAGATTGCATGGAGAATCGCTCAAGTATCTTATCAATAAACCTTTCTAGTTCAGACCCAGCAGATTTCGATATCTCTCTCGACAAATTTCAATTCCAAGCAAATAAGTAGCCTCGTCCAAGTCCTTCATATCGAAGGACTAGACAACATCTCCTTAGTTTCTTGTAACACTGATAAGTCATATAAATGAAACTACACTTGCCAGAAGGATATCATCCACATATAGGACAAGAAAAATGAAACTACTCCCACTAGTCCTCATATAAACACACTAATCAAATGAATTCTCAGTAAATCCAAATGATGATATCACCTCATCAAACTTTAAATACCATTGCTCAGATCCTTTTACCACAAAACCCTCCGGTTGTTCTATATAAACACTCTCCATGAGGTTTTCATTCAGAAAAGATGTTTTCACATCCATCTTGTGTAACTCTAGATCAAAGTGCACAACAAGTGCTATCATAATCCTGAATGCATCTTTAGAGAAAACCGAAGAATAAGTCTCGGTGTAGTCAACACCGGCTTGTTGAGTGAATCCCTTAGTAACTGGCCTTGCCTTATAACATTCAATGTTTCTTTTGGCGTCTTTTTTAGTCTTGAAGACCCATTTATAACCAACTACCTTTTGTCCAATCGGCAATTCTAAAAGCTCCCACATATCATTTTGGCCATCATAGATTGCAACTCATCTTTCAATGCTACCAACCATTCATTCCTTTGAGGTCCGCTGACTGCTTCCTCAAAGTTTATGGGGTCACTCACTAATCCACCATAATCTTCACCAATGAAGACAAATCATCAGATAATGCATGTCTCCCTACTCTAATTGATCTCCTTATGGAGGATTTTCCACAATCGTACTCCGCTCCTCTCCGTGCGCACCATCCGATGAATCAATATTTCCAATAGAAATCGCTATAACTGTAGTTCCCGTAAAAGCTTATATGGGAATGACAACGAAATTTCGCTCATTGGATGAGGTAGCAGGGAAGTCTCGAACTTCTGCAATATCATTTTCTAGAAATTTTGCAGTAAGAGACTATTATTTTATTTCGCCTCGAGGGACAATAGAATCTATAACCCTTAAATCTTTCCAAATATCCAATGAAGAAGGCATGAATTGTCCGAGGATCTGTCTTTTTCTCAACAGGATTAAATAATCTCACCTCAGCATGACAACCCCAAACACAAAAATGATTAAGACTAGGCTTTCTCCCAGTCCACAACTTAAATGGGGTCTTCTGCACAAACTTGCTGGGAACTCTATTAAGAATATATACAGCTGTCTTAAGTGCCTCTCCCCACATATAGTTTGGCAAGTTGCACTTATCCATCGTACTTCTTACCATATCCATCAGAGTTCGATTCATTCTTTCTGCCACGCCATTCTACTCAGGAGTATAAGGTACAATCTATTGCGGTATGATGCCACATTCTTACAAAAATTTAGCAAATGACCCCATCTGTTGTCCGAAGCCTTATGTTTACCATAATACTCACACCTCTATTCGATCTTATAATCTTAATTGTTTTCTCCAATTGATTCTCAACTTCCAACTTGAAGATCTTGAATTTCTCCAAAGTCTCTGACTTTTCTTTTATGAGAAATACGTAGCCGTAGCAAGAGAAATCGTCTATGAAGGTGATAAAATACTTATTTCCACATAAAATAGTTTGAAGAGGTCCATCGATATCTGTATGCACAATTTCCAATAGTCCAGTACTACGTATAGCTCCCTTCTTCCGAATCTTTATCAACTTTCCTCGGATACAATCAACACAAGTCACCATGTCACTGAAATCGAGAGAAGGAAGCAAATTGTCCTTTATGAGACGTTCTACTCGCTCTTTAGATATGTGTCCCAAACGTTTGTGCCACAACATCAAAGACTTCTCATTCGACAAAATTCTTTTAGGCGCTGAAGATTCAGCACATAAGGATTCAATACCATATGAAGGTATCAAATCCAATCGATAAAGTCCATTGGACAATTTCACACTACCAATACTTTTTGAATTTAACGACAACTGCATAAAGCCAACTTTTGAATTTAATGACAACTGCATAAAGCCATTTTGAAATAAACAACTAAATCCTAATTTGTCCAATATAGGAACAGAAATCAAGTTTCTCCTGAAAGTGGGAATATACAAAAGGTTCTCCAAAACAAGTTCAAAGCCTGAATCTAAAGGAAGTCTAACAATTCCTGTAAATTCAACGGCAGCTTCAGCATTATTTCCCACTTTCACCTTGCTTTCATATCCATTTGGCATCCTTTGCCTCTGGAATCCAAGCAAGGTCATAGCAATATGAACAGATGCACCGTTTATCCATACACCAAGTATTTGAAGAAACATCGACAGGGTTTGATTCAAAACAAACCAAAGCTGATAATTTACCTCCCACATTCTTCTTCTTTTTCTTTTCAAACCAATTCTTATATCAGTAACAGTCCTTTTTCAAGTGTCCCATTTTCTCACAAAAGAAGCACTTACAAGCGCATTCTTCTGAATTGTTTTGCCATGTCTCTGTCCAACACCGATGTTCTTAAAACTCTGAGGTCCTTGACTGTTTTGTTGTTTGAATCCCTTTTGAAATCCTTTTCTTTTACGGAAACTTGATCTCGCATCGGTTACCATAAAAGCACTTAGCCCCATATCTTTCTTAAGTTTTTCCTCCTCAATAACACAACGAGTGATCAGCTCATTCACTGTCCAACTCTCTCCTTGAGTATTAAAAGTAGTTTTGATCATTCCAAACTCAGGAGGCGAATAACTGAGGATGCGAGGAACAATGTAATTTTCCGGCAGATCAATCTTGTGGGCACTCAGCTTAGACTGCACATGCACCCATCTCATAATGTACTCCCTTACATTGATAAATTCCTTGTAAGCCAAAGCATTCATCATTTCCAGTAGGTGTGTGTTCTTCGCATTATCAGACACATGATATCGCTCTCCAATAGCGGTAAGAAGAGCCTTTGCATTATAAATCTTCAGTAAATCACTAAGAAGATGATTCGGGTTAGACCTTTTCATGGCTAGCATGCACATTTTATTTGCGTGTGTCCATTTCTCATGATGTTCCTTCCCCCAGATTGAGCTCGCATCAGTGGGCACCGCGGGTTCATCAATAATAAGACCCATATCCTGATTAATATAGCCCATAGTAAACTCGAGGTCCTACTTCCACCTCTTATAATTTGAACCACCTAAGACCTCTATGGTTGTAACATTGTTGCACATATTAAAGGAAACTGTAGAACAAAAGTAACGCAACTATTAAGTGTTATGAGCCACATAAGATTGATCAATTAGATCCAACAATTATGAACAATTCTCATACTCCAAAGTTAACTCCCCTTTGGGTAGAGGAAACACAAAGCAGAGAAACATTCCCACAAGGATCATAAAGAAACAACATATTCAACAAATTCATTTCCTTTGAGAAATAAATAGTCTAATCCAATGATCAAGAATCAAAGAATTTCCACACCTGATCACGTGTCACCATGCATGATCCACTTTTGTGAAGTCACACAAAGCACAATGTGTTTTAATAAAATTATGGGAAATTAATACATGTCATCTTTAAGGAATCACCGCATGTTACGTACAAGCGACCCACTTCGGTAGCCAAACACTTGTAGTATATTACGATGTTCCTTTGATAAATTAATGCATGTATGAATAGAGAATAAGAACTAATTGTCACCATGAACGGGTCACTTTGGCAACCAAACATTCATGGCACAACATGATCAAATCTCACTAGGCTCATAGCATTTGTCACACCAAAAAAATGTGTGTGACCTTTTACCCGTGTTTAGATAATTATATATATCTCCTTCCACGAGTCTAAAATTAAAATGGTTGGCATAAACAAATTTTATAATATGTGCAACCATTATTTAATACCTCAAGCTTTATATATATATATGTAGGTTAACCAGCCCCAGATGCATGGGCTCGATGCCTAACCCACTTGGGTTAGGCCATTAATCAATTTACGTCTTATTTTGGGATACTTTCATAACTTATTATACAATACCATTCTGCCCAATTTTATTTATCTCACATCAATTTACAGGGGCATCCATCTATGTACAATATTTACATTGATTTCTTCAAACAAATAGATAAGGATACTTCTTCCGAATTTTAGCTTCTGGTTCTAAGGTTTCATTACCCTGTGACCATGCTATTCTGATAACTGGTACTGGTTTCTCAGTTGGTACATGCTCCACCACAACGCATTCTGCATTCTGATTATGAAAAGCATTCATTTCTTCACCCACTGTTTTTAAAAATGATCTGCCGAGAATAGTATTCTATCATTGCTTCGTTTCTTCTCAACCACTGCATACCAATCATGACGTTAATTTTTTAGATCCATCTCGGTGATATAAAGATTCTCTTTAGTAACAAGAGAATCAACGCACACTTCACAGTCAAAACAAGGTTCCCATATTTTAACGGGAATGTCCTTCCATGAAGTGATTATGGATCCATACTCCGCTCTTTCCCAATCCAATTCCATTTCTATCACCGTTTTTTTCGAAACAAACGAATTTCATATACCTTTTACAAGTACTATTCTCAGTTGGTGCCCGTCAACCCACACATTCTTCTCTAATTTTCACGAATTCCAGACTGGTTGACTGCATCCTGATGCCATCGGATATGAGCACTTTGAACAATTTATTCGGTGGCTGAATGTTTTTCTAAGATTTATATTACCCATACTCTGAACACGATTGACCATTGAAGCAAGCGCTTACACGTAGCAAAGCTACGTTTCTTTAAGAATTCTAGGCCATCATTCAATCGAAATGAAATCATTTCGATTTGATTTATACGGTGACTTTGTCTTCTCTGTCAGATAGTATTATAATCCAATAATATTAATAATATAATATTATATTATTCGATATGCATCATACTAATTCGTACGCTTATAGCACGCTTATCGAAACGATAACATTATGCTTATCGAGATATGTCATACTTATTGATAACATCACGCTTATCGAGACATGTCATACTTATCCAATGACTTTGCGCAATGAATAACATTACAAACTACTTAAAATAATCATACTAATTTTGTGATTATTATTAAAAAAAATTTGTGGACTCAACGAAACCCACAAATCAAACCTTCTCTCTAAATAATTTTAGAGAGTATAACCTCATCAAACGGCTGTCGTCGTCTGTTCAGCTCCGATAACCATAACAATCAGAATCAACAAAACAAAACCAAAATTTCTTCTCAAGATCATAAATCCGCGTAATCCGCTCTGATACCACATGTTGATTATTTCACATAATCACGGAAACCACTAAGCCAAGAAAACAGCGGAAAAACTGCATCATTTATGCGGGTTTACGGTCACCGAGAAAGATCAAGACAATGGAAACGTACTCATATTCACCGTATTTGCCATGTGGTAAATCGGAAGAAAGAATCTTGGGGGACGTAGATCTTCTTCCCCTTTTCCTTCCCGTACGGCTGCTCTCGATGGAGAAGGCGAAAGAAAACTGACGATCTTATCCACCGAGTTACATTCCCATATATATATATATATATGGTTTTTCTTATGAAAAGTTAGTTTTGCCCTTTAATACATAAGGGTCTGAAGGATAGGGGAGGGGATCTAGCCGTAAATAACCATAATCTATATAACATATGGTCTTATACATCAACAAACCATAGGATATAAAATAGCCCATACATCAACAGACCATATGATATAAAATAAACGAGATGCGCATATCCCAATAACTTTAGCGATCATGATACTTTAGTGGGATTTCATCCATTGTCTTATGTCACAACCTGTTTTATAAAATATACTTTAATAAACTAAAATAACAGATAATATAAAATTATACAATTAATGACAGCCCAAATAAGAAAAATCCCAACAACCTTTTGCTGAAGCGACGGCAGGCGGTGTAGCGCTGGGTATAAGGGGGACTGTCGCTTGGGGAAGTCGAGACGTCGATTTTGAGGTTGACTGGAGTCATGGTCTATGACATGGGGAGACACGCATGGGAGGTGGTGTGTGTGTTTTCGACTTTGGGTGGTTCGTTGTAGTTGAACGAGGGAGGTTTCTAGGCAAGCTGTTTTTATTGGCGTTGTCGAGGACCAGTACATCGTTGATGGCATGAAGGGCTCTTCCATTCAACCTGCACAAGTGAGGCAGAAAGTTAGTCCAAAAGGAGGTCTCGCACGTCGATTGTGTGCGACGGTACGAGGCTCGAGCATCTATTCCTATTGGGGCCGAGTTCCGAAGTTGGTGAAGCTCTGTTAAGACAGTGTGACATGGGAAACGCCGGTTGGGGTCAAAGAGCTTCTCCTAGGGTGAGCATTAGGTATTTCGGTATTTTGGTAGATCCCGCTCCCGATCCCGAATTTAAAATTCAGTATTTCGGTAAATTACCGAATTTTAATTTGGTATTTCGATAAATACCAAATTGCCGAATTTTATCAGTTTAGTTCTCGGGTAGGGGAAGATGAGGAATCAACTTCTGGGTCTAAGTCAACCCAATCCAACACAAACCCCAACTCAACTAGAAGCAAAATCATAAAAAAAAAAGTTCTCAATCCCCAAATCTCAATCCTAATATCAACCGCTAGATAAAAACTAAATAGACAAGCTGACCTATGGAGACGGCAAGAACCCAGCCAAGGTTAGTTCTTGGGAACCTAGTTTGGGGCGTACTACAGCAAAGTGAAAGAAAAGAGAGACGTGGCAGATAAAACGGGGCGGAGGAAAGACGATTGAGTCGGGCAGGAATAATGAGTCAGGCCTCTGGGTTTCCAAGCCCATTATTAAATGGGGGCCTAATTTTTTGTTGGTCCAAACAAAAATTCGGAAATTCAGTAAATATCAAATTTTTTTTAATTCTCGATCCAAGTCCCGATTACCATTTTAATAAATTCTTACTTCCAGTCTCGATTCCAAATATCGGAATACCGATCTTGAAATTTTAAAATTTCGAGATTAGAATCGGTATACCGAAATTTTTACTCTCCCCTAGCTTCTCCTCCGTTGATGCCTTATTGCTACTTGCTGCGGCTGAGGACTGAAAGAAGTCGTGATGAGAATTCCAAGTGTCCATTGCTGTTGCCGTGGAAGGAAGCCGAGCTGCCGATCAGGTCCGAGTTGGCGGGGAGGGGTTCCTTCGACGAGCTGAACATACCTTGGTTGCTGGCGGTTCGGAGACAGCAGTGGAAAGGAGGCAGGAGAAATGTGGAGCCGCCCATTAAGAAGAACAAGGACAATCCGGAGAGCAAGTGGAGAACAAAGGGGTTGGTTTTTTTTAGAAGAAGAAGAAGGATGAATGGGAAGTTCGTTGATGACAAGTAGTAGGAGGAGGAGGAGGAGGAGGAGTAGTAATAGTAGTAGTAGTAGTAGTAGTAGTGTTGTCTCCGAAGGCCGTCCCTTTGGAAGGAGGAGCCACAACCTTTATCCTTGATTGAAAGGGTTTCCCTCCCAAAGTTGTTCCTTCTGGTTGCCTGGAGGCCATGGAGGAGCATGGGGAAGGGAAACCAATTGGTGTCGGGCAGCTTCGGGAGGCGTGGTTGAGATGCCGTGCAGGGTGAGGAACAAAACGCTTCTGGTATTGAGAGAAGGCTGGACGACTGGCTGTTCGTAAAGAAGGAAAAGGAAGAGGACGGGGATCAAGTCCCTCGCAGACAACAAATTGTCCTAATGAAGTGACGATTTTGTCCGATGTGTGCGTGTCTTGGCGGCCTTGCCGGGGAAATGAAGGCATTGGGAATCAAATCACTTGACCAAGACCGGACCTCTCCTTGCATGGGGACGGCTCATGTTTCGTTTATTATTTATTTGACTATTTTTGGATTAGTTCTATTCCTTTGACTTGTGCAGAATGAATCAATGTAGACATAACGCTTCTTTCTTATGACAATAATTAATTAAAAATGAGCTAGAAAAAATAGACATGCCCAAATCCATTCAATGCTACTCCATCTTGCCTACACACGTGGGATTTGTCTTTTTTATCACTGCTCTTCCAATAGTTTGATTCCGAAAACAAACAAAACGAAATGCCGCCTAACAATTAATTAATAACTAAACGAGGTCAAGACTGTACGACCGGAGAGAAAGATAATTATTATGAACAAATCGGTATCGTTAACCATGTTTAACGATAACTAAAATACCATTAACTATATTTATTCCAGCCCACGCGATTAACTAAAGACACAATTAGAATCGGACCATTACGCGCAAAAATGTCCGAGAATTAGTTGATTTTCTTGTACATTTAGACGGGAGGGCGTTGATCAATTATCGGTACTGGGGATAATCTCAAGTTGGGGGTATCTACACCATCCACTGTGTTGGTGATGGAGAATTTGTCAATCTTGAGTTCAATCAATTTCTCTCTCTCTTTATAGTATAATCTCCAACTCTCCTGTCCATCTCTTACCGACTTCAACAACCCTTCTCCACCGTCTATTCCCATACCATCATCCGCCCCTTCGAGTCAAATTGGGTCCGATATCACCCCACATCAATCTCCATACCTGCATTCCCCTCAACAATCACCCCACGGTTACCCGTCGAAAGGTCGGCATTCATCAACCTCGCAAAATCATTAGTCTCTCTACTACTGACAACCCCATCTCATCCTTTCACCTAGCCTCCCAGCACGCTCCTTAGCGGGCTGCCATGCCTAAGGAATTCAACTCTCTTCACACCAATCGTACATGGACCTCAATCGTACATGGACCTGTTGGCACTTTGATTGTGACTAAGAGTGGGTGAATTAGTCTTTTCGTTCGAATAAAACTATTCGCGACAAACTCACAGAACCCTCACAGTGGAAGGCTTAGCTTATGTGGTTTACAGAAACTTAAAGACAAATAGGAACACCAAGTTTTATAGTGGTAGTTCGGTGAATACACCTACTCCACTTTTCGGCCGCTTTCATTAATAACTCTTAAATAGTGATTACAGTGTATAAGGTTGAACCTTCTGTGGTGAAAGGAAAACGGTTTCTTTAACCACGGAACGGTAAGACTAGCTTAACAATTACAAGACACTCTCTTGCTAAGTTTGGAATGAGTCTAGGTCGAATCACAAGGAAATCAACCAGACTTGCGCGAGCACAGAACCTTGGCTGGAAGCTTCAGCCTACTGTGACGCTATAGCGGACTGTCCCTTCTGTGGATTAGCGAACAGATTCGATGACGCTTTCTCCAAGTGTTTGGACGTCTCTGTTGTGCTTCTCTTTTTGTATTTTTGGTTTAATCTACAAAACAAATAAAGATAATCCGTCTACAGTAGGTTGCAGTCCCTCACCACTTACGCCTGCTGTAGCAACCTTCTCTTGGACCTGTTGTACGCCCACCCGGCATTACGGACAGCTTCCCAGGCCAAGTCCTTCGGATTTGTAGCCAACGACGCCTATGGAGTGATTTCACCAAAGCACACCTGCTACAAACACACAGACAACAAAATAAACAATTATAGAAGGTTGGAGGTCTATCACCGCTGAACGCCTGCTACGGACTCCTTCTCTCGTGCCAATTCTGTACGCCGACTCTCCACCAACGAACCTTCTCCCAAGGCCCTGATGCATGCAGTCGAGTCCCTTAGATCCGTAACCAACGACGTCACCGGAGCGGCTTCACCCACGCTCAACCCGCTGTAGTCATCTCCTGCGAAAACGCTCGCCTCGAGAATCCGTCTTGCACACTCACACACACGTCAAAGCACCACAATAATGTTGTATGAATTGCCCAGACTTACCACCGTAACTTACAATAATCAGAAATGAAAATGTTTTTGTATTTTTCTCTTATACAGCGGTTCTGTCTTCCTGTAACTAAGGAAACTTATTTTACTAAATACAAAATATGACCATATTCATTCCATTTGTGCATCAAACGATTGGGAACGAAATTCATCTGATTTCGAATTAATCAGATTATCCTATTATCAGAAATTGCATTACAGAAGCTTACGCTAGATTAAGTCGTCAGCCTTTTATAGTTGGAAAGAATAATTATTTTGTTTCCAACTTGCAAAATCTGATTATAGGCTCGTGCATTTATCTGTTGGGGACTTCCAAAAATAATTTTGTGTCGATTGGATGTTTTAATCCCCCGATAGCGCACTGTAGATGGTTCGGCAAGATTTGAAAGTCAACCTTCTATTGATGGAATTAATCAATAATTTATTTCCAAAATAAGATAATTCCTTCAAAATAGAATTAACATTGTATCTGGACGAAATCTAGGTGAAAAGTCTGCTTGAAAGTAATTTCTAAATAACGTTATTCTTTAGAGAAGGTTAGATAGAAATTTCTAAAAATAATGAAATAATTTCCTTGATTAGGAAAAATATTTTATTTTTGGCTTTCAATCATTTGTCTCACCAGAAACGTATTTATTATTAATTCAAATAATATTCCTAAGAATATTCTTCATTTGAATTGATAAAATAATTAAAATAATTAATAATTAATTAACAATTAATTAATTATTAAAATATCTAATTATGAAAATATTTTCTAATCACGTCATTTGATCTGAAATGATCATTGGGGAAGTAGAAAATATTTTCGTGATATTTTTTCTTTATTAGGAAGCATATCTTCGTTACAGGAGGTTACAGCTTCTCGAAAGTCATAGCAGGTCAAACCTGCTGTAACTGACACATCATCAAAACCATATCAATAATCTCCCCTTTTTGATGATGACAAAACATCCATCCATAGGAGATATGTTAATGCTGGATGATGTATCAAACTCCCCCTAAGATAGAGACCGTAAGGGTTTGACACTTTAGAGAAGCTTGAACAAGCTTTTACTTTTGCAGCGTGCAAAAGCTTCTGTGTAAGCATATAGCTTGAACAGATTACAGGGACAAGGCTCTTGCATATTTAGCCAGACAGTAGCATGTGCTTCTGCACTCCCAACAAAAATGAGTTGTACTCAAATTTTGCATGCCCTTATAGAAGGTTGAAATCCCTCATAATAGGTTAACCTTCTATCCCGCTAAATATCACAAGAATTCTTGTGGTTTGGAGAATTAGCATACGCTATATCTCTGTTATCTCCCCCTTAATTGTTACTTACTATTTTTCAAAGTTCTTCAAAATCTCTCCTCCCTTTTTGTCATATCAAAAAGAATGGAAGGTAGAAGCGGAGACGTAAGGTTCTGTAGAAGGTATTCCCACAATAGAGGTAGAGAATAAACCAAACTGCGGAATATTAAAATAGTTCATCCCAAGATGGGGTAGGCGTGTCTTAGAGACACTTATACATCAAAACCATAGCAAGACCATTAAGATTCCTATAGGATCTGGTCTAAGGTACTGATGTAAGAACAATTGAAGGCATTACTCCATAGAAGGTGCCTTGTGATTGTCACGCAGGAGCTTCTCCTAACGTGCAACAGTTTGAGAGATTCGTGATCGGCTCTTTGAGGACATGAATCTCTTCATTTTAGGAAGCAACTTAGCATTGCAAATCCTGATCATCTTTTAACACATGATCATATGTCACATAACAGTAGCTTCCTCTAGAAACTCCTTTTGTGCAGGAGGTTCTTCGGAAACAGGGGTTTCCTCATGCTGTTTAGCCAGAGCTTCCTTGGAGGTCTCCTCGGTCTCGAAAATCGAGTCCTTGGTGATTTCCAGATGCTCAAACATAGTTTCCTCGTCATCCATGGAGAGGACGGAGCTGGTTAGACGATTCTCAACCGGTAGAGGCGTGACCAAGATGGAGAAAGAACGGCGAGTGCTGGACTAGCTCTTTGGTGCCAACTCAAAATTGGACGAGATGAATCGATCCATTTAAGGGGAAGGAAGGACAAAATTCTTCCTTAGGTTTCTCTCGTGTGTGTTCTCAAAATGTGGTGAGGAACACGATAGAGAAGGAGGGGATTAGATTTAGAAAATAAAATATTTTATTTCCTAACTTTTGATTAATTGAGAATATTGTCTCAATAAAATCATACTTTTTCATTTGTAAACAAGATCTACGATTCTTGTTATGTGAGAGAAAATGAAACAAGTCAGATTCTCTAAGATTTTCCTAAATTAGGAAATAATTTTTTCGGACACACTGTTCCGAGCTTTTATAGAGGAAAAATTGAAATATTCCTCAAAGATTTATTAAGAAAATCTGAAATATATCATTTAAGATCTTCTTAAAACTTATTTCCTCAATTAAGAAACAAGTTTGGTTAAAATCGAAGTAGATGTATCGAATTAACCATGCATAGAAGGTTGAACCTTCTATATGTAGTTTCTTATCGGAGAATCTACATTTATGGAAAGATATCCTTTCTTGACAAGATATTCTATAAAATTGTCAACAATCCACTATCCCAAATTAATTTCGACTCATGATTCGAAATGTAATTTGTACAGAACCTTGAACCTACTGTACAAAGTTTCTTTGATTAAAATGGGTAACAAATCCCCAATTCATTCCTGAAAAAGAAGAATTTCTCCTTATCAAGGGGTTTGGTGAAAATGTCAGCCAATTGATGTTTTGTATTGACGGATTCTACGCAATAGAACCATATTGGAAAAAGCATCTATTGATGTCTCCAATGACTTGGTCAGTAGGATTTCTTGTCTGTACACCACTATTAATAACAAAACATCTTGTCTATACACCACTATTGAGAGTCTTATGACTTGGTCAATAGGATGTCGTTTTTTATATAGAGAAGGTACTCTAAAATCATTTTGTTGATTATTTTGTGCTGACGATGATGCCTCATGAGAATTTTCAACTATTTGTTCAGGTTCTCTTTGAGAATCATGAACAAAAGGTTTGGAACCTTCTATGTCTTCTGCATACAGTTCGGGTTCTATTGAAATTTCTATATGTCCAAAAGATATTACAGTTTTTGTAGTATGTTTTGTAGGTGAGTCGTTAATATTTACATTAATGGACTCTTCTATGGTAGAGGTCCTTAAGGACTCTATAAGCTTTGCTAGATAGTGAGTATCCTAAAATGATACCTTCATATGATTTAGCATCAAATTTCCCGAGATTGTCCTTAGAATGTCTTAGTATAAAACATGGAGTTCCAAAGGCATGAAAATAGGAAATATTCGGTATTCTCCCCCTGTATAGTTGATAGGGAGTTTCTCTAATTTGGGTCTTAATAGTACCTTGTTAGAGATATAGTAGGCTGTATTCACAACTTCTGCCCAAAGGTTCTATGGAACATTTCTCTTACAAATCATGGTTCTAGCCATATCTATAAGAGTTCGATTTTTTCTTTCTACGACTCCATTCTGTTGAGGAGTGTAAGGAGCAGAGAAGTTGTGATCGATATCATGTTCATCACAGAAGGTAGCGAAATCATGGTTTTCAAACTCTGTACCATAATCCGTTCTAATAGCTTATGAAAGATTCAAATGCATCGCTTTTATCAGTCAAAAACTTGACCCAGGTGTATCTAGAGTAGTCATCCACTACTACCAGACAGTATCTTCTACCACCAATACTTTGAACTCTAGTAGGACCAAATAGATCCATATGTAGAAGTTCCAAAGGCTGAGTAGTAGAAATCTCATTCTTAGACTTGAATGAAGATTTAGTTTGCTTACCAAGTGAACAAGCTTCACATAAGTTGTCTTGCTCGAATTTGATATTAGGCAAGCCTTTTACCTATTCTTTTCTAGCAAGCTTGGATGGCAATTGAAGGTTGGAGTGTCCTAACCTTCTATGCCAAAGATGAGTTTCGTCTTTGACAGATAGAATACAACTTTCTGTAGCACAGAAGCTGTCCTGTGTTAAAGTGTAGATGTTCCATTTCCGATTTCCAATGAAGCGGACTTTATTGTTTAGGATACCAGAACATTTATATTGATCAAAGGTCATAGTATAGCCTTTGTCACAAAGCTGCCTAATGCTTAGCAGGTTATGTTTGAGTTCTGTAACCAACAGAACTTCTTCTATAACCATAGAGTCAGGACTTCCAATAGTTCATGTTCCGATGATAAAGCATTTGCTATTGTCGCCGAATTTAACAGAACCTTCGTTCTGTA
Organism: Melastoma candidum; assembly: GCA_023653495.1. Lineage (NCBI taxonomy): Eukaryota > Viridiplantae > Streptophyta > Magnoliopsida > Myrtales > Melastomataceae > Melastoma > Melastoma candidum. The sequence continues at coordinate 6,012,243 of CM042883.1, read as the reverse complement.
AGGTCAGCTTAGAAAATTTGGATGGATCTCTGGTCATGTGCCTTAAGCAACCACTGTCCAGATACCATTCACTTTCTGTAGCTTCTGTTCGAAAGCAGAATTGACTTTCTATAGAGTTTTGAGTTTTTGTGTGAGTAGTTATGCACATTAGTGCTTCTTCTTCCTCATCATCAGAATCCTCAATAATTGCCCAAGCAATCATAGCTTTCTTGGTTTTGTTTGTACAGAAGGTTTTTCCTTCTCATTAAGTAAAGGACAATCAGATTTGAAATGTCCCTTCTTATTACACTCATAGCATCTGATCATCTTAGGATCATATTGCTTTTCACGTTTCTGATTTCTTTTATTGAAACGTCTTTTGGAGGCGAACCGCAGAAGGCGTTTAGCAATCATAGCGAGTTCATCATCCGAATCAACTTTTGCCTCATTGTCAGAACCTTCTATTGGTTCTTCTGATGGTTTGAAAGCTACTGAGGCTCTTTTCATGTCAGAATGAGAGGTTCGCTCCATCTCATAAGACATTAAAGATCTCATTAGTTGATTTAATCGAAGAGTAGAAAGATCCTTAGCTTCCTCAATAGCCGTTTTCTTGGCTTCCCAAGATTTGGGTAGAGTTCGTAGAACCTTTCTTACCAATTCAAAATTAGTATAATGTTTGCATAAATGAGTTAAGGCATCTACCAAGAAGTTAAGTATCTGGAACATTTGTTCTACAGATTCTTCGCCATTCATGGTAAAGTTCTCATATTGATGAATTAAGAAATTCATCTTGGTTTCTCTAATCTGGTTTGTCCCGACATACATGGTAACGAGTTTATCCCAGATTTCCTTGCCCGAAGTGCAAGTGGAAACTTTAACGAATTCACTTTCCGACATTGCACTAAACATTAAGTACTTAGCCGTCTTAGTGAGTCGTTTGATCCTAAGGCACTCCCGTGTAGGACAACCATCAGGACCAATTTGTAGTTCGATCGGTACAGAAGGTGGTCCGTCTTCTATGAACGACCACAAATCATCGTCGATTGCATCTACAAATGCACTCATTCGACTTTTCCAATAGTAAAAATTCTTACCATCAAACATGGGAGGATTCCTAATATGTGATTTCGATACATAATAGTTGTCACCCATTTTTCAACTTACAGAAGGTTTAGGCTTCTATGAAGAACAGCAGAACCTTAAAGGTACTATATTGAATCTCAACGCCCAAAGGTACTATACCAGATTGTTTAATTCCACAAAAACCGTGAAGTTTCTGCAGAAGAAAAACAACGCAGTAGCAACTTTCAGCGTATAGCAGGTAACGTCTTCTATAGGATATAATTAAGCACTTAAGCTTTCGTTGAATCCTGTTTTAGTACAGATGGTTGGATTCTAGCAGAGCTATGAGCTACTGTAGAAGAAAACCAATTTGTCACAGCAACAGTGCGTAAAAGGTACGAGCTGCTATACGATCTCAACGAGCGGTTAGGCTTCCATTGATACCTGCTCTGATATCAATTATTGGCTCTTTGATTGTGACTAAGAGGGGGGGTTGAATTAGTCTTGTCGTTTGAATAGAACTTTTCACGACAAACTCATAGAACCCTCACAGCGGAAGGCTTATGTAACAACTCAAACTTTTGTAAATACGTAAATATAATGAGTAGACATAATTCGAAGTGTTTGGGAGTAAGAACTCACAACAGTACTATCGAACCCACTTTATGCCAAGAAACTTTTCAGTGGGGGTGCGGGATATTAGGTGTAAAGTAACAAAAAAATTATACTGGCATTGTTATGTTTATTTGGAGTCTCATAAAATTCCCCTCTTAAAAATCAAGTTGGGAATGATGAGCAATTCATTAATAATACTTAAATTGTTCTGTTTTAAGTCCTGGCCATCATCATGAAACAATGCAAGTATGAATGGTATTTGAGGGTTAATTCACGTCCTTTTATACATAGTAGTTATTTTGTTTCCAGCAAATCACATATACGATAAATCGATCACGAGATTGTCTATTGTTGTAACGTATGTATAAGCGGTGGTTTGTGTACAGTAGTTCAATATAATAACAATAAAATAAAGTAAATCTTATTTCCTTATGGCAAGTGGGTGATTATGTTAGGAAAGGAGGAAATTTCGTCTCCCCTTACTAACGAGATGCCCAGGAAGTTTCCGGGAAATAGATTAAATTTATTCCATTAAACGTGATTATGCAATGGCGGTAGAAGAAAAAAAAAGAGAAACAAATTATATATTCCTCAATGCCGAGGAAAAAAGGGAAGAAAAGAGGAAAGAAGGATAATAAGGGGGAAGGGAAGCGGGGAGGAAAAGAGAGCCGTGAGGTTGAATGTACGATTCGTGAAGAAGAGAGTGGACAAGTACGGCTTCTCAAGTGAAGCTTCCGCGTGGAGAGGTGACACGGAGAAGGCGGGAGTTAACGGAGCTTGCGACGGATTCGAGTACGAGGTATGACCCGTTCTCCTTCCTCTTCACGTGTTTTCCCTTGACTATAAATTTGTTGCGGTACTGTTATTCGTGCTGTTGTTGTTGGGAGTGATTGATACGTGGACAAGAATAAAAGGACGGGTTGGGGATTCATGCCTTGGAATTTGAGGATAACCACCCGGGATTCCTGTCGTACTAGAGATACCCTTCACGGTCGGATGAGAGTATCTCGGTTTAAGCTAGTTTTGTGCATTATAATAATTCGTGAACGGTTGTGTACATTGGAGGCTTATATGTGTGTTTGTATGTACAAGGCATATTCTATTCGAATTTTAGTAAGGAATGATGAAACAAGGGAAGACCAGATAGGGGTTATTTCCTTGGAATTGTATCCGGCCAAACACCGGATAAGTGGTGTTATGACGGAAACGCTCGGACGGAGATAACTTGAAGAAAATTAATGGAAGGCCAGAAGAAGGCCTCTTTGAGTGGGGAAGTAACCGGTACTGGTCGTCCCGGATTTCCTTAATTAATAACGTGTTGGATGATTCACGTTATTAACATAGAGATAAAGATTTTTGAACATTCATAGGGTCCTGCTTAGTCTCTCGTGACTAATGTGTAACGTCTATGATGTTTTACAGGTTCTAAGGGCTCGAGTATTTACAGTTATTCTAAAAAAAAAGGGTGAACCCGAGGACTTTTCAGATGGTATCAGAGCGAGGTTATGCTCGGAGTGATAAGGGTGGAGTTTTACAGTGTAAACGAGTCGGTTTTGGGCTCGGAAAGTGGAATTAAACGCGGGAACCACTTGTTTGAGTGGGTTGAACTCATTTGACGGGTTTACGGGCGCTTCCCGGGGAACAAATGAGTCATTGAAAATAGAGTTGATTTTACAGTATACTGTGAAAAAGTTTAGTATATTAATTGAAAGAAACTCGGGACGACTTTAGTCATGAGGCTGTGAAAGGTCGGTATGACCCAAGAGGTTGGTCGAACCTAGAAAGGTTAGGGAAGCGAGTAACATACCATGATATGGACATCGTGTTAAGAAAGTAGATGTCGATTGTCGGAGTTAGACGATCGTGTGTCGGGACTAATATAAGAATGTCAATTACCGAAAATTGATTGTATGAAGGCTCGGTTGCTCAAACATATTTAATGTTGATTAAATTGATGTTTGAGATATAAAAAAAAAAAAAAAAAGATTGTCCTTCATGCAGGGAATCAATGTGTGGAATGATGATATGTCCATGTGTATGTGGTTATGCTTGGTGTTGAACAAATCCGTGGATTACTTCATACTTCCATTTATGTAGTATTATGCATGAATGACATAATACTCGAATTGATGATGCGGTTGTTGTGAACGCAGGATGACTGAAGAGAGCATACGTATCGCTACGTGGAATTCTTCCCCTAAGGATGAGGGACTAAAGCGCAAGAGGAAGGTCGCCCTTATTGAGCAATTTCGGAAACTCTAAGTACCTATATACTCGGGTGAAGAAGGACCTGAGAAGGCGGAAGAATTTATAGTCGAGCTAGAGAATGCCTTCGATGTGCTGGGATGTTCAACAGAAGAGAAGATGATGTTGGTACAACAGTCGATTAAGCGAGAAGCGAATGACTGGTGGAAGGCTAATAAGGATGGAGCACAGATTCTCAATAAGGGCAGCGTTCAGGACAGCGTTCCTAGGGAAATTCTATCCTCATGTGTTCAGAGAGAAGAAAGCTAAGGAGTTCTTATACTTGAGGCAGGAGGAGTTGTCAGTGGATGAGTATGAGGCACGGTTTTCCGCTCTATCGAGGTATGGGCTGCCAATGAGTGCTAAGGCAAAGGCCAAGAAATTTGAGGAGGGGCTAAGACTGGAAATCAGATTCCAACTAAGAACTCTAATGCTTACAACTTACGAAGAGATATATATGAGAGCACAGAGCGCTGAAGAAGGATGGGCAGACATGAAAGCCTCGGGAGAGGAGGCGAACATGAGAAGAATGCTGGGAGTAGGACCACCTCTGAGGAAGAAATTCCGGTTAGGAGAGTCGTCCTCCTCTACTCCGCGGTTTCAAGTGAACCGACCCCCGAGAGCTCCAACACCGACATGATCATTCTCTCAGGAACGAAGCCAGGGAGCGAGGACAGGAAGTCCGCCCCTCTTCCAGCGATGTGGGAGGCGTCACTATGGAGATTCATGTGCGTCCAGGGAATTCACTTGTTATCGGTGTGGGCTGTCGGGACACATTCGAAGAGAGTGTCCCCGAGGACTAGGACTAGGAGCAGGCTCCGGCAGTGGGTTAACCGGATCGAATGCTATACGCCCAAGAAGTGGAATTAGACCGGGACCGACTGTGTCTACTTCTAGGGGATCATTCAGTGGGCCTATAGAGACAGTGAGGCTGAATGCGACTCCAAGGTGAATCTCGTGGATGAGAGTATCTCGGTTTAAGCTAGTTTTGTGCATTATAATAATTCGTGAACGGTTGTGTACATTGGAGGCTTATATGTGTGTTTGTATGTACAAGGCATATTCTGTTCGAATTTTAGTAAGGAATGATGAAACAAGGGAAGACCAGATAGGGGTTATTTCCTTGGAATTGTATCCGGCCAAACACCGGATAAGTGGTGTTATGACGGAAACGCTCGGACGGAGATAACTTGAAGAAAATTAATGGAAGGCCAGAAGAAGGCCTCTTTGAGTGGGGATGTAACCGGTACTGGTCGTCCCGGATTTCCTTAATTAATAACGTGTTGGATGATTCACGTTATTAACATAGAGATAAAGATTTTTGAACATTCATAGGGTCCTGCTTAGTCTCTCGTGACTAATGTGTAACGTCTATGATGTTTTACAGGTTCTAAGGGCTCGAGTATTTACAGTTATTCTAAAAAAAAAAGGGTGAACCCGAGGACTTTTCACTTAGCTTCTGTGGCTTACAGAAACTTAAAGATAAATCGGAACACCAAGTTTTATAGTGGTTCGGTGAATACACCTACTCCACTTTTCGGCCGCTTTCACTAATAACTCTTAAATAGTGATTACAGTGTAGAAGGTTGAACCTTCTGTGGTGAAAGAAAAACGGTTTCTTTAACCACGGAACGGTAAGACTAGCTTAACCAACACAAGACACTCTTTTGCTGAGTTTGGAATGAGTCTAGGTCTAATCACCAGGCAATCGACCAGACTTGCGCGAGCACAGAACCTTGGCTGGAAGCTTCAGCCTTCTGTGACGCTGTAGCGAACTGTCCCTTCTGTGGATAAGCGAACATATTTGATGACGCTTTCTCCAAGTGTTTGGACGCCTCTAATGTGCTTCTCTTTTTTTATTTTTGGTTTAATCTGCAAAACAAATAAAGATAATCCGTCTACAGTATAGGTTGCAGTCCCTCACCACTTACGCCTGCTGCAGCAACCTTCTCTTGGACATGTTGTACGCCGACCCGGCGTTACGGACAGCTTCCCAGGCCAAGTCCTTCAGATTTGCAGCCAACAACACCTATGGAGTGGCTTCACCAAAGCACACCTGCTGCAAACACACAGATAACAAAATAACCAATTACAGAAGGTTGGAGGTCCCTCGCCGTTGAACGCCTGCTATGGACTCCTTTTCTCGGACGAACTCTGTACGCCGACTCGCCACCAACGAACCTTCTCCCTAGGCCCTGATACACGCAGTCCGACGTCATGGACAAAGTTCCGGTCGAGTCCCTCAGATCCGTAACCAACGACTTCACCGGAGCTGCTTCACCCACGCTCAACCCGCTGTAGTCACCTCCTGCGAGAACGCTCGTCTGGAGAATCCGTCCTGCACACTCACACACATGTCAAAGCACCACAATAACATTGCATGAATTGCCCAGACTTACCACCGTAACTTACAATAATCAGAAATGAAAATGTTTTTGTGTTTTTCTCTTATACGGCGTTCTGTCTTCCTGTAATTAAGGAAATTTATTTTACTAAATAAAAAGTATGACCAGATTCATTCCCTTTGTGCATCGAATAATTGGGAACGAAATCCATCTGATTTCAAATTAATCAGATTATCCTATTATCAGAAATTGCATTACAGAAGGTTACGCCAGATTTAGTCGTCAGCCTTCTATAGTTGGAAAGAATAATTATTTTGTTTCCAACTTGCGAAATCTGATTATAGGCTCATGCATTTATCCGTTAGGTACTTCCAAAAATAATTTTGTGTTTATTCGATGTTTTAATCCCCAGATAGCGCACTGTAAGGTTCGGCCAGATTTGAGAGTCAACCTTCTATTGATAGAAATACTCAATAATTTATTTCCAAAATAAGATAATTCGTTCCAAATAGAATTAACATTGTATCTGGATGAAATCTAGGTGAAAAGTTTGTTTGAAAGTAATTTCTAAATAACGTTATTCTTTGCATAAGGTTATATAGAAATTTTCAAAAATAATGAAATAATTTTCTTTATTAGGAAAAATATTTTAGTTTAGGCTTTCAATCATTTGTGTCACCTGAAACGTATTTATTAAAATATCTAATTATTAAAATATCTTCTAATCATGTCATTTGATCTGAAATGATCATTGGGGAAGTAGAAAATATTTTCGTGATATTTTTCCTTTATTTGGAAGCATATCCTCATTATAGGAGGTTACAGCTTCTGTAAAGTCATAGCAGGTCAAACCTGTTGTAGCTGACACATCATCAAAACCATATCAATAGGACCCTTGTGTCACCACACTCATCTCAACATGTCACTGACAGTAAATGGACCTTTAAACTCAAGCTTTATCCGGACGGAAGTATTGCTCATCACAAAGCTCGCCTCGTTGCTCAAAGCTTCTTCACTCATCGACCTGGCATCGATTACCATGAGACATTCATTCATGTTGTTAAGCCAACCACTATTCGCTTCATCCTTTCTATTGTTGTCTCGCTCCAATGGCCCATTCGACAACTGGACGTCAAGAACGCATTTCTTCACGGTTATATCTCTAAAAATGTCTTCATGAAACAACCTTCCGACTTTATTCATCCTCCCTTTCCCAACCCATGTATGTCGCCTGCACAACTCTATCTATGGCCTGAAACAAGCACCACGCACATGGTTTCAGTGCTTCTGTAACTTCATCTTCAGTAAATTCATCCTCTCGCTTGGCTTTCAGCAAAGTCGAGTCGACTTCTCCATGTTCATCTTCACACGAGACTATGTTATTCTAATCCTTCTCTTGTATTTCGGTGACATTGTCCTCACCGGTAGCAACCTCGCCACCCTTACCATCGTCACCTCTAAGCTGTCGGCCTAGCTCGCCATGAAGGATCTTGGAGATCTTCACCTCATTATCAACATTCAAGTTCGTCAAACCTCCACAAGCATCTTTCTGACTCAAGAACACTCTGTTGGCTCCCTGCTCCAACAACACTCAGCCGCTACATCTTGATTCTCGCACAAGGTAGTGGCAGACATCATAGAGAATGACTGGAGCATTGAAGATCATTTCCTTTCATCTAATTAGTCTCTCTTGGGGTCTATAAAAGACCTCTTGTAATCTCTCTATAGTGTGTGTGTGTGTGACATTATATACATTCTCCCTCTCTTTCAATCAAATCCGTTCAATCAACCCATAGCTTAAGCATCAATGAAATCGATATTAACCCAATTGCAGTGTCCAATTGCAGATATATTTTATGAGTTATTGTGATTCCATTCCACACAGGGAAGGATGAGGGGTTTTCATTTAATAGCAACAACAAATATATTAGGGACAAGTCTTAATGTAACAAGAAAGGAGAAGGATATTTGGTTGGGTGGGAAGTTAAGAAATTTCATTTTGGGTTGTGGTCAAGTGTTGTTTATTAAGATAGGGATTTAAGACTCCAGTTGATTGATTGATTATTTGGGGAGAGTGGTGGTGGTGATGGTGGTGAAGGGACACAATGGGCCTTGGGCTTATACCCGGCTCGGACGTGTTCGCTCACTAATTAATTATTCATTTATTATTATTATTATGTTTGTCATCTTTCAGCTTTTCTTTATTATTATTATAATGGGGGGCGTTGACAAAAGTGAAAACGTGAGGAATTTAGAGAGAGCGCGTGTGGAATGGAATGTATGCATCTTGTTTTCTTTTCTTTTTGGGATAAAAGGAAGGGGGGTGGGTGGGGGTCGTCGTCTGGGTTTGTCATGCGATTTTTATACCCAAGTTTGGACTCAGTCGTCCCATGTCCCTTTCTTTTCATGACCTTCTCCTTCCACACACATACGAAATATGCAAATTGCATGTCGGTCGATCGTGAAAGTGTCCTATTCTTTTAAACTTGATGAGCAAACAATAATCGGAATAATTTAACACTTCCCGACTTATAATATATCATGTCATGAATCGGGGCTACTGTTTTCTTTGTCCCCTCGATGTCGTGAGATAACTGTTCATATGAAACTATAATAAAAGAAAAGGGAAGTTTGTTACTGCTTTCGAAAAAATTGTCTTACTAGTTTGAAATTTTCCTAATTTACGACCCTTAATTCACTGTATCGAATTTGCTCTACGAGGAAACTTGTTGCTTCAAGCAGTGTTTTCTTAATTTCAATCAAAATCGCTCTTACCGATTTAAGTAAATAGCGATTTAAGCGACAATAAACTTAATATCATAATTGACAAATTTTTTTCTAGACCAATAGAGAGTACAAAGCTCAAAGCTCAAGGAAAAGGCATTGTTACTTAAGGAACGAATCCCGAGTCTGATCGATCGAATATTATTCACTCGAAAAAAGATAACTCACATACGAGCCGATCGTATTGCATCAAAACCACTGGTCGGGTCGGATGTTAAATCCAAAAATCCATCTTACTTTGTAATAATAAATAATATCATGCATATATGTTTAGTAAAGTTCAATGGCATTCCCATTTTATCGTCACGATCGAGTCAGGAATTTTGACTTAAAACACTATTTTAAGAAAACGAAGAATTCTTAGAATTAAAAAAGGTTGGGGGAATCTTACATTCCTGTTTTCATACCAAGATCAATATCTAATCCTAATCCTGACGACGTAACTGTTCGGACACGTTCCTTTGACTGGCCTACTTTCATATACATATAGAATTATATATTTCTTAAGGTCGAAATCCACTATTTGTAATGTTTTTCTTCTTTATCACAAATTTAATTATATTCGAATCCTGTCACAATTTTTACGTTTAAAAAAATCTACGTGTTTACACGGCTATTTGAAACAAAAATAGTGGAAGTACATGTAAAATATATTATTGCTAAAGCATAGGACGTATTTCTCGTCGCTTTTAGTGTCGCGGGCCTCATCATCAGCGGCGGCCGGCATGCCAGCTACCTCAAGCCGAACTCCGTGGCCATCTCGTCGAACTGATCGTTGAAACACATCGAGTAAAAGAGGTTCGCCTCCTGTGCTGGTGCGCTGGATGATCTCGCTGGGGCGGATTGGGCGGTGTTATCGAGAAATGAAGGCGGGGTGGAGGACCGCGAGGAGGAGGACTTGTTGTTCCGGGAGACGCCCGCAAGAGGGTTCCTGCGGGTGGGTTGCGTGTGCGCGTGCTCGCCCGTGTACGTTATGATGAAGACCCCGGGGTCCGAGCTGCTCCTCTCTACTTGTTTCCTTGCTAGACAGCCCTTTGAGCTGCTGCACCTGTAATAACTCCTGGAATTCAAGCTAAACTATTATTAACCAAATTTACGTAAGAAAACCAAGGGATTTGCGTGACTAATTAGTTGCTAGCTTACCTCGGATAGGGGGAACCCTTGATCGGTTTCTGGCCGTATTTTCGCCACGCCCACATGTCGGCCGTCATACCCTCGGCCGTCACATGGTGCACCACGCCCTTGTGTTGACTCCTCCTGTCAACATCCAACCCAATTTAGATTATGAGACGCCCCCGATGAATTGAAACCGGGTTCCGAGCCTCTTTACCTTCTCCGTCTCGGCTTCACGCGTCCATCTACACAGCTCGTCTCTAATTGCACTAACGGCGACCCTTCCCCAACTCCCAAATCAAGCTCATGGTCGTCACCCCTCTCGCGCTTCAAGACATCCTCGGGGACGAGACCACATGGAGACCCGGCAGAATCCGCACTAGACGGATTAAAAGCATCCTCCTCCAAATCATATAGGATGGCATGGATATCATCAAACTGGGGGAACCCGTCGAGAAGGTCAAAGCAATCCGGGAAGTCACGCCCGGCCTGTTCTTCGACCATGCCGGGGCAACCTCTTACCACCGCTCGAAGATCCCAATCGTCAACGGGGGAGAACATATCCATGGGCGAGGGTTGTAAGCATAAATAAAAACTATCACTACAAGTTCTGGTGAAGAGATAAGAAGGGGGGGTTGAAGCAAAAGAGTGCGAAGTGGGGTTTTATATAGATAATACACATGAACTCTCTTTTCGTTATAACTAAAAACAAGAGAGAAAGAGGTTGTAATAATAATAATAATAATAATAACAAAGAGAAAGGGGTTTCCGAAAGTCTTTGGATATTTGGCACCCACTTTTTTTGCTTTTCTTACCCAAACTTCTCTTTTGTCAAGCTTTGCGCAATCAATTCCCATTTAACACCAAAATTGACTTTTTGTTTAGAAGTCAAAGGGTTTTAAACTCTCCCATTGTTTGATAGACTAAACATGATAAAAAGATTCCTTACATTATACTAATTATTCATAACTTCCCGAAATATTTATTTATTTTTTTATTACACGGTGTATTTTATGGGTTGGTGGTGGGACTTTCTTGGGCATCACAGGGAAGGTCGGCCGTGGACTATTGACTTTTATTTTTATATTGCGATGGGATTTAAATTCAATTGTTTCAAGTTGCGTTGGCTTCTTTTAAATGGGGTGGCACACATCTCATACTCATCTCATTTCCTTTCACTTTCCTATGACCTATTTTTTATATATATAAAATAAAGAATGCACATGCGTTGATTATAAGGGAAAATCTACACAACAACACACGCACAACATTAACTAAAATTTGAAATTGAATTGAGACGAGAATTGGAATTGGGTTTAGGTTTACGTGAACCCCTATCGACCCCATTTCAATAAACCCTAAAAATATAAGACTCCAAGAGATCTTATTGATTTTTATACAAGAGGGTGAAAGAGAGCAAACGCGTCGCTTAAGACTATCCATCCTCCTAGAGTCACATACGAGGTCTCTTTCTTAACACTAGTCTTTCTTTTTTCCCTGTCCGAACGACGGTTTCGATGGTTTGTCTAAAAGGATGCCATCGTGAGGCATTATGGATTGAAATCCATTCAACGAGGGATTCAAACGAAATTTGGTTTCATTACCTTATACCACCCAAATCTGACCCAAGTTTTAATGCGCCATCTGAACAAATAAGATGGACCGGATGCCGCAAATATCCCCCAAAGAGGGATTCAGACGGGACACGATTATCTTTGGGAATAATATTAAAAAATGGGGGTTACGGGAATACTAATGATGAAAAAGGAGACTAGAGGTGGGACAGAGACGGATAATAGTGTGGTCCAGATTTCCACGCGCAAGCCAAGGGAGGGGAGCACCCACTCTATAGATGGATAGATACAAAGAAGGCCTACCCCCCTACTCTCCTCATCCCCTTTCGATAAACTCCATCGATACAATTAAATCTATATATTTTGCTCTAATGTTAATTGATATGGATATTTTTCGGAAAGGGTAATTTTGGGTTTGTTGTTACAATCTCAGAATTATAACATACAGAGGCCATGAGTTGATACCTCATGGGTGTCTGGTGTTGGGAGAGTTTTTGTTTAATGATTGCTTGGATGTAGCAATCCATCCATGGAACTGAGATTGCCTTAATCTAATCGAAAGCTACACCCACAACACGAAAAAGGGGAACTCCCCCTCAAGAAGTCAACATAACGCGGCAATCCAAAATCTCTATCCCAATCTCAATCTCAATCTCAAATCTACCTTTTCCCCAACTCGCTAGAAACTCCCTACTCACTCACTCACTCACTCAGGTCCATCTCTCTTGTACCGGTCGTTATATTTCGTAATAACCCAACAAGGCATTGTCACTCCATCCCCATCCAAGCATGTCGCCCTCCGACCCCAACCTAGTTACATATCCAGCACATTTACTTTTCATTCCCCCTGTCGAGAGGGCAAGTCTCCGACCCGTTTCGCACATATGGCGCTGTCGGGACGACCTCAACCCATACACCCAATAATTCAACGCGCTTGTACTCGTATAGAACTTTCGATTTCGTCGTGAAATAGAGTGCCGGAATGATGGGATAGAACACCCTCCCCCGTCATCCGCAACAAATGATCTAGAAGTACTTATTGCTATTACATACTGGGATAGAAAGGGAAAACCAAGGGAGGCCGTGCAGCACTTGTTGTCACATCCGCTTTACTAATTTTAGTTTAACTCAAGCGCTATTACCTCGGCCGCTTGTAGAGGCAAGGCTCACTCGATTCCCCTCCACATGGAATTTGTGGCTCCTCTCGAGCTGCAAGAGATGGAGAAAACGGCAGTGATGATAAGAGACCGTTATGAAAACCCAATCAAGTAGTATCATAATGGGATACCTTTTCTCTCAAATTCGTAATGGCATCATCCCTGGAAGAGAAACCGGCGAAAGCAGCAGGCGAATGCTCTTCAACAAGGGTTTTCAATCGCTTCAGCCTAATAGAATTTCCCGGGACCTGAGGATAGCAGACAACTCAACAGGAAGCCGATATATCTAGCAGCTTAAAAACCAGGAGGAGAGTTGCGAGGCAGAACCGTCAGCAGAATGTTCTTGCTCAGCTTCTTCAGGTTCACCTTCTTGCTACTGCTTTCTTCTACTTTGTAAATGTCAACATGCTTTCGCTTAGCAGGACAAGACTCGTCAACTTCATCATCACTGCTATCATCGAAGGATGTCTTCTTTCCTTGGAAATAGCAGCCGGCTACTTTCTTGGGCCTATCCTTAATGCCGAGTCCCTGCTTTCCGGATGTGGCTTTATCCTGTGGAACAAAAAACAGGAAAACTTGCTGTTTCATCAAGGACCCGTCGCCCGGAAAAATGGAAACATACAATTCAAAGTCTAATACGTGAAACAATAACTGCCTATTTGTAAAGCCTATTAATGCACTTCTCACTCTCAGTTAACAATTATTCCTGCACAGAGTATAAGAATCTTTTATTCTCAGTACCTGAACGAGTTTGTAGAGATTTTCTTGATCTTCTTCCAGAAAAGCGACTCTTTCGCCAGATTTCACGGCATCCTTTTCACAGATTAATTTTCTCCAGGCAGATCCGGCACCAAGAAAGCCTCCAGAAACAAACCCATACTTTGAACCCCACCAGTCAAAAGAATCCTCCACTTTTCTCACTGGAATAAAGCTTAAGTATTAAACTAAGAGAAAACCAAAGTATTAACCTCAGCATAAGAAAGTAGAAACAGAACAAAATCATTTTGCAGACCCATCTTACATTTTACACGGAAACACCGATAGAATAAATCTTGACGCAAGCCTACCCATTTTCCTTCTGACGGAAAATGAACCAACAAAGTCATGGAAAGCTGTTACTTTATTTTACTTTAACTGCCTATTAGCAAAAGTTTTTTTTAACTCCTTCAACACTTCAATTGGTTTGTGATTTTAGAAAGAAACCTTACCATACTCATTGAATTAAAAGCAAAGGATGTTGTTACCCCCTTAAGTGGATTTGAGACAGGCAAGGCATTCACACAAGCCATGCAGCTCAGCGACATTCTCACAGGACTCTCTGCTAAGTAGGATATCTTAAAGGACCCAGCACAATAGCAACTATCAACCTGAGGCTAAAACATAAAGCTTATCACCATCTAAATGAGGTTTTCCTGCCATCCAGTAGTTACCTTCACACGTCAGAATAGGTTCTTCAAATTCTTTGATTTGATTTGATTCATCAACATTAAGGCCTTGGTTCAGAGTTTCCTCGGATTTCTTCACCTGAAAGAGAAGTAAGGTAATTGAGAAACAAGCAGCGACTAAAGACTTGATTCTTGGTGCGCAAGCTACACACTACTTCGAGTACTGAGGACAACAGGAGTCTAACCCAAACAATGCTTCGTAGACAGATTATTCATCCTTCAGCGCATTGTTATTAAAGGCCGATCAAGCTCTCGCCTATTGGTCAAGGCCAAGGTCAGGCAAGGCACTGACAAATAGTCCTAAAAAAAATCAAAGCAGTCCTAACCTAAACAGCCCATCAAACCATAAAATGTCCTCCTTTCTAAATCCATTTGCGACCCAACACCAAGATCCAGGCTGCAGCGCCAGGTAATCCCCTTGTTGTGACAGGATGTTGAGCCTGGTCCCTTTTCCTCCTCATCTCCCAGTCCAGTCAGTCCTTTTACTTTTCATACCAGAAAATAAGATTAAAGATTCCCTGATGAAGTCACATGCGTTCTTAAACTTGTTAAGCCTTCTCCACTTGAGTATTCAAAAGTCAATTCGAAGAAGCGTCCCAAGTCAGGTGCTGGTTTAATTTTTTATTTCAGCATTAGTTTCTTGTAGATTTTTCCACAATTGCCTCTATATGCCACTGCCTATTTTGGTGAGGCGATGATGAATGGTGCTAGTGCCTTGAGGGACGCCTTACGGCTTTAATAACACTGGTTCAGCATACCATTACGACAACCATCACTTCAAGAAAGAGTTTTAGAATACAGGACATAGAAGACAAGATAGGGCACGCAGAACGTACAAGAATCCCTTCAAGATCCTGTGCTGAGTAAGCGTGAACAAGCTTTGCCTTTTCTCTCTTCGCATACCTTCATCAATCGATCGCCAAAATGATTGGCAAAACGTAAGCACCCACCAAGAGTTATCAACCAGAAAAAGCATCTGACGGATAGTAACACACCTCCCTCTAGCCCGAGTAACCTTCACCGCAGGTTCGTCGTTATCACCAGACTGAAAAACCTCAACTTCAGATTTAGCATCACTCGCATCAGCAGCATCAGCATCAGCATCAGTAGCTGTGGAGGAAATCAAAGGTCGCTTCATCAGCTTAAATGTAGAACTGCTGCAGATCACCATAAGCTAAGGTCTTCAAACAAGAACGCCTCTTACCTCCATCAGCATTCTGCGTTGACTGCTGCAGATCACCACCACCCAAAACATCAGATTCTCATTCACCTATCAACAATCCGGATAACGCCAAAATTCCGCATAAAATACCAAAACTCACCACTTTCAACCTTTTCAGTATACTGTCAAACTGGGCAGTATCGAAAGCCCAAGCATTGGGCTTCTCCAGTCCCACACCTGCATCCATTTCCCAAATAATCATCACTACACCAGAAACATCATAACCAAGATCGCCATTACGGAAACGAGCCTCAGGAACAAAAATCGAATCACAAACCAGCGGTGTCCTGCTTGTTCTTGACCCGAACGTACCCTTTGATCCCTTGCTTGTCCTTCCCGAGCCCTTCCCCTTCTTCCCACCCCTATCAAAAACCAATCCTTCAACCCTTAAAAGGCCCAATCATTTACCCATAAAAATAAAAATCGAATCCAAGCGTTGAAGCCGGGGAGCAAAGCATTCACCATCTGCTTCATGAGGCGGAAAGCGGCAGACTGACGGGCGATTCCCACGTAGCATACCGGTGCTTCCGGAGCCGCCATCCCCGGCATCGTCGTAGCTTCGATCCCTCCGGCGGCGGCGGCGACGAGGCGGTCTTCTCCTTTTACTTCTTCAAGCAAAACCCTAAACCTAACACTAATCGGGGGGGGGGGGGGGGGGGGGGGGTGGGGGGTGCCAAAACGGTGCGTTTCCAAAGGAGAAGCCCACCATCAATCAAACAACGTACGACTTCAGACGACGTCGGCCGAAAAATATGGGCCTAATGGTGTCTTGGCCCATTGGGCCTGTATGAGCCCAATACTTCGGAACTAGGGACCTAAACCCTGAAAAATTGATCACGATTTTTTATGAATTGATATGAAAAGGTTTCTGCACTTGGTTACATTTTTTGAGACACGTGCTAAATACCATGAGATGGAGAAATTCCCTAAGTGTTCTTCTCGGTTTTGCAAATGTACCCTTTTGTTATTTATTGGTTATTATGGTAAAACTTTTAAAAAGGGGTTGAAATTTTAATGTCCTCTCTGAAAACATATAGACCCCACTCTCAAAGCTTTCGGTATGACTTTACAACCGTCTTGAGGAGTGATGGATGGCTTTCTAAAAGTCGGGATAGTTCGAAAGAGAAAAATGACGCCTTTTGAGATCCATTTGTAAGCTAGTAAGCACGATCAAACCCTCGATCGATTCCATGTCTTTGTCTATGTTCATTGATTGATTCCAGGGAGCGTGCCCTTCCGGCCGGTCCTACCTGCTGACGACAGAGGAAAGTTTGGTTTCACCTCCCCCCTTTCCGCAACCTCTAGATATTCGCGTTTCGGAAACCCTAGAACAAGGAACGACGCTCGTGCCATTTGATAGGTTTTCTCGAGGCAGGCTAACCATACGACATGAACGTTTACTAATTGCGATTATGTCCGGGAGTTTTGTCTCCATAAATTTTCTGCCATTTAAGCAATTTGCTTCCATGCTAACTCCAATCATTCATCCTCAATTTCCATTTTACATCCTGGTGATATTTTTGTTTAGGTAAAGGAAATCACAGTTAGGCCAATCAAGAAGCCAAAAACCCATCGCCCTCAGCTCACATCAATTACTTTGCTATTATTGGGGAAATTGGACCGCAATCGACAATGATTAATAATTGGGTAGTACCCAAATATAGAGAGAAAGACAACTCACAACATATGATCCAATCAACACTAATCCAAAGTATAAATATCCCACCAATGAAGAAAAAGGTAAACGAAATTGATGGATCAAATCAAAGACTTGGGCGGGTTAGAAATGGACCACAATTAGCCACCAATCTAAGTTAAGCTGATCCCTAAATCCCAGTTAACATTTTTTTCTTCCTATTTATCCAAGGGCACATGAGATAAGAGTGATATTCTACATCAATGACTAGCTCATTTTAACCGACTGATGCTACGTTTTTCTTATTCTTTATTACTGATATGGGAGGTAAACCTCCGAGAGTATTTCCAGCTATTCAAGTAAATTTAACTTAATTGACAACCCCCTAACTGATTGCTGAACCCCTAATCATTCACTTACTTCCGACTCCCTTTCACTTCACATTAGGCTTTCTTCCTGCTTCGTGCCTCTTTATCTTTAGACGATGCGGTAGGGGGAGGAGGCTAAGGCCCAATCGACAGACAGTTTTGTTCGTTCACGTAACTTACTCTTAGACAGTCAGTCCTCCCAAGTAACACAAATGGGTTTGTTTTGCATGATTTTGTTGGATTGCTATTTTATCCAAAACTGTCGTTACTTTCATATGTATATCTTACCCTTCCTCTCTCCCGCTTGTGTTACATCAAATTTGGGGTATTATTCCCATCAATCAACTGGCTCAAAAACCTCTCCTTCGGAGGGGGTGTTAAAGTGTTTTGCCCAGAGGACGGGTCATATATTTGTTTATGTGCGCAGCTGGATTTGAACATGATATAATCGATGAGGAAAACAAAGGTCAGTCGATTGGAGTGGAGTCAGTCTGCTTCGATCAGAGTTGGTCTATGTGACGGGCGACAGCCGACGGTATGGTTGAAGATCAATAGTTTCATAGTCGACTAAAGACTAGTAGCGATTCATTCCTCCGAGATTGGTTACTAGCAGCGATTCATTCCTCCGAGAGTGGTTATCGTCGTTTCTTCTCGTCTCCTTCTTCGTCTTTATTTCTTTGTATATGTATTATAACTCAAGTTCAATATTAATGGGAATAAGATATTTGTTCAATCTTTCATCTTTACTGCAATTTCCTTCTTTTGAAGCCAATGAATTCGTCACGTCGGGTTCGCGACTTGTTACGACTTTGACCAAAACATGTTATTCGATGAATTTTGTGGACCTGAGTTTGAATGTTGGGGTGCTACTTATTACATACACGTACGCAAACAATAGGAAAAGTTCATTCCCATGCATGTACACTGACTACACATTCTCGTATTAATTCTCTGCTTGCTTTCATTTTTATCAAAATCATGCTCGACCGGAGCAACCTCCGGGCGGTCAAACTCAAAATGATTCTATCATAACTACTTACTCGCAAAGTTACTTAGGGGGCACTCATTAATCAAGACCCCCCCCCCCCCCACAATCAACGTGAACCGTTTACCCGATTCGTGCATTATTCAAAAAACGGTACGTGCGTATCGCCCTCTGCTGACACACACTTCGCTTTCCGAGTTTTAGGTGCGATTCGATGTCGTAACAGACTTCGCTCTCGAGCCAAGCCCAGGCCTGCCGGCTTCGAAAACGGAATCGCATTCCGCTGCTCCATGAATGATTTCGGAAGTCATCTGGAGCGAACGTGATATACAAGTCACGTACGTAGAAAATGTCGAGAGCGACCGTGGTTTTTCGTGGGAGTCGATGAGATGTCACTTTTGGAATTGGATGAGTGTGATTCGGGATGCCATCTCTACAAGAAAACAATATTTAAAAATCGTCCAAACCATTCGAGGAAAGGGCGTGAAGATATTTTAACTTAATTTGTAGTTTTAGGGGGGAAGGGAAGCAAATTATATGGGGCATCATTCTTGCTGCAATCAGCAGAAGGTGAAGAGGGGGCTTTGGTCGCCTGAGGAAGACGAGAAGCTCGTCCGTTTCATTACAACTCACGGCTACGGCTGCTGGAGCGAAGTCCCCGAGAAAGCCGGTAAGGGTTCTGGACCTAATGTTCTGGATGGGGATCGTATGCATCCGTTTTTGCTCGGAGGGGGAGATTTTGGGCTGTGGTTTCGCTTTCCTTAGGGTTGCAGAGATGCGGGAAGAGCTGCAGGCTGCGATGGATAAATTATTTACGGCCAGACATTCGGAGGGGGAGATTTTCTCCAGAGGAGGAGAAGTTGATCATCAGCCTCCACGGCGTCGTCGGGAACAGGTTTCCTTACCCGCTAAACCCCCGGTCCCCCCACATCTCCAGATAAATCTCGCCATTTTCCGAGTTTCGGAGCACTTTTTGTTTTGCTCGGAGAATTTTTGTTTAGTGAAATACATAAGAGGATTGGAATACAGATTATAATGCGAAACGGGCACGATACGATTCGACTAACGTGTTCATGTGTAGGTGGGCACATATCGCAAGCCATCTTCCCGGAAGAACAGACAACGAGATCAAGAACTATTGGAATTCCTGGATCAAGAAGAAGGTACGGAAATCATCTGGGGCAGCAAAAACAACCCAGACAACGACCACCACCACCTCCATTTCTACCAACAACTTTACTTCTGAAAACCCTAAATTAATTAACAACAGTGACGGCGTTAACCCGAGCAACGACCGCGAATCCATTCCTCCTCAACACTGCTCCTCTCCCGTCAAATCATCATCACCCCTTTGTACTCACGAAAACGTTTTCTTTTCCCCTTGGCACTTATTTATGTTTGATGCCGCGGTGGCCTCCCTCGACGGATTCACCAACGAGAACGCAACGACAACCCAACCAGAGCTGTTCCTCGATTCGTCAGCTCCGTTCTCAACTTGTGAAGCGAACAACGGCGCCCATCAAATCCAGGCGGCGACCGTCGTTCTGGCTCCTCCAGCTTGCGACTACACTAACAACTTAAATTATCTGTCGCCCTTCATAGAGAACAAGACAGTGGATCGAGAACGAGGAGACGACCAGTTCTCTCTCGAGTGCCTGACTAGGCAAGATCAGTCGAATGACTGGGTGGAGTCACAGGAATGTAGTAATTATCTCTTCTGGGAAAGCAGCATCCATGAAGAGACGCTGTGCGGAGATGATCACTTCGCAGAGGCTCCGGCCGCGACAAATACGGGATTGGCTAGTCTCCCTTCGTTTCCTACGTCTATGTGAGTTTGAATCCAAATACCTCCAGAGGCATGGATGCATCTTTCCCTGCTGAGGCTTGTTTATATATTTAAAGAGCATTTGTGATCCTGTGAAATGTATTTTTTCCTCTTTTCCATCACGAGAATGTGTCAATAATAAAAACCTCTTGAAGGTGTGTCTTAATTATCGGATTACGTGCATTAAGAGTATTTTTTATTTAACAATTTTTTTAATTATTTATTATGTTTTTAAGGTTGTACTGTTCAATGAGGATGATTTTCTCAATGTTTCAAAAATCCCCTCAATGAGACTGATAGTGAGATTAGAAAATGCAGATCCCTGTCGAGGGATCGCCCGGGATCCTTTCCAGCGGTCCGGCCGCCATCGTGACGTGCTTCGCGACCATGTCCCGGGATCCGTAGTTGCCCGTCATCCAGAACGCCACTTCATCGTCTTCATGACCATCCCTACGTCCTTGACGTAACCTCCTCGCCCGATGGATGTCTTGATTCTAACCCCTGATGCTGAGTCTATCGCGAGGATGTCCTCTGCCCTCACGTCTTCTATGCTCTGGACATCTCGCTTCCCAGTGCTATGACTGCGCTGGTGGGGGAACTGCACGTGAGTCGGCGGATAACGAACTTTGGTTGGCATCCCGAATGTGATGCTGTACTCGTCCCACCGCCCTTGACAGCGATGCAATCGTTTCCAGAGACTATGTAGCAGTCACCAATTCGGGTATTCGTGCAGGAATCTGTCAACGAACAAAGCCATCAGATTCAAACATCTGGTTCTGATTTGCAGCACCAAACATTACCAAATGTCAACGACTGTAATACCTGGGTTGATTCCGTCGGTGTTAGGCGAGTTTACGGGCACGATGATTGTGATGCCCTGGACGATCACGTTGCTGCAGGCACAAAATGACACAACACAAATTAATGAAAAAACTCGGTGGAAGTGACAACAAACTTCGACTGCGACTCTGGCCAAGACAAATCACCTGCTGTAAACAGGATGGGCATTCCACGAGTGGAGCAAGGTGAGGTTCGAGCTCTGAATCTTGTCCGAACACATGAGCTCGCTGAGGTAAGGTCGTGTGAAATTGAGTGCCTTGCCATGGAGCTTCCGCCACCAGGTATCCCCTGGCCGTCGACGGTCCCACTGTTCACCGTGATGATGATATCAATGAGATTGGTATCGAAGATGAGGCTCCCTCTGCATCCCTCTCGCATCCATAAGACGACACGGGATCAATCAGTGGACATTCCCTCTCGACCTGCGACGCAAGGATCATCGCGTCCTGTTGACACGTGAACGCAATTCTGGGCCCATTTGGCATGGTCCATGGGTTTGGATCGACAATAATCTAGGCTCCCAAATTGGGCTCAGGAAGACTAAAGCCGTAGATCCCCAATGCAAGACGTAAAATGGTCGTGGACACAAGCTGGTCAATGATGCGAACTAATCGAAGACGCAAGCAAACTGAAGAGACATGATCATGGTTACATACTAAAACTAATATAGACTCGAAATATAAGAAAATCACAATTCATCGTCTAAAACTACCAATCAAAAAATAACCAAAACATATTAAAATCAATCAAAACTCGCATGATTAACCACATAAAACACCGTTTATAATACAAAAACTCTACTTTCGTAGAGTTATCAGCGCGATCTTGACATGACGAACCTATTGAGTTCAAGAAAAAAAAAACTGTGGCAAATATGAAAAGATTGAACAAAGAACTTACTTCCATCATTGAACTTGGATTATAACACAGCTGCAAAGACAAAAAAAATGAAGAAGGAGATGATAGCAAATGAAAACCACCAAAATGATCTTGTGAGTGTCAAGTGATTGTTTATGTGCCTTATTTTGGCGTCTACTAGGCTATTTATACTAATCCTATTATAATAACTAAAAGTACATGTGGAAATTGGATTGCAACCGCTGTTAACCGTTAAACATGTGCTGAAATTAGGCTCCAACCTCCTGATCCACTTGTAATAGTCGATAAGCCAACGGTAATCGCTGCTCTTCTTTACGATCGATCTGTTGTTCTCAAAATCTTTTATTGTATCAACAAGATTTTTTTATAAGTAATAATGTATAATCCAAAAAGAGTCAAAGACCATAGGGGCATACCGCGAAAATAAAAAACACACTAGCACAACTACGCACCCCAACTATACGTAGCTAAGATAAAGAAATCGCATTACATCCGAGGCAACAACGCAAGAATAAATGTGGTAAATGTCATAGGAGGCAACAAACGCTCGCCGACCCGGCGCTTGTTGTGCTACATACACAAGTAATAAACACATCCCCTTAACATCAAGGCAAAAGGGCAGACACTGCCAAAGTGTGGCTCATACCGACGAGAACAACAACTCAGTAATAGCATACCATCTTCGCGGAAAGTTAGCTTTAACAACCCGACCGAGAGTATACGACCAAACCTCCGCTGAATAGTTGCATGTGAAGAAGAGGTGATCTAACCTCTCTCGCCTCGAACCACAAAGAGTACATGTAGACAATGACGAAACACCAAGACTGAAGAGCATGTTGAAAGTGTATAACCTCCCCTAAACAACCAACCACAAGATGAACGAGAACCGCGACAGCATGCCCTTTGACCAGACAAAGCTAGCCCAAGGAACAACCCGATACTCGCTACAAATATGTCCCCATGCAGAGGCAACGGTGAAATCTCCATCATGGCATAAAGACCAGATAACCCGATGACAAGTACCTAATGATGAATAACAAGTGACCGGCAGAAGCTCACGCAGTTTGTCAAAACACACGTGCCTGTAGCGATGAATCGCCAAATCCCCTCCCTCAATATAGCTCCACCAACTCAAATCGGCAATGAAACTCGCGATAGATACCGTAGCAGGGATCCTGGATCGCTCGATCTCCTCACGTCCAAAAACTTAAAGCAAGGACCTAATGGAGACCACGAATCGAACCAGAAGGAAATGCTTAAATTCACTTCTATCTAGTCGACTTTGCTTCGGTAGGCACAACCCACCGGCTTTTGTAGATATAATTGATTGGATTCTGTAGACATAGTCGACTGAAATCGACCGATTTCTTGGTTCAATAGTCGATTGCCTTCTTAGAATCAAATGTTGTAAAAGGCGCTTTATGCGAAACACCGAGGAGGTTGGCTAAAGGAGTTAAAGAGCATGGAGATCCCTCTCGAAAGTAACGTCTAAATTCCTCATCATATCCACCGTAGAAATGGACATCCTTCGTTAAAAGTGCTCGAGCAAGGCCAAGAAAGGATACGTACGCCACTTCTCCACTATCATTGGGGATGGAAATAAATCAAACGTGTGCAGAGCATAGTCGATAGTGCGATTCGCGGTGGTCCATGAAAAAAAGGCCTTTTTTTCCTATAGGGTTTTCGAACTACATACTATCCTTAGAGGAGGAGTATTCGATTATGCGCTAACAACGGGCTAAATACGGGCGCGATGATAAGATCGAATTCATTGCAAATGAAAACCTATCAAAGTACTAAATAAGTGATAACTTTTTTCTGGCCTATTATATTGATAAAGCAACAACTAAGAACCATAATAAGTAGTCATATAAACTCATGTGCCTGCCCAAAATAAAGAATTTTGGAAATATCCTTTAACCATATTTGTTTGTGGCCCGGCCGAACCATCTTAATGGACGTTTTCGGCCGAACCATCTTAATGGAAGCCCACTGGGCCAGAGCCACACCCCATCCTTAAATCAAAGGCGGCAAAAGAGAAGAGTCCAACAACATCTGAAGAAAACTCCCAGTCATTGTTACGACTCAAAAATCATGTTTCAGTCAAAAGGTTCCAGTGCACAAAACACACGCAACAATCCAGAGTTTATGCACAGCACTTCAGTGTAACCAATGTCATTTCGGATAACCGGGAGGCGGGTAGGTTCCGGGAGGAGGGTACGAACCCTGTGGAGGATAGCCGTATGGCTGCGCAGGTGGGTATCCGACAGCTGGAGGAACAGCTTGGTCGAAGCGCGACATCTGCTGAAAGGGAGGAACCGCCATGGGTCGGTCGCCGAACTTCCCGTCTCTTTTGTCCATTTCGATCTTGTGTTGAGTCTAAACATTCAGAGAGATGAAATTGTCGTGGTCATGGCATCTTAGTAGAGCCAAAATGATATAAGAAAGGCAAGAAGATGACCCGGAAGGAAAGGATCCGCTTTTTTACTAGTGGAAGGAAATGATCCTTTTGCTTACCTGCATACAGGCACAGACCCTGCGAGAAAATTCCAGACCATGTCAGATAACAGGAGTCAACCAATTTTTGTTTTTGTATTTTTTGGTAAGCAAGGAAGGGGAGTCACCCAAATTTAACTACAAAATGTTTGGATCAAATTGTGACCAGTCCTTTTGTGCTAGTCAGTCCAAAGAGAAGCGCCAAGAAGTCTTACGTGCAGTAAACCAAGTCAGACAACAAGTTCAGCAACTGAGAAGCTTCCGATATTTCTTGGCTTCCAACAATCATTGCAACGATTGAGAATATACATGCAAGTTGTTGGAGGCAAAACATAAAACCCTGAATACATATGAAGACATAAGACAAAGTGCTGGAGACAAAATAAAACCATAGCGCAAATGGTCTGAGCAAGAGGGAGAGAGATCATACAATAATGCAATTGTCACATTGAGTGGTCTGGATATTGAACTCATCTTGCAAGAGGAATCGAGTTGAGGCCACTGAGTTACCAAAGCAGAGGAAAACCTGAAAGCAAACCATATTTTAACAGAAACTTGGCTGAAAAGGTGGGAAAATAACTTAAGGTATAGTAACATAAAAGAAGTGGCAATGTCAACATATTGGCTCAGACCACCATCTTTTCCTTACAAAGATTCAGTCAATGTAAGACCACAAAGATGCGGTTATGAGACAAGTGGCAAAGAGAAATTCCGACACATCTAAGAAATGACTACTCCACAAGTGAATCAAACAAATTATTCAAGCGGAAGACGAATGAGGGTTTTCAATCAGATCGAGTAAACGAAGAATCATAAGTTCCCACCATCATCAGTCCACATGATAGCCTGCATATGTAATGGTGCCCACAAGACAGCGGCTCAGACAACACTCCAAAAGTGGGCACAGTATAATACCAGAAGATATAGGTTTCCACCACTCATCAGACAAGAATACTTTAACAGCAAAAGGACATACCATGCTTTGTACGAGACCATTTCATAGCAGTACTGAAAAGAGGACAATCAATGGGAAGGGAAGTGGTTTATACCTCAGTGCAAAGACAGAATTCAGGACATTTACTTTCTCCGCATCTACCGCTACACGGCATGTAACCAGCACAACAAGTGTACCTACCACATTGTTGAATAAGGTAAAAGTGAGGATCTCTTCACATAGAATACACTCTACAGGGAGAAGAAAAGGCATCACTTACCTCGACATGTCATCGTATAGAGCCCTTTTTCGAAGCAAATATGAGACGCACGGGGCACTGAAGATAGATATAATATGAGTTGCAGATGCGAGAGCCATGACACCAATAGCAATGACAATGGGTTCTCACAAAAATTTTCATTTTCTAAAACGCACAGACACCATGAAAGTAGAAACACCAAGACATGCCCCAGGAAACAGGTGTGCAAGTATTCCTATGAAAAGCAAGACGAGGAGAATTTTAAAAGCAATCCTAACTTCAAGTGATGCATGAGTCATAATTTGATAGAAAAATCAAATTCGCTCATTCACTCATTGAGATCAATGACTAAATCACGAGACAAAGATGAAGCAGTTGTGTAGATGAGTGGAAAAATCAAGATCTTGGAACACCTCGGGCTAGGAAAAATGTCTGCATCTACCATGATTTGTGCTTGACAAAACAAGAAGGATTTTCAAAGTACCGCAACCATGCAACTGCCAGGCAACTGTCATTCTACAAAGGACGAATACGCAAGTTACACTGCCTCCACAAAGAGAACAACAAACGCAGAAAACGTCCCTCGGCATAGACCAACATGGCCAACAGGTAAAAACCAAGTCAACGACCTCTCAAGCAGAAACAAACCCAACAGGGCTAAACCGCCCATGATGATTCAAAACCAAATCAATCCAAACCCAAACCACGGATCCAAAATCCTACAAAAGAAAAAGCTTCCAAAACTCACCAGAAGAACGCCAGGCAGCAATCTGCACCCACAACAAACAAGACCCAACAAAAAAACAGCAATCAACCACTAATCTCGGGACCCAGAAACGTGAGGAGAACGAAATCCCAGGACAAGGAAAGGCACAAACAGGGAGTATCGGCCTGGATGGTGTGCAACAAGTCAGTGTGCCATAGGTTCCTGTAGTTCTGCCTCAGCTGCATCTTGTCCATGAACGCCTGCGACGCCATCACTCCCCTCCTCCCCACGAACACAAACCTAGTCCCAGCAACAGAGAACGTTAATGGGTGTCCGGATCGCCCTAGCCCTTTCCCTGGCGACGCCCACCTGATCTGGGGAGTAGGGTTTTGGTGGCTTCGCACGACTTTTTCTTTCCGGGTCGTCGATGATGTGCAGAGCAGTTTGACAGATTTGGAAAAAGACGCGTTTTTTCTTCTTTTCTATATTTAATGCATTTGGTTTGACGTCACAAAACAAAACCTGCGACTTTTCTTCTGACCTCAATCCATCCTCGTACCTAAAGCGTTCTGTTTGGTTTCTGATAAAACCAGGTAACTCGTTCAAATTACGCTATGTTCCATCTACTTCGACTTTCATTCACTCTATAGGATGATATAAACGCTAATCACGGTGATGTTTCCTGGACTAAATACATATCATGAAGAGAATTCTTCAAAACAGACAAAAATGTCTGACTGCAGAAGCTGTTCGGCCAAATCGGATTAGGAGAGTTCGACGTCACGCTCGGCATCCCTCGAGTCGTCGTTTCTCGCTTCAGTAACGATACGGATAACACATCCCTGGAGGCACGGGCTGAACCAGGCATGACATCTGCTGGAGAATTATTTCACAGTCTCAACAATGATTATGTGGTTAGTAATGTGAATTTTGATAATAATTTAATAGGTTTTGGTTCATTTTTTAATTAGTTTAGTTTTAGAGCAGTAATTGTGGTTTTTTTTTTAATATTTCGAGTCTATTTGACGATAAATAAGTGTTCTTATTGATGCCTTTTGTTTTTGTCTTGATTTGTTGTAAGAGAATGAAGGGAAACTCGAAGTTTGGACGAAAATGGAAAAAGTTGAGCGATCAATTCCAGAAAGCAGAAGAACGCGTCCTTCTAATCAAAGGACGTGACCTTAGGGATTCTGTGAAGTGAAGGACGTGTCCGTCAGCTGGAAGGACATGATCTTCGAGAATCTGTGCAAAGCTTTGTTCAAACACTTCAACCCTCCTCCAAAGTGCGTTCTAAGGGCAAAAAACATCAATTAGTTACATGATTTAGTCATTTTAGGTTATTTTATTTTATTTAGTTTATTGTATTTTTTTAGATCTCATTAGATTTGGGAAATATTAGGAAATCCTTTTATGGGACTATTTATTTTTCTAAGTGTAATCGGGGACAGTTCTTTTGGAGGGAGAGACATTTGACCAGGAGAAGGAGAAGGAGGTGACAGCTAGGGCTCAAGCGGAGATCCAAAAGAGGCTACTACTTCTCATATCGGAGATCGGGAGGGTGTTTCCCTTCTTTTTGTCCTTTGTCATCATTTTCTCTTGAACTTGGATTGATGGTTTCTTTCATTATGTTAATTTCATTTTCTAGGACTTCAATGGAACCTAGTGATTTTATTTAACGATAAAATTCATTTTCTTTGTGTTATTCGAATTCGTGTGGTTATTTATTCATATCTTGATCTAAATAATTGCCTGATCACCGATTAGTTTGATCTGGAAACCTAATCGGGCTTGGAAAAATTGTTTAGGTTAAGACGTGGATTGGTTAGCCTAAGTTAGTGTCACGTTGGAAAACAGAGATAATCCTTGAGAAGGATAGGAATACATCGGATCACCTTAGGTAACCATTTAGGGTTGATACATAATGGGTTCCCACTAGTTAATTGCCTATGAATAGAGTGATTAGCTCGATACAGGAAATACATCCTTAGAGCATTCGGGAAAGGCGTAATGAGATAATTGAACCCTAGGTTAATAACTTGAGAATTCAATAACTGGAGAAGGGAAGGAACGAGTTAGATAATTTGTTAGGGGAAGTTGATAGTTCAAGGCTTTTCTTATTTGATTGAATTATCGTTTATTTTGCAATCCGTTTTCAGTTTCGTTCTCATTCCATCTTTGTTGATTTGACCTCACTATAGTTAAACATGCGACTGCTAAGAATTTTTCTCTGTTGAGTCTCTAGGAATGTCCTCTACTTGCCCTATCTACAAGATAGTTAGGTTCATTAGAGTATTTTAATTTGCGGCCTTCGACAAGTGTGGTCAAATTTTGGCGCAGTAGCAGGGACTCAATTTTGAGATTACTTTTCTATTGTCATCACTCTTTTCTATTTGACGTTGAAGTCATTTAATTTTTTGCTTTTTACTTTTGTTATTTTTTTGCAAGGTGCATGTGACGAACTCGAAGTACGAAAAATTTTAATTTTAATCCCGAGATCGAAAGGACTTTTCATCGACCGGTTCGTGAGAGAGCTCGTGCAAAACAAAACAACATGGACGAAAATCTCATTCAGGGGCAACAGAATGAGGGTGAGCTGGATATTGATAAGAGGCCGATGGTGGAATTCACTTAAGCAAAACCGCATTTCAACCGGTCATGTATTGTTATACCTGCAATCCAAGCTCGGGACTATGAGATAAAAACATCAGTGATGCAAATGATTTAGAATTTGGTGATATTTCGAGGGTCACCAAGTGATGATCCACATGAGCATTTAAACAAGTTCCTAAGTATCTGTGACAGCTTCAGGTAGAATGCAGTGCCCCGTGATGCGGTGCTATTAAAGCTAGTCCATTTTTCTTTGAAGTATAGGGCATGGAGTTGGCTGAATTTTTTGCCGACGGGATCAATTACCACCTGGGAACGGATGGAGGAAGCATTCTTAGACCAATACTTCCCACCATCAAAGATTGCACGGATGAGGAATGAAATCACCACCTTCAGGCAACATGAGATGGAATCTTTTGTGGAGGATTGGGAGCATTTCAAGTTGCTAATTCAGTGCCCATATCATGATTTACTAAGATGACGACAACTGAAAGCCTTTTATAATGGTTTAACGGAATTATCACGCAAGGACCTTAACTTAGCATTAAACAGATCATTCATACGAAAATCATACATGGAAGGAAGAGAGCTTCTAGAGACCATGATGAGGACTTGTGTGCCGAGTCAATCATTCAATCGGGTAAGTGGTAAGAAAGTTGCCGGTATTCATGAACTTGATGCACTCACGCCCATTCAAGCGCAGATATCGGCGTTAGCCAAAAAGTTCGAAAAGGTGAATGTGCATTCTACTCAAGGTACATCAAGGGGTTGTGATATTTGTGGCAGTGGGCACTTAACAGATCAATGTTCAACCAGTATGGAGGAAGCCAACTTTCTAGGAAATCAAAGGAAATCCTTACCGGAGGAACCATACAAACTTGTCCTGTAAGGGGCAGCAAGCGGTGGACACTCGAGCGATACAACATCCGGGATTTTAACAACCCAAATCGCCGGAACAAAAAAAAAAGGCAAATTTTGAGGAGCTAATAATGAAGTATATGGCAAATCAGGATTCAATGAGTAAAAAGCAAGATGCAATGATTGAGAATCAGGCCGCCATGATTAAAAACCAAGTCGTATCAATTAGGAACTTGGAAAATCAAGTCAATTAGCTTGCTCAAGCACTGAACTCACGGTAACAAGTGAGTTATCGAGCGATACGGAGGTTAATCCGCGAGAACATGTGAAGGTTGTTACCTTGAGGAATGGTAGGGAGCTTGAAGAAGTACCACCACAGATTTAGACGACAAACATTATGAGGTCGAAAGAGAACAATCCTCATCCACAAGGACCGAATAGGAAAGGGACGGACACATCCATGCCAGATGAAGGATGTAACCATGGAGTTCAAAAATTTCACAGACCCACGGAAAAAACTTGTCCTCCAAATCTAAAGGACGAGACCTTCAATGTTCCGTGGACGAAATAGCGCACAAAGATGCGTCCGTGCATTCTGAAGGACGTGTCCTTCCCACGGCAGACCAATCTCCCCTTCCTTCGAGTGGAACCTTCAATTTGGAGCAATCTAAGGCGAGTCGAGGAGCTAACATGGTGAAACCAAAATCGGCCACCACTTCCATTCCCTCAAAGAGCCAGGAAGTACGATGAAGCCCAATTCCGTAAGTTTCTTGATGTGCTTAAGAAACTTCATATTAACATCCCTTTTTAGGGGCTCTTGAACAGAAGCTGAGCTACTTTAAGTTCATGAAGGATGTCTTGTCCAAGAATCGGAAGTTAGGTGAGTTTGAAACCATCTCACTAACGGAGAAGTGTAGATATTGCAACAAAAAATATCTCCTATACTAAAGGATCCAGATAGTTTCACCATCCCATGCACTATTGCTTCTCAATTCAATGGTAAGGCATTATGTGATCTTGGTGCGAGTATCAGTCCCATGCCCTTATCTATATACAAGGATTTAGGTTGAATTATCATTTATTTTTCCATCCGTTTTCAATTTCATTCTCATTCTATCTTTGTTGATTTGTCCTCACTATAGTTAAACGTGCGACTGCTAGGAATTTATCTGTTAAGTCTATGTGGGATTGACCTCTACTTGCCATATCTACGAGTTAGTTAGATTCGTTAGAGTATTTTAATTTGTCGCCTTCGTGAATGGTCGTCCTCCGAGCAGGCCGTCCCATTTATCCAATCTTGATATGGTGTTATGTCAATTCAAAGAACACGAATCATTATGTGCCAAGATTCACCTTGACCGAGTGTAGTTGCTCACACTGTGTCGAGAACAGCGTAGGATTAGGAAACCGTTTAGCCAGATAAATCACTAACAAGCAGTAGACCAGTTCGGCAAAGCAACTCAGCATCTGGGAAACCTGCAAGAGCTCGGTGTTTCTGACATTGTGGTGATTATAGAGTATACGCAAGCGAGCTGTTAGGGGCCGATCATGAACACATGAACATGTACATAAACAGAAAGAATTGACGAAGTTCCCAAAACGGTACAAACTCAGTGATTCGGTTGCCTTTCAAAGCGTAGAAAGGTTGATGATGCAATTTTCGCATGCAGGAGGAATCGGAGTCCAGGAGACCGAGGTCCCGAAGGAGCAAAGGACCTGACACACACTCGGAAAGCTGTTACAATAAAGACCACAAGAAAGAAAGACTGATATGATTTTCAGCACCGAGGCAGAGCTCGGGGCATTGACTCTCTCCATACCAGCCACTGCATGGCAAGTAACTGCCGCAGCATTCATACCTCGACTTGTCATTGTAAAGAGCTCTCCTCTGGAGCATGTACGAGACGCACAGACCGCTAAGATCCCAAAGAAAGACACCCACATGTCATCGAATGACATATGTTTCGTAGATAAACATGGGATAGAATTAGGTACGTAATGGACTGAGGCGTCACATGATTACCACTACAACGCAAAGCAGAAATCTGCAAAATTCCACGACATCGGACGGACAGGAACTTCGTCCGAAAAACAGAACGTTGAAAACGACGCGTTAAGCTTACACTTGACGTCAGCCTGGGCTGTGTGCAGCAAATCTGCATGCCAGGCACTCCGGTGACTCTGCAGGCCTCATCCTCTCCGTATAAGCCACGACAGCCATGTTTCTGACGGCGCCTCTCCCTCACTTGCTCCGGCTGACTCACTCTGTAATCACAACTGATGGTGAGGATGAGCAGATGATGCGGCGGGGCAAGAATCACTACTCTTTGTTATATACGGACTTTCAACAATCGGCAAGAATCCATGATATAACGAAATCGATCAAAATATACAGGCAAAATATTCGTGTCCCGTACAAACATTCATCAATATCATAAACTAGTAGTATGCTAAGGAAATTATATTTTTACGTGATGTGCCGAATTTTTTCTCAAGAGTCGTGATGGCTTTCCAGCAAAAAGACCCAATATTCTGTATACAAATAGAGGTTGGCATACTTTGATCGTATATTATATTATAAGGTGATGCTAAATGGAGGTCCATTTAAAGGCATGGGACTCTTATTCACTTCTCATTCCCCGTCTCTTGTTGCTC
Source organism: Melastoma candidum (assembly GCA_023653495.1). Classification (NCBI taxonomy): domain Eukaryota; kingdom Viridiplantae; phylum Streptophyta; class Magnoliopsida; order Myrtales; family Melastomataceae; genus Melastoma; species Melastoma candidum. The sequence continues at coordinate 5,979,655 of CM042883.1, read as the reverse complement.
CGGTCGTTTTCCTTGGGATTTCGGCTAGAAAAAATAACAGAGACAGAGACAGGGTCTTCCTCTTGTTCTTTCGGTTTCGAAACCATGTCGTGTCACGATCTCCATGCTTGCGACGGAGAGGAGCTCGGGGAGCTCCTCTTTCCCTTCAGCGACACTTCCTCGGTCAACTCCGCTACCGATTTCCTCCATGAATTTGCAGCGTTCCAGACCCAATTCCCATCCGATTCGGTTTGGGGAGGGCATGGCATCTGTTACTCCAGCTTGCCAACCTGTTGCCAGATCGAGGATCTCAGCGTACACCCGTCGGGTATGAACCAGGATCGTCCCCTGCCGGTTTCACATATTGGGGATTGTGTTATAGGGGGTATTGGGACTATCAAGACGGGGGGATCAGATCCTATCTGGGATTACTGCGACGAGGCTTTCGGCTCAAGTAACTGTTTCAGTCCCGAGGAGTTTAACTATCACATGATGCAGAGGGAAGATGACATTACTATTAATGGAAGACGAGATTCCAGTAACTTATGTACCTTATCTGAAGGATGGGTTAAATCTCCGGGAGGTGATTTCGACGGTTTCTTCCACGGGCAAATCAGGAGAGCTTGCAGCACTGGCGATTTGCTGGTTCGTTGAATTCCCGAACGACTAATGCACGTTACAACGAACTCGTTCAGAAGGCATAGTTAAAATATTATTTAATTTTCACAGGGTATGAGAGGGAGGGTGTGGTCACCTCAGGCCTTTACGAGTCCAACAGCTGGAGAAACATGGCTCGTCACCAAAGAATCGAATGCGAAGGTGGTTCGCTGCACTGGGGAGGAGAGGAAGGAGAAGATCCTCAGGTACAGAGCCAAGCGCACTCAGAGAAACTTCAACAAGACAATCAAGGTGAAAAGCTGAAAACCACTAAAAAATGCAAAAAGTAAATCTTAGACTTCATCCGGCCATCTTTTACATTATTTCTCTCCTTTCCTGGATCAAGTACGAATGCCGGAAGACATTGGCGGACAACAGGCTACGTGTGCACGGCAGGTTCGCTCGCAACGACGAGGCGGGCATCCCGGGGATGGCCATGTTCCTCGCCAACCACGAGGGAGAGGATGATTACCTCTGGGGGGAAAGTCTGCTCGCTAATGTTAATCCTACCTATATCATTGTTATTACGCAAATTTTCTCATGTCTAAACACTATTCATCAATAATAATACGTTGTTATCCATGTATTTTGCAGGTTGGGAGGCATGATGAGCAAGAATTAGGGTTTCATGGGAGAGTTGATGTTGGTGGCATATAGAATGACAATAAAAAAGAAAAATGCATTGTTCTTTGTATACTTACGTAATAATAGAGACATTTTTCTTTCTTTCTTTTTTTTTTTTTTTTTTATATCCATTCATCATCTCCTGCATTCATGGGTTTAATTATCATTAAAAAAATACGGATATAATGTTAACCCAAGTTATCAAATTCAAACAAGAAAATTATATTTTTATGACAGGTAGATTATATAACAAATTGGTGTATAAGGTTGAGGATAGTATATATTCTCATAAAAGCAGTCTTCCTGAAGTTGGGGTTGGAATGAAATGATTCCACCACTTCCCTTAATACGTGGAGTTTGCATGAGAATATCTTTGTGCCATCATTAATTATTAGTACTGCATTTTGACCACCAGCCATCAAGTCGAGACCACTCGATCATGATCTCACCTCACGGAGAAATGGGATAAAAATATTTCTTTCAAGAAGGGAAAAGGAAGGTTATTCTATTACCTAAAGTAGATATAAAGGGATTAGTAGTAATTTAAATAATTGAAATATCACAAGGACACGTTGATTCACTCATTATTCCATTGTTCTCTATTCTTATTACAGCTGTCCATTAGAGATATTTAAAAAAAAAAACACAGAGAGAGTGTGAGAGAGGGGCCATTATATGCTCTCAATCTAACAAATGGCCCCCAAGGCAATACTTATTTTAATCAAATGGTTTTCCTACTTAATAAGGAAATGTGCTCTTTTCTAATCAAGATGCCTTCTAAAATTTAAACATTTTCCTTTTCAGAGAATCTTGTAATGATGATGGTGTTCCAATGGGGTGAAGACAAGTCAAGTATAGGAGAGTATTGATAGGGTTAAGTGGGTGGGGGGTGTTATTAATTGTAATGATACTTTAAGTGCAAGCATATTGTAATATATGGCAAAGAATAATGAATGTCTAGAATGAAAAAGTAAGTCAAAAATTTTAAAAATGACAGGTGAATGTCATAGGATAGTAATTTGCTAGAGTTATAAGCAACGTAGAGAAAGAAAGTGTGGAAGTGGCCTGATGGAGTCTACAGCCCAGCTGATATGATGACTGAATGCACTAAAATCTCTTGATCGAAATATCATATTTGAAGAAACATGCATATTATAAAAATTTTCGTATGAAAATATAAACAAATTCAGTACTTAATCACGAACGTTGCGTATGAGTGAGATCCGATCTTGATATTTGATGGAATATTAACAGAACTTCATGTGGGACTTTCGAGAATTCTCAAGAGCTTCTTTGAGGGTCATTTCACATATGTCCTTTATGTATTGTGTGGGGTGAATGAATGAAATGGATTGTGATACCTTTATTTGTAGGGCTCCAAGACCCATCTATAATAGGCAGTTTGTCATCTCATATTTGGTCGCTTCCCTATGAAATAGGCTTAAATGTTAGGCTTATTTTGTCCCAAAGCCCTTGTTTGGATTGGGCTTATGGCCCAATTATAACCCAATAAGTCTGTCTTTTACGAGTTGGGTTTGTAGTCTTCTTGAGGCCCATTCAACCCGTGGCTTCTTTTATGATTTGATTTTATAACCCACTTATATATAATATAAATTAGGTAAAGACACACTACATTAGGTTGACATTTGTATTCGATTCAAATCATCCAGTGAACTTCACTACGATACAGAGAATGAATAATTTATAATTCATTTGCCATAAAAAAATATTATTAATTATGGAATTTATATCTACGTGATTGAATTCAAAATCCCGATACTGTACGTATGTCAAATGATTATTCCACTACTAATCAACCATAATTAATATAAAATCATTCTTAATTTAGAATAAATACCTCACTCACATTGTAGTTTCATAAAAAGCTCGTCGGCGTTCAAATTCAAATGTGTGCACGCTCGTACATTTATAAATGCTTAGATATTCTGTCCCTTGGAGACGCAAATTAATCGAGTGAATGCTTTTACGTTTTTAATACGCATTTTCAAGATTCCAATCTACTCAATGTTTCGCTATCTATGATTAAAAATAAAGTATTTTATTAAATTAACAAAAATTTTATAGTTTTATAGTTATGATTAAAAATAAAGATTCAAATCACTGATTTGGTTTCTCTTTTTTTTTTTTAATAAGTTTGTATCCCAAATTCGCTAATAATAGTAAATTGTTATAAAATAAAGGAGAGAGGGTAAGAAGAAAAAACTAGAGAATAGATGGGGGAAAGAAAAGGGAAGAATTTTTATTCCTTTTAGTATCGCAATGTACAAGATATATCTCTCTATTTATATGACACTTACAATGGAAATAAAATAAATTACAATCGTAATTGAAGAAAATATGTAATACTAATTAGAGGTAAATGGGAGTCATAATGGGCATTCACAATAAATATATTTATAACACTCCCTCTTGAATGTTCATTATGTTACTGCCTCGTTAAAATCATTTCATGAAAAACCCTATGAGAAAAATCCATGGTAAATGGAAAAAGAGTACAATACATTTACTCCCCCTCTTTGCAACATTACTTTAAATCTCAAGGTTTGCGCATTTCAATTTTATGCACCAGCATTTCAAAAATTGTTGTAGGCAAAGCCTTCGCAAATTAATCTACCATATTTTCTGATGAACGTATTTGTTGAACATCAATATCACCACTCTTTTAGAGATCATTGGTGAAAAAAATTTTTACAGATGTATGTTTCGTTCGATCGCCTTTGATGTATCCTCCTTTAATTGAGCAATGCAAACATCATTATCCTCATATAAAATTGTTAGGGAATTCATATTACGGTTATGCCGCATAACCCTCGAATGTGATGTATAACCGATTTCAACCATACACATTCTCTATTGGCTTCATGAATTGCAATAATCTCAGAATGGTTAGATGATGAGGTGATAATTGTTTGTTTCATAGATTTCCATGATATAGTAGTATCACCACACGTAAATAAATAACTCGTTTGTGATTTACCATTATGAGGGTTAGATAAATATCCTGCATCTATGCATTCAATCAATTCTACTTCAGTATACGAATAATATAATCACATGTCCATAGTTCATCGAAGATACCAAAAAATATGTTTAATTCCATTCCAATGTCTCCTCGTCAGTGAAGAACTATATCTCGCTAGTAAATTCAGTACAAATGATATATTAGGTCTAGTATGATTAGTAAGAAACATTGGCGCCTCAATAGCACTAAAATATGGTAATTCAGAACCAATTACTTCTTCATCATTCCTTCGAGGTCGAATGGGTCTTTATATACATCAAGCGATCTCACGACCATTGGACTACTCAAGGGATGCAATTTATCCATATAAAATCTTTTTAACACTTTTGATGCATAAACAGAATGATGGACGAAAATTTCATTATCTAAATGCTCAATCTGCAAGCCAAGACATAACTTTGTTTTCTCGAGATCTTTCATTTCAAATTTTTTCTTGAGGTAATCTATTGTTTTAGATAATTCATCAGTTGTTTCAATAATATTCAGATCGTCAATTTCTGGAGCAATTACAACAAATATTGATCATGATCTCTTAATGAATACATATGAACATATTGGATCATTATGATATCCATTTTTCAACAAATATTCATAGAGATAATTGTTGAAGTGGTTTTGATGATGAACATTGACCTTCTATGAAACGTAAGTCAAACCTCTATACGACATATTCAACTCTTGATGAAAACCTTCTGTAAGGAAATATTTTTGTAATTAATAATTAATTACGAAATTAAATGTGAATATTCCATGAGAATTATCCAAATTTATCGAGATAATTATCTAATCGAAATCAATTGATTTCGTTACCAAAGAAATAAAAAGAAAAATATATTTCCAATTGAAGGAAATAAATTATCTATTTATGAAAGGTTCTACATGGTTGATTGTATATCATACGAATGTTATCTTCCATTAACATATTTTCTTTGGATAACAAAAACGTGTTGTTTATCCAAATTCATCAAAATAAACTAATGAATCTGACGAAATAACTTGAAGAAATTAATTTTAATTATTTCTATTCATAGAAGGTTATTCGTAATTAACATCCTTTTGTAACTTTTATCCATAGGGATATGATTAAATTAATTATTTTTAATCAGATCCCATCCCCAACGGACACTTACCAATAGGATACGTCATTTGCATATTAATGGAATTAATATCAATGATTTATCCTTTTTTCATTTAAGTGTAGAAGCTATATTAGTAAATTCTACTTTTTATGCTTAGCGTTTTGTAAAGTTGTATGAATAGGAGGCCATTCGGCCACATTTTAGTATGTGTATCATAGTGTAAACATCAGAGGGATTGTACCGTGAACTTGTGATCTTTTCGTTTTTGTTGGTTTGAGTATTGTTAGTCACACACGAGGCACGTGAGCTGCAGAAGGTTGCATCGTTGGTGAAGTCTTTTGGGAGAGTGACCCGGGGGCCACGATGGACTCTTGGTTGGAGGCTGCAGGAGACGTTGGTGGAGATGTGCGGCAGGTTGCTGGCGGTGGCCAACGTGCAGTGGGCCGGAGAGAAGGGCAAATATCCAGGGAGTACAGAAGGTGAGGGACCAGCTTCTGTGGTGTATCGTTTTGTGTGTGCAGGATAACCTTAGGCATGGGTTCTGTGTCTGCTTAGCCGTAGTCTCGAGGGATCACACTGGAGAACCTTGGGAATGGGTTTTGTGTCTACTTAGTCACTGTCTCGATGGATCGCGTCAGGGAAGTCGCATCGGGTTACTGTGCAAGTAGGGACGCGCCGCACTGAAAAATCCCATGGAAGTCGTAGCGGGTTGCAATGCAGGTAGAGATGCCACCGGAGTGAAAAGTCTCGAAGGAAGTCGCAGCGGGTTGCTATGCAGGCGAGGACACCGCCCGAGGGAAACGTCTGATAACCGATTAATATTTGTTAGTCACGTTAACGCGTGCACTGAGTCACTTTTAGTGCAAAACCTTCTGGTCTGTACTGTATGGTTACCTTTAGTGCAGAATCTTCTGGGCTGTGTTGTAGAAGGCTGATCACGCATCACTTTCTGTATCTCTACTACGTTTCATTTTAGTGATAACCATCCAAATTATGGGTGAGAGTGGATATAGGTAAAGCTTGTCGAACCACTATAAATATCCTTGCGTCCATCAAATCAAATCGCAATCACATTAATACATTCTGTCTTACAGAAGCCTAGCTGCAAGGTTCTGTTTTACAGAAGCTTTCTTCTGCTGCGAGGTTTGTCGAAAAGGAGTTAAAAATCCTTAATTGGACTTTAACACTAATTCACACATTTCTTAGTGTAACAATTGGTAAAACCACATACGCTCAAATTGTTTCAATTCATATAGAGATCTACATAATTTAACCAAGTGAAGGTCTCAACGATCTGAATTATATGCTTATGACATTTTGAATCATTCAGGGAGTTTCATGTATATGTCGTTATCAAGATATCCATATAAGTATGTTGTAATGACATCCAGCAATCGCATCCAATTTCTCATGAACTGATAAACTTATCAGATATCTAAATGTTGTTGCATTCATCACGGGAGAATATGTCTCCTCATAATTAATATCAGGTCTCTTCGAGAATCCCTGGGCAATAAGTCGTGCCTTATATTTAACAATCTCATTTTTCTCATTTCTTTTTCTTGCAAATCCCCATTTATAACATATATGTTTTACACCTTCAGGTGTACGGACAACATGTCCAAAAACTTTATGCTTTACAAGCAATTTTAACTCTGTTTTAGTCGTATCTTTTCATTTTGGCCAATCATTTCTTTGTCCGCATTCCTCAATAGACTTTGATTCAAGATCCTCATCTTCATTTACAATATCACATGTTATAACATATGCAAAATTTTAATCAACGTCGATTTTATCTCGATTCCATCTCTTTTAAGTCAAAACGTAATTGATAGAGATCTCTTCATTTTTAGGTACCTGTGATTCTTTCAGAATCATTTTCTCACTAACTGGAGGCTCTTTTAAAGTGATTGTTCCCTCATATTGAGCCTTTATTTCTTTTCTTTTTCGAGGATTTTTATCTTTGGAACCGATTGGTCTACAACGTTTCACTTGTACATTAGGCTCATTTGCAATCTTAGTCCGTCCTTCAGGGATATCAATTCTAATTTGAATATTTGCAGCTGGAATACATGATTTAGTTACTCTCGTAGGGTCAGTAAAAGTATCTGGCAATTGATTTGCTAAATTCTGCAAATGAATAATTTTTTGAACATCGAGTCAGATTGTTTTGTGCGGGGATCATAGTGAGATAAAGATAAACCACGCCACATTATTTCCTTTTCCGACTATTTATTTTCCCTTTTTAATGTCTGATATTTCCTTTTCCGACTATTTATTTTCCCTTTTTAATGTCTGAAATATCATTTAATCAAAATGACAATCGACAAACCGTGCCATAAATAAATCATCCGTCAATGGCTCAAGATATTTAATTATAGACGGTGATTCATATCCAACATATATCTCAATCTCCTTTGGGGTCTCATCTTTGTGCGTTGTGGTGGAACAATTGGCATATATATCGCACACCAAAATATTCTTAAATGGGAAATATTTGGTTGCTGACCATAAATCATTTCCAAAGGGGATACCTCATTATAATTTGTAGGTCTGATGCGAATTAATGTTGATGCATGCAAAATAGCATGTCCCTAAACATGAACTAGGAGTTTTGTTCTCATAAGCAATAGTCTTGCAATTAATTGAAGATGTTTTATCAATGACTCTGCAAGGCCATTTTGTGTGTGAACATGTGCTACAGAATGTTCAATACTTATTCCCATTGGCATACAATAATCATTAATAGCTTGGAAAGTAAATTCTCCAGTATTATCAAGACGAATACATTTTATTAGATAATTTGAGAAATGAGTTCGTAATATGATCATTTGAGTAAGCAATCTTGCAAATGCTCGATTACAAGTTAACAATAAACACACACCTTACCATCTTGTTGATGCGTCAATTCATACCATAAAATATCTTAGTGGTCCACATGGTGAATGAATAGGCCCACATATATTACCATGTATTCTTTCAAGAAATTTCAAAGGTTCAGCCTTAATTTCCGATGGTGATGGCCATCACCAAACATTTGTATAGTGATGGCCCTATTATTAACTTATGATTACCTATATATAATGACCTATATAGATTTTTCATTATGAAAATCAGAAGAAAAATCTTTTGATTTTTCAGAGAAAGCCCATACAAATGATTAATTATTCTTAGCATCATTATAGGTCAAGGATGCCCCAAACGATCATGCCATATAATAAAATTATTTTGATCGACAAGCTTCTGGTTTGTAATAGCATGTACTTCGCCAACACTTATATTTTTGAAATATAGTCAAGAGGAAACAGCAGGTAACTTTTCTAAGATACATTTTTTACCCGAGATGAGACTTGTAATACACAAATATCCTTTGTCAAGTCTCAATGTGATATCCATTTCTGCGGATATCTTTAAAACTTAATAAATTTCTCTGAGACTTAGAGGAATACAACGCATTATCGATACAAATATTTGTTCATCTGGATAATAAGATATTTTCTCTTTCGAAGCCCTCAATAATTTTTATGCTTCCAGATACCGTATTGACACTTGTTTCGTTCATTACCAAGGTGATAATTGCTTTTCAAAATAATATACATTGATGTGCGCTGTCTTCAAGACAAGCATTTTTCATTTGTCAAGAATTCGCTTCCGAGAACCTCCATTTTCTTCATGAAATGAAATAAAAAAAATTAAGATTTAATAAAAAATAAAAATACATGAGCAAATAATAATCATAAAAATGTAAAGATAATAATTAAGCTTTGCTTAGTCGAGTGGTTAAGGTGATATATCTTTGGCTTGTGGTTTCAAACCTTTATAATCCCTAATATATTTTTTTCACACGTTTCTTTAAAAAATTCTTCAAAATTAAAAATTTCATTTAAATGTTAATACGTAAATCAAATTGACTAACACATAATATATATGGGAAGAAATAATATATGATAAGAAATAAGTTCACATGTAATATAGTAAGAAAATCAATTGAATGATTTAATTTTACAAAATTTTATTTATGACAACTTTCGAAAATTTGATTAGTGGTAAATTTTATGAAACTTAGTTATGTTTACTTGCAAAAGGAATGATCGTACGTTCTCCTTTTCTTTTTTTTCTTTGTATTTAATCACACATTCATTAACAAAAATATAAAAGAAAATATTACTAAGTAACCATAAAATTTTATTTAAAAATTTAAATACATCAACAGAAAAAAATCAATCAAATACATCACCAAGATTAAACAAACTTTGTACGACAGGTACATGACTAATTACCCGCAGTGATAACATACAGCCTTGTCATTTTTCCCCTTTTCTCAATATGGATGACGATGTTATGAAATTAGCATTAACCACGGCTACAATCGTTTCATTTCTGGGAATTGATGATGATCCGCTTACGGAAATCCAGTATCCGCTTCTGAAAATCGAGTATCCGCTTTTGGGAATCGATGATCAATGATCTGTTTTTGGGAATAGAGGATCCGCTTCGGGGATGATGGATACGCTTTGGGGGATCATGTATCCGCTTCGGGGACGATGGAAGCGCTTTGGGGGATTAGGTATCCACTTCGGATAAAATCCATTTACTGAGATCTCGATAAATATAATAAAAATATTGAAATAGCACGTGTGGGATTTGTCGAAGAAGGGTAATTTATGATCCCAAGATAGTAGAGCATTGAAGGATCTTGGAACATGAAGCATTGAAGGATCTTGGAACATAAAGCATTGAAGAGCCTTGGAACCACAAAATCATTAAATATAGTTTTAAGTTTTTATAATGCAGTTGGCAGCTTCTATAATTTAGTTTAGCAACTCTAGATCATTATACTCCTATAAATAGAGGAAAGTGTAAGCATTTTAGAAGAATGAAATTATAAAAGAGATAAAGCATTTCATATCCCAAACACTCAAACATTCAACTATTGTAGGTGCAGCAGCTCTACAGAAAGTTTCAACTATCCTACAAAAGGTCGTCAATAATGCAGAACCTTCGTTCTGCTCGCACCTTCTCTTATCCTACCCAATCCTCACACACATAATCCCCAACAAGTTTAGTACAAGAGCATAAAAGATCATATCTACATCCGTTGGCCACATGTTCTTCACATTTTGGCCCAACCAAATCCCCATATTCGATGGTGAGCACTTCAACTATTGGAGTTCTCAAATGGAGACCATTTTCCTTTTCGCAAGATCTGTAGAAACTTGTGAAGGAAGGCCACAAAGAAATTCCATAAGGCAACAACACTTTCCCAAAATGTGACAACACTTCCGCAGGAAGTGTCATCAACCCACAGAAAATGAGCAAAAGGCGTACAAGGAGAACATCATGAAGAATTTTCACGTCGAAAATGTATTTATCACGCAAGTGCACGCGATCGTACAAGTAATAGAGTGTAAGTAAGTTATCATTCTAAACTTCGACCAATTATTAAAATATTCCAAATCTCTATTATTCAACCACTCTGACTGAATATTAAATTAAGGAAAACGAACAAGTAAACTAAATTAAAGTTCAAGATGAGAAAACACCTAGGGCGACGATTTCACCCGACAATTCATCGCAAGTAGTATCTCATTCAACACGCTTAAGATGATATGGTTTATAATCTGGAATTTGGTTATCTTCCTACGCAACCCCTGAGGTCATAAGAATGTACATCTCTGTAAATAGTAACCACTCTATTCCTAGGTAGATAAACTATCGAGTGCCCCTTAAGAATTAATTCCAATTCCATTACCTAGGACGATTGGGCCTATCCCGCTCGCTAATTATCCCGTCTTCCGACCAAGTTTAACCTAAGTTATTCCTGTTCGCGTGCTTAATCTACGATTCCCCTTTCGAGTTCACCTAAATTCACTAATCAATTATATTGGTGATCAGGTAATAAGAAAGCGTTAAGAACGAATAGGAATAATCAAACATAAATCATTCAAGAGTGTCGAAAGAGATAGTAAATTGATTAATTGTCAAGATCCATCTTAACCCTAGGCAAAGAAAATTAGTTCATGACGGAAGTAAACGAAAACATCAATTTAATCGTAAACATCGAAAACGACATAAAGAAAAACTAAAACAAAAATAATCGACAAAGTTTCCGTCAACGGCTCCTTGTCACCCGAAGCCTCCTAGGTCGACCACCTTAAAGAGATAGTAGAAGGTCTTTTTATAGTCCTAAGGAAATAACCCTAAAAGATCTGGAGAATCTTGAAAACAAAATATTATCTCCAGCGTCGGCGCAGCTACACAAAAATCTGGTACAGTTGCACCCACTACTCTGTCCACTGTCCGCCCCTTCGCTGCAGCTGCACTGAACTCCGTTGCAGCTATACCAAGTGTTCGGTTCCAACTTCTTCATGGCTCCTCCTTCCGTCTTTCACTCTTCTTCCTCTTATTTTTAACTACCTACACAATCAGAATATACGAAAGTGAGGAGACATTAAAACAACCAAAATACCTAACAATTAAACGACTAAAATGCCTAAAACTAACCAAAATCAAGTCAAAAACATGATCCCTTAACTCTATTTTCATAGAGTTATCACACCCCCAAACCTAACTTTTGCTAGTCCTCGAGCAAAACAAAAGACAAAAATAGACTCAAAAGATACTCCTCAGACAACCCAAGTCACTCGTTCATGGAATATCTGGAACAACATCTCAGATATGGCAGCGAACTTTCTGTGTAGTTAGATTTCATTCATCGCCAGCATGCCCAGTCAACACATCTCACAAGAATATTTTCATCCCAGTAAGTTACACATTTAACATTAACAAATCCACACTTCAAATAGTTCATGGCAACCAATTGAGTTGCAAAGACTACAAACCACTCTCTCCAGTCATCAATGGTTTTACAACTTTTCATTACACAAATTCATTTTTCTTTTCCTTTTTCCGGTTGCACGACTCTAAATGTCTCATCAAATTCCTGCACAGCTCATATAACGAATTCTCGATCAATGACTCCCAATCCAGTTGGACTAAGGCATTAGGTGATAAGGCACCCTTCAGATCGATCACTCAAGCAAGCAAGGAAGACTCACACCACAAGTACACATTCAGGCACTCTTCTTCTTTTATTTTTTTTTATTTTTTTTTTCTTTTCAACTTTTTAAACCTGAACAGTGGTACTCAGAGCCTTGACAACCTTTCTTTTTCATTCTCAACACATATACCACATAATTTGTTTCATGAGATAGTCCAAGTGTCTCTACTCATCACTAGTCACCATGCATTCTAAGAAGATGTAAGCCTGTTGCAACTAAGTACGCTTCCTACTGGGACATCTACTAAAAATCCGAAAAGATGAATCTTCTAAAGCTTTATATTCTTCTTCTAACTTCATGAAAGATATGAATGAGATATGGTTCCTCGATAGTGACTGTAGCAACCATGTCACAGGGATCAAGAAGAACTTTGTTGAACTTGATGAGAAATACAACTCTCTCTTGGAATGTGGAGATAGCAAGAAATTGAAGATGGAAGGTAAATGTGTTGTTTCAGTTTTTAGTGCTGAAGGTCAACGAAAGATGATGCACGACGTCTTCTACAGTCCAGGAATCGCCCAGAACCTACTAAGTGTAGGACAAATGATGAAGAGAGATTATAACTTGGTTTTTGCAGAAGGTCAATGTGAGATAACAGATAGAAGGTCGCGGTAGTGAAGATGACGTCCAACAATTTGTCCGTTAAGGATGAATCCTTGCAGTAATGTTGTTCTCAAAAGTGAGGTTGTAGATGATTATCATCTTTGGCATCTTAGGTATTGCCATTTGAATCGAAAAGGACTAGCTTTGCTAAAGCAGAAGGATATAGTAGTAGGACTACCTTCTATACAAGCCGCAGAAGGTGACGTCTGTAAAGGATGTGTCTTCGGAAAGCATCATCGTCTTTCATTCCCAAACACATCATGGAGAACTCAAGCCCTTCTCGAGTTGGCTTATGTAGATCTTTGTGGACCGACTCAGACTCTTGTCTCTCGGTAACAGAAGATACTTTATGTTTTCGTAGATGATTTTACTAGAATGATTTGGCTATATTTTCTTGAGAGGAAGTCAGATGCATTCACCATCTTTATGAACTTCAAAGCACTTTCAGAGATCAAAGTGGATACATGATTAAGACCTTAAAGACAGATCGCGGAGGAGAGTTTCTGTCAAGACCATTCTTGGATTATTACAAATATAAGGGGATACAGAGGCAGTTGACTGTGCAGTATTCTCTGCAGCAAAATGGAGTCGCAGAAAGAAATAACAGAACCATAATGGAAATGGCCAGAAGCATGCTAAAGGGCAAAGGTCTACCTAACAAGTTCTGGGCAGAAGCTGTTAACATATCTGTCTACCTTCTGAATATATCCCCAACAAAAGTGGTTAGGGACAAGACACCATATGAAGCATGGCATAGAAGGAAGCCCATGGTGAATCATTTGAAAGTATTTGGGTGTGTCGGATATGCACTCCCACCTTCTCAAGGAAGAGAAAAGTTTGATGAGAAAGGTGAGAAGCTGATTTTTATCGGCTATAGTGATGAATCAAAGGGATATCGATTATATAATCCAAACACGGACACGTTAGTTCTGTCAAGAGAAGCTGATTTTTATCTTTGATTACCTTGCAGCTTGGAAGTGGCAGGAAGAGTCTTCTATGACTCAGATGTTCCAATCTATAAAAGTAGCAGCAGAAGCATCTGTACAAAACCCTATCAAAACAACAGAAGTAACAACAGAAATTACAGTACAGAATCCCATCGGAACAACATAAGCTAGTTCATCTAGGACCATTCCAAAGGCAAAGGGTCTTATTGGAGATACACCGCTGAGGATGTATCGATCATTCACTGAAATTTATGAGCAAGTTAACTTTGCTCTTGCTGCATTTGAGCCACAGAACTTTGAAGAGGCCGTCAAAGAAGAAAAATTAAGAAATGCCATGAAGGAGGAGATGACTTCTATAGAGAAGAATGACACGTGATCATTGGTCGATCTCCCAGAAGGAAATAAAGCTATCGGCTTGAAGTGGGTCTACAAGACCAAGTACAATAAAGATGGAAGCGTGCAAAAGCATAAAGCCCACATCGTAGCAAGAGGCTACTCACAGAAGCCTGGTGTTGATTTTACATAAACTTTTGCTCTTGTAGTAAGGATGAAGACAATCCGTGCTGTTTTAGCTATCGCAGTGCAAAAGGAGCTTGAAGTATTCCAGCTTGATGTCAAGTCAGGATTTCTAAATGGAGTATTAGAAGAAGAAGCCTACGTAAAGCAACCAGAATGATTCGTAATCAAAGGCACAGAAGATAAAGTCTACAGAATGCATAAGGCTCTATATGGTTTGAAGCAACCATCAAGAGCGTGGAATTGTAGAATTGATTTATACCTACAGAAGAAAGGATTCTCCAGAAGCTCAGTAGAACCTAATAGCATGTTTCTATGTGGATGATTTGATTTACACTAGCACCAGCAGAAGCTTTCTGCAGAAGTTCAAGGAAGCCATGATGGAAGAGTTCGAGATGACAGATCTTAGCTTAATGAAGTACTTTCTCGAATTTTAAGTGAAGCAGAAAAAAATGAGAGATTTTCATTTATCGGGAGAAGTACATAGTGGATCTATTGAATAAGTTTCACATGGAGAAGGCAAAGCCAATTTCTATTCCAATGTCACTCAATGAAAAGTTACGAAAGGAATACTGTACAAAAGGTCTTTTCTCGAAGATCTACAGAAGCCTAATAGGTTCTCTTATCTATCTCACTCATACTCGGACTGATATTGTTCATTCTGTGACTTTGTTGTCTAGATTCATGAGCAATCCTAGTAGAACTCATTTTATAGCAGCTAAAAAGGTTCTACGTTACCTCAAAGGCACACAGAAGGTTGGATTGAAGTATACAAAAGAGCATAAGGATGATCTAGTGAGTTACGTAGATAGTAATTATGCAGGAAGCCTAAATGATCGTAGAAGCACATCAGGATACTTGTTCTGCATTGGAACAAAGCCCATTTCATGGAGTTCAAAGAAGTAAAGCACCGTTGCTCTCTCATCTGCAGAAGCTGAGTACATCGCAGCAAATGAGGCAACAAAAGAAGTTGTCTGGCTCAGAAGGTTACTCCTCGAGCTACAACAGAAGGTGGGCATGCCTACAACAATCTTCTATGACAACCAATCTGCAATTGCTATGACAAAGAATCCAGTTTTCCATACAAGGTCGAAATACATAGAACTTCGTCATCATTTCATCAGAGAGATGAATTCACAGAAGGAGATTCTTCTAGAGTTCATCAGCACCCATGATCAACCCCCCGATGTTCTTACAAAGGCGGTGTCTTCTGAGAAGTTCGAGACATTCAAAGACTTCTTGAAGATCACAAATTAAGAGGGGATGTTGAAGAAGGGTAATTTGTGATCCCAAGATAGTGGAACATTGAAGGATCTCAGAACATGGAGCATTGAAGGATCTTGGAACATAAAGCATTGAAGAGCCTTGAAACCATAGAAGCATTAAATGCAGTTTTAAGTTTCTATAAGGTTGTTGGTAGCTTCTGTAGTTAAGTCTTGCAACTCTAGATCATTATGTTCCTCTCTATAAATAGAGAAAAGTGTAAGCATTTCAGAAAAATAAAATTATAAGAAGGAAAAAGCATTTTGTAACCCAAACACTAAAACATTCAACCATTGTAAGTGCAGCAGCTCTAAAGAAGGTTTCAGCTATCCTACAGAAGGTCGTCAGCAGTATAGAACATTCGTTCTACTCGCACCTTCTCCTATCCTATCCAATCCTCACACACACAATCCCCAACAGGATTACCATTTACAAACCTCCACATAATCGTCCATTTAGCCCCCTTCTTAGTTCGGAAGAATCCGGCAAAAATTGTTCATTTTTTCTTTCCAACAGAGTTGTGTGTTGATAACGTGTTGTAAAATAAAGGAGAGATAGCAAAAAGAAGAAAACCAGAGAATAGATGGGTGAGAAAAATGGGGGATAATTTTTATTCCTTTTAGTATCACAATGTACAAGATATATCCCTCTATTTATATAGACAAAAAGAAAATAAATTACATAGTTACTGAAGAAAATTTCTAATACTACTTAGAGGTAAATAGGAGTCATGATAGGCATTCACAATAAATCTATCTACCACATAAATAAATTATAAGGTAGCAAGAATTTAATATTTCAAACATCGATTTTACGAGTGACAAACCATATGCTTTGAAAATGCCAACACATAACTAATTATCTTAAATCATTTAAATTCAAGTTAAATTTAGAGGGTTGTTCTTTTCTCCATCCCATCATTCTAATAAAGACATTATATTTGTGATTAAGAATTAATGTGATTCAGATTAGATGTGATCAAGAAGACGCATGATCATATGATACAAATTGGGGATCGAGTTTATGAATGATTTGGCATTATACAAGACAATTTGATTTGTTTGGCATGTCAAATTATCTTTACTTGGCTCATGAAACCAAATCCGTTCAATTCAATCATTGGCCACGCGGATGCTGATGTGTTGATGAAGTTTCAAAATTGTGCCTTTGGGGATCCCATTTGTCCGTGTGTGGCTAAATTCTGGACCAGATAAGGGATGAGTACGTGCAGTACGTGGAGACCGTGGCTAAAGCTGTTACGGAGACATCAAGTAGATATGACAAGGGGACTGAAGATCTCATAAAGGGATGAATGAAAGGTACAAACAGGTACCATTGAGGGGAGCCAAGCGAGTGTGATAAGATGACCAGGATCGAGTCAAGAAGAGCATGTCGAATCAAGAAGAAATACCAATGGAGTACGAGGATATGGGGTTAGAATCAATTCGAGAGTGTTTGGCAAGGATAAAAGACTATCATGCTTAGTGATGCAGGAGAAGATCCGACGAAAGCGGCAAGCGAAGTGTATGAAGACACGCGTTCTTTAATTAACCCTCAAACCAAGGAAATGTAACCTGCGACCTTAGACACATTCTTTGGCAATTATAGGAGATTTTAATATAAATGCATTCTTAGGCAAGAGGCACAAAAATCACATTTTAGTCTTGAAGACTTAGATTGTAGACCACATTTTTTACTTTCCCTATTGTACTCCTTTTTTCTTTATATTTTTTGCAATTCAAACGTTCGTCAATGTTGGTTTCCAAGGTTAGCGGGCATTTGTTCATGTTCTTTACTTAATGTATATTTGTAAAAGTTAATTGAAATTCGTTTAATTACTCACTACTAATATATTGATGCTTAATTGAATGAGATACTATATTATTGTTTTAGATATACATATTATGTTGTTGATGATGGATATACAAATAAGCTTGGATTTCTAGCTCCTTATCGCGACCATCACTATCACTAAAGTGATTTTGGAGAACGTAGTCAAGCAAGTACCAAAGTGGAATTGTTGAATCAACCCCTGGTCATCTTTCTGGAGCGTCACGACCATTCATTTATTTAAATAGAGGTCGTCACCATTCATTTAGATTGATTCCACAAAATAGAGAGAAAACACTTGGCGGCGTTCAACACTCAAAATTGTTAAATGTGATTTTGTAATCTCATTAGGGGTGTTAGTGGTCTTGAAAGTTGGGTGATGTTAATAAACTAAGAACTAGAATGGAGTTAATGTCATAGGAACTAGGGTAGAGTAAATGTTTGCTCTAGATCTTTCCTAGGACTCTACATAAGGAGTAGCAATCTCCAAATGATGTATGAGAGTAAGAGAAAGACCAAGAAGGCATTCTAGTCGTAAGAAAAGAAAGAAGGCTTTACAATTATCCAAAATATTCACTCCAAATTTCCTTAGTCCTTATTTCCAGAAACACTTTGCTGTATCGCAGTAGTTCCGCAAACCCTTCCTGTAATACAACAAAGCATCACTTTTCAAATAACCCTAACAAATTTTGGTATTAGAGCGTAGTAGATCATGGCTATGTCTTCCAGCAGCATGTTCTTTTCCTACTCCCCCAGCCAAATCCCGATCTTTAATAGAGAGCACTATGATTATTGGAGTTTGCAAATGGAGACTATCTTTCTCTCACAAGATTTGTGGAGAATCGTTGATGAAGGCTTTGAAGAATACGACGACTCGTCAAGTGAGGAAGAAGGTGCTGGAACACAAGAAAATAAGGCAAAAGAAAACGTGATGAAGAATGCGATGGCGTTGCAGAACTTGCACCAATCCGTAAGTAACACGAATTATATGAGGCTTTATGGTCTCAAGAAGGCAAAAGAAGCATGGAGCATATTAAAGAAAGAATTTCAAGGCTCGGAGAAAGTGATTTACATTAGGCTTCAAGGCTGACAATTTGGCCATGAAGAAGTCCGAAACGGTGAAAGATTTTTTCTCGAGAGTTGTTGAAATCATGAAGTTGTGGTGATGAAGATCCCGACAAGAAGGTTGTAGAGAAAGTGTTGAGAAGCATGCCGCAGAAGTTTGAGCACATTGTTATTGTGATTAAAGAAACGAAGAATCTGGAAAAATTTCTGTGTATGAGCTAATGGGTTGTCTTGAAATACACGAAAGAAGAGTAAGTAAGTACTCAACTCCTATTGAACAAGCTTTTCAAATGAAGTTAAATGTTTCAGAAAAGAAGCCGAAACAGAAGGAGCGTATTGTGAACAACAACAGAGAGTATTATGGCCGTGGACGTGGAGGCCGTTCTCGAGGAAGAGGCAGAGGACGTACATCAAGCCAGTACCGCAGTAGAGAAGACCATTCCTAGAGTAGATCTGGAAATTCAGAAGGTAGTTGCTATATTTGTAGAAAAGCTGGACATAAGTCAAAGGATTGCTATTTCAGGTGCAAGAGATGCCGATTTCCAAATCATTCAGAACGAGATTGTTATTTTAAGACCTAATTAGCAATTTTATCCTGTATTATTTTCGTTTTTTTCGATCTTTCATGTCGTTTGAAACGCTTTCTACCCATACCCGTACTTAAGCCGTTATCACAAAACTATCCTCCGTTACCTCCCCTTGTAGCGGAATTTGACGTGGCAGCCTAATTATAGTGAACGATTATATCTTCGACCATAATTTATTGCAGTTGAAGCTGTTTTAGCATTACACTCAATTCCACAATGACAGAAAACATGATTGCCAGTCAAGACAGTGCTGAAAGAGCTTTTGGACGAACAACTTTTGCTGAAACCCATTGCCCGACCACGTTGCACGTCCATATAAAGAAGTAAGAATACAAACACGTTATACCTCCTCACAGATACCACCAACTCGGTTGAAAGCTAGATGATTTTGCAACAATGGAGGCGATTATGGTTGGTGGACGGTGTTTACATGGTAAACGTCATTTTGGGCCTTGTGATGAGCTTCAGAGGAGACCAAGGTCGACGCCATTCAGAAGATGTTCGTTGATGCAGCGTCGAAGATGATCTTTAAGGCAAAGGTCGATGCTTCATCAAAAACTGGTCGGTAATGTAAAGCTCGATAGTGTTGATCGGTCAATGATATGATCTAGATACACGTTCGATAGTTAGTTTTAGGACAATTAGCACGTGTTAATTGTGTGTCGGTTGACAGTTATTTAGGTTAGGTCTATAAATAAGTCAGCCCCGGTCAATTGTAAAAAACAGACAATCACTCTATGACCCTGATGGGCTGCTTGGTTGTTAACTTGACTATCTGTAATCGTTTTAAGTGTGTGCAATGGCTGTAAGTTCTTTTCTTTGCACTTAGTGAAATTTTAATTGTTCTTTTGTTCGTTTACTTTATTGGCGACCACTTTTTCATTCAACACTTGAGTCCCCGATATATCGCGACGTGTTTCGAACGCAAACAGATGGGGAGCAATTACGCGACTAGGCTTATGGGGGACCCGGGGTGCCGATTTGGAAGGGATTGGTGGACAGGGGAAGGGGGAAAGGGGGGACGGGGAAAGGGGAAAGGGGTGGTTTTTGTAAGAGGAAATTGGGTTATTCGATTGGGTTAATTTTTTCCAAGAGGAATTAGGGTTCTTTGATTTCTTGTCGATTTCGGGGATTGGGGATATAACGGGGGGTTTTAACACCGTTAAAGCTAGGTGAGCTGCCACATCGGATTCCTTTACAAGGGGAGGTAACGGAGGATAGTTTTAAAGACAAGCGGCAGCAACCGCAGCAACATGTCTCTCAAAATTCGATAAATTTTTCAAAAGAAGAAGAATCGAAGCAAGTATTCTATTCTTCTTTCAATGCAATGCAAGATATGAATGATGTGTGATTTTTGGATAGTGGCTGTAGCAATCATGTGACAAGAAATAAGGAAAACTTTGTGGTGATCGACAACAGCTACAACTCGCTGTTAGAACTTGGAGACAACAAATAATAAAGATTGAAGGAAAGGGAATCGTTGCTGTAAAAGCAGCAAATGATGAAGAAAAACATATTAATGATGTGTTATATTCTCCAGGCATTGCTCAAAATCTTTTGAGCATGGGACAAATGATGAAGAAAGGTTATAAGGTTACATTTGTTGATGGTTAATGTGAGATCGTTAACAAAACTGAGAAGATGATCGTTGTAGTGATGATAACGGCGAATAACTTATTTCCGCTAAGAAGAATTCGTTTTTAAATGTTGCATTGAAGAGTGAAGTTGTTGATGAAGCTCAGTTATGGCATCTGCGATATGGACGTTTGAATCACAAGGGTCTAACGTTGTTGAGAGAGAGGAATACGGTTATAGGTCTTCCAAAAATTCAACCAACAGCAACATCTGTCTGTGAAGGATGTGTGTACGGGAAGCAACATCATCTTCCTTTTTCCAATACCTCTTGGAGAGCTAAAGCCACTCTTGAGTTGGTGCATGCTTACATCTGTGGTCCAACCCAAACTCCAACGATCGGTAATAGGAGATACTTTCTCTTATTTGTTAATGATTACACTCGTATGATATGGGTATACTTTCTTGAAAAGAAATCGGAGCCTTTCACTACTTTTTTGAGTTTCAAAGCCAATGCAGAGAAGCAAAGTGGATATCAAATCAAGACTTTAAGGACCGATCGTGAAGGATAATTCATTTACAAGCCGTTTCTAGATTATTGCAAGCAGCAGGGCATACAGCGGCAGCTTATTGTGAAGTACTCACCTCAGCAGAATGGCGTTGTTGAGAGGAAGAACATGATTATTGTTGAGATGGATCGAAGTATGCTCAAAGGCAAGGGTCTTTCAAATTCATTGTGGGCCGAAGCTGTGAATACAATAGCTTACATTCTTAATCGATCACCGACGAAAGTAGTTCTGAACAAGACGCCTTACGTAACATGGCATAAGAGGAAACCCGTAGTTGTTCACTTGAAGGTATTTGGATGTGTAGCATATGCTCATTTGACAAAGAATAAGGAGAAGTTTGATGAGAAGAGTGAGATGCTAATCTTTCTTCATTACAGTGAAAAATCTAAAGGTTATCGTTTGTTTGACCCAAATATTAATAGTCTTGTTATTTCAAGAGATGTTATTTTCGACGAGAATGTAGTGTGGAAGTGGGAGAACGAGTTTTCTCAGACTCAGCAGACGTTTTATTATCCAGAAGCACCAGCAGTAGTGCATTCCTCAAATCTCACTAATACAGCAGCAGTTAGTTCCTCAAGAGTAAATTCAAAGAATGAAAATCATGATGATGATATGCAACTAAGGAGGTACTGTTCATTAACTGAAGTTTACGAGCAAGCAAACTTTGCACATGCTTGTTTGAGCCGCAGAATTTCGAAGAGGCCGCAAAAGAAGAAAAATGAAGAAATGCAATGAAAAGAAGAGATGTTTAATATTGAGAAGAATGATACTTGGTCCCTAGCAGACCTTCCCAAAGGAAAAGAAGCAATTGACTTGAAATGGGATTCAAAACAAAGTTTAATGAGGATGAAAGTGTACAAAAGCACAAAGCTCGTCTCGTAGCAAAGAGTTACTCACAACAGCCAGGAGTTGATTTCACTAAGACGTTTGCCCATGTAGCCAAAATGGAGACTATTCGAAGTGTGCTAGCACTTCCCGCACAAATGGAGCTTGAAGTGTTCCAACTTGATGTGAAGTCAACCTTTCTCAATGGAGTACTGGAAGAGTAAGTGTATGCTCAACAACCACAAGGGTTCGCTGTTAAAGGACAAAAAAACAGTGTATCGACTTCACAAAGCTCTCTATGGACTAAAACAAGCACCGAGAGCATGGAATTTCAGGATAAATTTCTATTTGCATAAGAATGGATTTGAAAGAGGTTTGGTAGAACTGACTCTCTATGTGCAAAAGCGTGATGCTGATTTTCTAGTTGCTGTTTCTATGCGGATGATCTCATCTACACCAGCACCAGCAAGGTGTTACTGGAGAAGTTCAAAAAGACAATGATGGATGAATTCGAGATGACATATCTTGGATTAATGAAATATTTTCTAGTTTTGCAGGTGAAGCGGAGCAAAGGAGATATCATTATTTCTCAAGAGAAGTACGTTGCTGACATGTTAAAGAAATTTTGCATGGAGAACACCAAAGCTGTAGAACTCCAATGGCTCTTAATGAGAAGCTGCAACAGGATGATGGTGCTGAAAATTTTGACTCGAAGATTTATAGAAGTCTAGTTGGTTCGTTGATCTACTTAACCCACACAAGGGTAGATATCGTTCAAAGTGTAAGTATCCTGTCATGGTTCATGAACAATTCCACCAAGACTCATCTTGTAGCAACGAAGCGCGTCTTACGGTATCTTCAAGGAATAAAGAATGATGGTTTGAAGTACACAAAAGAAGAAGACAACAACCTTGTGGGATATGTTGATAATGATTGGGCTGGAAGTGTTGATGATCAAAGAAGCACATCAGGATATCTTTTCTGTCTTGGAACAAAACCCATCTCCTGAAGTTCGAAGAAGCAAGCTATTGTAGCGTTATCATCAACTGAAGCAGAATATATTGCAACAAATGAAGCAATTCGTGAAGCAGTATGGTTAAGAAAGTTATTGCTAGAGTTACAGCAGAGGCTTGCTCATCCAACAACAATATTTTGTGATAATCAGTCAGTCATTGCTGTGACGAAGAACCCCATGTTTCATGTATGGTCAAAGCACATTGAATTACTCCACCACTTTATTAGAGAAATGGTAATGAAGAATGAGATAGTTATGAGAGTTTATTCATACCCAGGACCAGCCCGCTGACGTTCTAACAAAGGTCGTGAATTTCGAGAAGCTCGATTTGTTCAAGAAGTTTATGAAGACTACAAATTAAGAGGGGGTGTTAAATGTCATTTTGTAATCTCATTAAGGGTGTTAGTGGTCTTGGAAGTTGGGCGATGTTAATGACCTATGAACTAGAATGGAGTTAATGTCATAGTGTTGGCGCACGCGGAAGCCCTCCGTAGCGAGTCGAACCGGATCCAGTTCTTTATTGGAAGTTAACGAAAAATGAGGAGACAAAGAATTTACATGGTTCGGTCAATCGACTTACGACCACGGGCGGAGAAGAAGATTTCACTATATTCAATGGAGTACAAACTTTGGTTGAGACCCTTTCTTACCCATCGACCTACCCGAGTACAAGATCCCACTTTTCCGGTAAGAAATAACCCCGAAGTGTTTCCCGTGTTTCCCCAACACACACCATTTCTTTACCGCCGCACTCTTTGCACTCATGTATTCCTCTTCTATGCTATCAGGATTTGCTCTCTCTCGTCTCTTCATTCGCTTCGTATACCGACACCTATTTATAGAACAGATGGCCCCACATATATTGGAGATCTGGCAGGTAAATATATTCGTGATATAATCAAATATCATCAAATATATCTCCCCCAAGAGATATATTCTCTCACCTTCCTTATATTTCACGAGCGAATCTAATATACTCCAAATCGCAATATATCTGACTTCAGACCACAAAATCCTAACAAACTCCACCTTGGACTGAAGTCCATAGAATGTCTGAGGAATTGTCACTGCATGTACTAGTCTCCCCTGAGACTCACCGTGAATATCTCCATTCTTCTTCTCCAGGCTCCAACGAGCCTAGTCAACAGAACATCCAAGCCCATTCACGACAGACTTGACTACCCACATCTTGCTTCTCCGCACTCGCAACCTATTACCCCGTTTCTCCGATGCCGCGCTCGTGACCTGTTACCCCATTTCTCCGAAGACTGATTACTCATCTTGAAAGGTTCATGACGCCTTCCAGATGACCCAACACTGGTAATAGCAACGGCACCTCTCATAATATAGAAGCCCTTCAATCGACTCCCAGTCATTCACAACCGCCTTCCTCGGCGAACATTGAGGCTCCACCCGAAGGAGAAAATTCGTACCCTTTGGCCTCTAAAACACTCACGGAAATAATATTTCTCGTGATGTCAGGCACATGTCGAACACCCGCCAACTCTCTCACAACTCAATCCTTCATTCTGAGCCGAACCGCTCCCACACCTGCAACCTTACACTTGTGACCATTGCTCAAGCGTACCTCGTCACCTGCAGTGGAACGGTATGCGGTGAACATCGCCTTATGAGGACTCATGTGAAAAGTACTCCCTGAGTCGAGAATCCAATCCTCGTCCGATGGTCTCTCCGACTCGGTTTCAGCAGTCTGCACATCGCTAGCCATTAGTACATCTCCGTCTCTGGCATCACTGTCGCTGGTATACACTGCAACCGTCACTAACCCTTACAATCCTTCATCCTTCCCTGTCAGCTTCCTGCAGTTTTCTTTATGTGTCCCTTCTTATCACAATGGAAGTATCTTACCCAGCCGCTACCTTTGGATCTAGTCTTGCTTACTATTAATGCCTCCGTTATCGGTCGCCCTGCTTCACCCGTCAACTCTTTATCAATCAAATTTTTTTATAAAAGAGCAGACCGTACCTCGTCAACTGTGAGAACACTTCTCCCATACAAGAGCGTCTCCCTGAAGCTCTGATATGAAGCGGGCAGTGAACATAACAGCAACATCGCCTGGATCTCCTCATCGATCTTGTCGCCGATCCTCTCCAAATCCAAAGATGCAGACAACCAATTATCCAGGTAGGATTTAACGGACATACCTTCCGTCATTCTGAATATAAAGAACCTTTGCCTGAGAAGAAGTTTGTTGCTCAGAGTCATAGTCATATACAGATTCTCCAGCATACTCCAAAGCCTGGCCGGTGTCGTCTCCTTGAGCACGTTTGTCATAACCTTGTTGGGCAGACATAGTTGAATCGCCGATAACGCTCTAGCATCTATCTCCTCCCATTGGTCAGAAGTTAGCTTCGAAGCACTCTTTGACTGATCTGAAAGAGCCTTCTCTAAATCACCATGTACCAATAATGCCCTCATCTTGACTTGCCACAAGCCGAAATTCAGACTCCCATCCAACTTCTCGATCTCGAACTTGCCACCAGCCATGGATCTCGAATCTGCACAATCGCGCTCTGATACCAATTGTTGGCGCAAGCGGAAGCCCTCGGTAGCGAGTTGAACCGGATCCGATTCTTGATCGGAAGTTAACAAAAAATAAGGAGACAAAGAATTTACGTGGTTCGGTCAATCGACCTACGTCCGCGGGCGGAGAAGAAGATTTCACTATATTCAATGGGGTACAAACTTAGGTTGAGACATTCTCTAACCCCTTCGACCTACCCGAGTACAAGATCGCGCTTTCTCGGTAAGAAATAACCCCGAAGTGTTTCTCGTGTTTCCCCACACACCCCTTTTCTTTATCGCCCCACTCTTTGCACTCGTGTATACCTCTTCTATGCTATCATGATTTGTTCTCTCTCGTCTCTTCATTTGCTTCGTATACCGACACCTATTTATAGAACAGATGGCCCTACATATATCGGAAATCTGGCAGGTAAATATATTCGTGATATAATCAAATATCATCCAATATATCTCCCCCAAGAGATATATTCTCTCACCTTCAGTATATTTCACGAGCGAATCAAATATACTCCAAATCGCAATATATCTAACTTCGGGCCACAAAATCCTAACACATAGGAACTAGGGTAAAGTAAATGTTTACTCTAGTTCTTTCCTAATACTCTATATAAGGAATAACAATCTTCAAATAATGTATGAGAGTAAGAAAAAGACCAAGAAGGCATTATGGTCGTAAGAATGAAAGAAAGCCTCGTAGTTAGCTAAAATATCATGTCCAAATTTCTTTATTCCTTATTTCCAGAAATATTTCGTTGTGTCACAACAATTCCGCAAACCCTTCCTATGAAACAGCAAATCACCGCTTTCCAAACAATCCCAACAGAAACTGAGTTATATTTCACGTAAACACATTGTCACAACTACGATCTATTACTCTAAGAGATTCGATATTCGTGATTTGTTCGTTGTCATTTGATGATGATCGACATATTTAAGGTATATTTTTTCGTTGTGGGGGTCAACGTGTGTTGGTGTAATCCTTCGGAAGGCAAAGTTCCTTATTCTTAAGGCTGTCATGCTCTACATAATTTGTATTCGTATAAGAGCGTAATTGGATGTACTATTTTCGAGGTTTACGAGAAGTGAATATGCCCATCAACTGCAAGATTAAAAAAGAGCAATTTGCTCAGATAAAATTGTATGTAGTTGATCATGCGTTGTGGAGTAGCACGACTGCGGATATGGTCACGTGTGAGGCACTCAATAGTTTCTTTTATAGATTTTATACACTTGAGAAAATCACAATCACGACAAGAGTAAATTATTTTATAGAATTAATAAACTGGAAGAGCAATTGAATTTTCTTTAATCAATTATGTTTTTCATTTTAAAGAAAACATAAAAAAAAAACACGCGGAAAGAGTTGTGCCCAAAACCTGTTCCAAGATTTTTCCCAACCACCGACAGACCCCATCCCCCTTCCACCCCCATCTTCTTTTTTTTTTATTTATTAATTAAAAAGATACGGTGGGACCCAATGGGTGGAGGGGGAGAGTGCGATCCAGCTGCCTGCCGAGTCTTTATCGGGTTTCGCATTTCAAATTCTTAGCTCTGTGAATCTAATTTGAGTTCCACTTTCATTTGGAGTTTCTTTTCTTTTTGACATTCATTGGTCTCCTGTCCTTACCCCGACATGTCTCCCTGACCCATACGTATCCTTTCTTATAACTTTTTATTACACGGGCCGGTATAAGTCAATTGCCTTAAAAATTCAAATTTGAATTTTTAAGTAAAAATATAATATATTATATATTTTTATTTTTAATATTCTTAATCCATCGCTGCCTTGTTATAATACATCCATAGTTTTTATCTTTTTTAAAACAATGAATTTTCTTAAAAAATTATTATCAAAAACAAGAAACAGTATCTACTTAATTTTAAAAATTTATACCTCTAAATCATTTCATTTTAGAACATAGCTGCGGCTGTTCCCTCTAATAACTCCGTTATCCTTTTTTTTTTGTTTCCATAACATTATTGAGTTAACAACGCTTGCTCCACTTTAAAGTTTTAAACATAGTAACAGCATAATTCCGCTATTGTGTTTGGATATTTTCCGTGAAAAATGAAAATACAATGGAAAAATAAAAAAAAAATTCCCGAGAAAAGAGTTAAAATAAATAAAAATTTGATGAGAAAAATTTTGAAATTTTACCAGAGGATGGGATAATTTTTTAAAGGGGTGGATTTCACCCAAACACGGCCTAACTCCTTCCTTTTGTCTCCAACGGCATATGGCAGTACCCTACTTTACTTTTATTTTAAATTTCATTTCATTTTTTTTTTTTTTTTGGCAACTGGGCAGTTGGGACTGCGAGGCATTAACTTTACCTCCTCCTTCTGCTCTACCAAACGTCAATTCCAGAATTTAAAAATTATTAACAAAATAAAAGCATTAATGTAATATGACTTGTGTTCTACGACAATGTACATTCAACCTCTCATTTTTCGTGTTCATCTTATTCCGTATCAGAAGCCCCACAACCAGTAGCGGAGCTAAGAGGGAACCACCCCTTTAGTTTTTAAAAAAGTTTAAAAATTACGCAAAATATTTTTATTTTTTTTAAATTGTCCTTTAAATTTATATGTTACTTTGATTTGCCTTCCAAACTTATAGAAAGTTCAATTTGACCATTTTAAGCTAAATTTTCAGGCTCTGCCCACAACTGACTAATTATTCGACCTTCCTCGATTTTGCACATTTTTAACGGTATCGACAACTATCGTCCTAGAGAGTTTCATCTTCCAACCCGCTTAATATAGCCATCAAAATCTTCAAACAGAAAATTTTACGATCAGGTTTAATATTATTTTTTTTTCTTTTTTAGTCGAGAAATGACATTGTCTATGATGCAATTCTTATTTAACTTTCGCCTTATGAAATCTAAGATTATCCTAAATTAATATAAAAATTAAAGCTTTTGACATAATTATATAACACAATAAATTAAGGCTAAAATAGGAAATTCGCCGCACAAGCTTTTATTATTTACCATTTTTGTATATCTTCTCATGTAATTGCCGTTGGTACATTTTGAATTATTATTATTTGTCGTTTATTGGGAAAGAAGATATACAAATCCATGACATAGGAGGGCATGGATGATGGGGTACTACCCCGCTGTCCTTCCTGTCCTAAGTGATATCATTTCAAAAATCAAACACAGGATCATCCATCCCCCTCTCCAACCTCTTCCTCCCATTATTGCCTCTTTGTCGAATGAATTGAATCCTCAATGTGGGCTGTGTCTCTTCCTCCGATTCACCTCTGTCTTTAGTTAACGAGGTCCCCCCCATTTCCATTACCTAGTTTCTAGTTTTGCTTCCTTTTCTCAATACAGTTGCTCCTGCAATGGATGGATGGATGGTCGTCTCTGTACTGTTGCTTTCCCCCTTTTTCATTTTTGAAAATATTTTGAAATTTGCAGCACCGCCGATTGATCTCATTGGTCATGAAAGGCAGAAGATTAAACAAGGGATTTCTTCCTTTGGCCTTTGTTTGATGTCACCCTCGATCTCACACTCAAGTTCATTTTTTTTTTTAAATATTTTATGGGATTTTCTCGTGAGTAAAGAAATGAGATTTTTAAGTGATTCCATTCATTCCCTTATCTGCTGTTCATGCATTTATTGTGACAGTAACTTTCCCGTGATCTGCATTTTTTCTTTGGGTGTGAGAATTTTCGTGTCAGGCCGACTCATTTACTTCGTTGTTCTTTGTACTTCTCATTCCGTCCGGAGCTGCTGAGGTTTTACAAGAAGTTTAATGTGTGCGGATCCATTCATTGCTGGTGTTAGGACAATTCCCATTTCTCAAGTGGGTTTTTGTTTTCAGTAGGAGTTGATCGAGATCGGTACGAATTTGACGGCTCATCCCGATCCGGTTCTGTCCGTGACCGAGGGGTTCCGATCGGAAGATGTTGGAGGAGCCTCAACTGTGTGCTTCGCGGATTCTGTCCCCCTTTCGTGACGAGAGCGGCGACGAGGAGCTCTCTGTGCTTCCCAGGCACACCAAGGTTGTGGTGACCGGTAATAACAGAACGAAATCTGTTCTTGTTGGGCTTCAGGGTGTCGTCAAGAAGGCGGTGGGGCTCGGTGGTTGGCATTGGCTGGTATGCTCCTTGAGGTGCCCCTTTTTTATGGAATCGCAAATCGCGGTCGACTGATGCACGCGGCCGATATGACGCCTCTTCCAATTTCCCAGGTTCTGAAGAATGGAGTCGAAGTGAAGTTGCAACGGAATGCGCTGAGTGTTTTGGAGCATCCAACCGGGAACGAGGAGGATGACCCCGATTTCGACTCTAGTAGTGGATCCGAGATCTGTGGAAAGGATCAAGAATTCTGTATGCTCCATTAACTCATCCCTATTATGTGTAGTTCTATCACTGATCCCTCAGAACTGCTTACATCATCGTGCAGCTAGTATAAACTTCTGCAAAACGAACAAGCCAAGAGTAAGGCATACAAGGCCGTGGATCTCCGGCTCTGCCAATTCTTTAGACCGTGGAAATTATCGAGATGTTCATTCCTTCATGCAGCGGCCTCCTCGACCTGTAAGAAAAACGACAACCATATTGCTTGGGGATTCATCTTTTGATAAATACTCAGCTGATCCAATGTTCTCGGTTCTTCTCAGAGAGTGAACTTGGCAAGGCTCGGAACCAAATCATTGTGGCGATATTGCAAGCACTACAAACTCGTAAGTGACACCGACAACGTCGCTGCTTTGCTGTCTTCACAAGTTTTCTAACAACCATGCATTTTCAATTCCGTAGCCAACTCGGGCCTCCAACCTCGGAAGACTGCAAATGCTTTATGCGGTTCAGCATCATTTCGTGTCGCAGGTTCATCCTAGAACATCTTTGTGTTTTCTCTGACAGTATTGGTTGTCTGAACTTCAGCCACCCTTATTATCTACAGAGATTGAATGAGGGAGAAGTGATAATCGACTTTGTCCGGGCCATCAACAAGATGAAGAAGGCGAGCAGATACAACCCAGAGTGATCCGGGACTTTCGACTGCATGTAACTATAGTACCTTCTGTTTAAATGTCCTAACTCTATTAACATGTGCATGCATAAACTAGTCCTTAACTGTCGAATGATGTCTACTTTAGAGATGGGTATTTTGTTGATGTTGGGGCGGGACGTGTTCCCAGGACAAGGTCGCTCTTGCAACTATTGTTCGCGACCTTCCTCATCGGTCAGTGTTGAATGATCCCTCGACTCAAGATTACATGACTGAACCCGCTTCGTCTAATCACATAGCTTTCTTGATCTCCTCAAGATACGAAGCACCTGCTTCGTCTAATCGCACACCGCTCTTGATCTCATACAATGAAGATATTAGGTTTGGTCCAGAAGCGCGAAACATCCCGAACCACCTTATCTAATAAACGAGCCAAACCTGGTCAGCTAATCCAAGTTACTTTTCATCCTTGTGGTGAAGTTACCTGGCACCAAGTTACTCCCTAAGGCTCTGTTACATCATTGCCTGGAGCATCGGACCGCCTTCTCTTTGTGCCATTGTCACCGAGCTGCAAAGAAACATAGACATCCTCGTCCCAGTTATTCCTCAATGAGGAGAGGTTCTCAGAAGCCGACCTGTCCAATAAGCGGTGATTGTGATGCAGGGGGGACCGTTTGGAGCAGCTCGGAATGAACTCGTGCTCAATGCTGGGACCAGCTGCATTGGGCCCATCTTCCAAGTTCAAGTCGGTATCCAACAGCAGCAGTTTCCTGTCGGCCTCACATGGTTTTACCGCCAAAGGGATGTGCTGTATCTGAAGGCCTAGCGACTCTTGTTTTTCATCGAGGAGTTTCTCCTTGGCTGTGACCGCTTCTGCAGGAGAAGAGTCCCCAACTGTTGAGCCAATCGCTGTCGCAGATGCAGCCCTCTGTTCTTGTACTGCCACTGAGATCCATAAACCGTCATTAACAAACTATGGATAAAACGTTACATGCACCAACAAGTTTTCAAGCAATTGAAAATGAACAGCCACATTTTAACCCATCGTTGGTTGTTATGAGATCAAGTTCGAGGAGATTGAGGAGGCGTCCAAGATCGACTCCACTAGTCCAGTTTTCTGGAGGCTGGCCAATCTTGAGCTTCAACCGACCCCTATTAGCAGTCCCACCCCATATAATCCCAATTGGCCGAGGCTTCTCTCCATCTTCACCATTCAATATAATTAGACTTCCGCTGTCCCCTTCCAGATCGAAAGTTTGCTGGTTTTCACCAACCACGAGAAAATCGGTCAAGAAGCAGATGCCTTTCTCGTCGTTGTACTCAAGCGCATATGCCAAAACAGTTCCATTTGTCAGCCCTGAACTTCGTCCAACCTTCATCACCTGTTTTCCAATAAGGCTACAAATAGGAGCCTGCAAGTCAATGACCTTAACATTGCCGATCTCCCCAACACCCCTTACGGAGGTAGTGACGGTGGACATGTCAAAATCATCAGAGAAGGGAATGAACGCCCCGTCGGCTCTGACAAAAGTTTCTGGAAGAAGAGAAGATAAACAGGACAAGTCAAACAGTGTCAGAGGCATTAATTGATCCCGCCTATGTTTTGAGGGTTGGTTTTACCTGGATTTATCCCTGCAAATATACCATACCAAAGCTCATCTGTGATGAATGAGGTAGCCCTTTCCACCGCCCCAAGGTACACACCAGGTCCAAGAGTTGGAGGCAAAGGATGGAACATTTTCTGGTTTGGGTAATCCAAGTCGACCGCAACGTGCCGATTAGTGAGGAAACCAACTTGTCTATTCCCAGTTTGGCTCGTCACAATAGCACCAAGGGTCCCATATGTCTCTTGGCTGGCTACCTGTTAAAGAAGGTGACAGTCCGAAAAGGATGAGACATGGAGATTAGTGTGATTAACAAAGTCCTTCAACTGGATGATACCCAGTTAGAATGAAAATCATTTAACTTTCCGGAGAAAGTGAGAATGGAAATGAGGGAATCTGCCCGGAATAAAACTAAAACAGGCTACGGACCATATCAATGGCATTAGCCATTACCTGAGAACCAGAACCAATGCAAGGATCACCTCCGCGCAAATCATCGACTATTTCAGTATGCAGTTGTTCTTTTGGGGTTGGCTCAGGAGCACCAAAATATGAAAATTCAACCACATCTACATCACACCACACTCCCCCGGGTCCCTGCAGGATCAAAAGACATCATTCAGATCCAACAGAAACAGGGTGAGGGACAGCAACGAACACATTTGCTAACCTCTAGGGCAGTCGGAAGACACTGAATAGGGCTGAGCCATTGCTTATGCACTTTCCTGGAGACAAAGACAAGGATGGCTGGTATATCGGTCAGAACACCCCTTCGAATGCGAAATCCAATAGCAGTACCCAGACTATAGCATCGCAGGATCTTGCTGTGGAACGCTCTTATGGTCATGAGCTCAAGCAGGGTAGCAGCCTGCTGCCCCTTCGGCAGACTGCCAAGAGTTTCAGGTAGCACCCCTTTCTGCAAGTTGGCGAAGTAATTCGCGCGCTCTTCGGCAGCATCATTCAGTCGACTGGAGGTAGGCCAAGAGAAATAGGCGGCGCTGCTCTCACAGTGTTGTCCGGCAGATGCAAAAGGCTGGAGAGTGGGCAGCCTCAACGACGGCATACTCGAATGACTGCAACAGTTCCTTTCGAGATCCAGAGCCGATTCTTCTGATGGCGTAGAGCCAGAAAAACGGGCCCTGACATGTGCTCTCATCCGATCCATACTGTAGCATCACCTACAATAAGATCATATGCAAAAGGAGACTCAAATAACCATTTGCTCCTAATTCAACCCAAAATCCCTACACCTGGTCAGGGGAATAATATCATCCATCCTCCAAACAAACGTGACCAATTACAAATGGACAGAAACAGCGAAACCCAAAAACTCCCGACGTGCTTCGCAAACTTAAACCTTAACATCCTCCAGGGAGAACTGGGGGAACAAACACTCACCAAACCAATCATAACAGTCATACAGAATACCGAACAAAGCTGATCAGACACTTTACGCAACACTCAAACTCCCCAAATCACCATCATCATCATCACATCCCAACCCAGAAGCAGAAATCGACAAGGACCCACAAAAGGAACATCAACAAAGTTCATCTCTTTATTATCGACGGGATTTGGGAATGTCAATCCGGGGCCAGAAAAGGCAAAAACAAGAAGAAAGACTGAGTTAAAGTCCCCCTTTTCTCCTCAACCACATGACAAGTTAAAAGGAAGTAAAGAGAAGACAGCAGGCGACAAGGAAGTAAACGCCCACCAGTAAGTCGGTCACCGGTGGTCAGCACAAAACAAAACACGGGGGGGGGGGGGGGGGGGATGGAATCATCCTGGGTTGAGGGTCATGATATTTGGGGGAGGGAGGGAGGGAGGAAAAGGCAAAGCAGGGGAGGACAGCACGCTGGAGGAGGAGGAAGTCGATTTATAAAATTTTACTTTGCTTAGTCGAATTTATAAAATTGGATTTCGAAAAATCAGACTTAAGGAAATTAGACTCATAAAGTCCGTTTTCGAATTTTAAGTCTGATCTCCTTTATAAGTAAATTGGATTTTATAAATTCAATTTTAAGTCCTTATTTTTAGAATTTCGAAACTATATTTCACAAATCATTTTCTTCAATTACGCTATTTTGTAACATAATTCGCATTGCCATTCTTCCAAAATAGAGAGTCTTCATTTTAAGGATATGATTAGTCTTTTTTTTTTAATTTGACGATCATTTTTTATTTTAGTATTATAAATTATAAACTATTAAAATATATATTTTATTATTTAATATCGCGACTTTCGATTTTTATAGTTTAATATTTAGAGTTTAGAATTTATGACTTAATATTTAATATTTAGTTTACATCTAACGTTTAGAATTTGACGTCTAGATTTAAGTTTATAGTTTAGGATTTAAGGTTTAACTTTAGGGCTTAGGGTTTAACATTTCGGGTTTAAGTTTATAGTTTAGGATTTAAGGTTTAACTTTTAGGTTTTAGGGTTTAACATTTCGGGTTTATGGTTTAGTGCTTAAGGTTTATCTTTTAGGATTTAGGGTTTAACCTTTTGAGTTTAATGTTTTGGGTTTGTAATTTAGGATTTATGATTGATTGTGCTATTAATTAAATGTATAGTTTAAACATTTTAAATGTTTTAAACTATAATGAAAATGTCAATTTTACATTAATCATAATTAAAATAACATAAAATAAAAAAATATACAATGGTTTGATTAAAACTGAAATCATCTAAGTCGCTCTCCATGGAGAGGATCTGAATCCCCGGATCAGTTCCCTCTAGATTTCGGACGAAAATAAGGATCACCCCTATTCCTCGTCTTTTGTAATATTTTAAAACTCTTCAGGCACAAATTAGGTACACAAGGTTTCTTTAAAAGTCTGTCGATCTTTTTTTAGTTAGGTTTTCCCCTTTAATAGTTTAGTCTCGACAACAATAATTTTTTGGCAAATTATCGATTTATGGCCCAAACTATAGGCCAACTTTCTTCTGTGGCCTATGGTTAAAAAAGTTTTAGATGTGGCTCAATCTACATTAATTTTTTTGATAAGGCCTAATTCCTAACGTCCGTTAACCTTTGCAGACGTGGCTTTGACAGACTTTTATAATCACCTACGTGGCTCTATTTTTTTTTAGGGAAACGCTACGTGGCAGAAAGTGGGAAACGTTCGTTTATGCACGTGGGATTTATTATAACGTAAGGAAAGAAATTGGGAAATTAGGGTTTGTGTTCTAATTTCTGTCCTCCTCGTGTTCATCTGGGTTGTTCTTGGCCGTGTTCATCTGGGGTTCCTTGCTTATTGTTGCGTACGTTCATCAGGTTAGTCGCTCTTTCTTGTCTTGGTTATTGAGGTTCCTCACTTTTTTTTATTGTTGTTCCCTTGTGCTTCTGGTATGGGTTTCTGGCTTGGGATTTTGGGTCGAGTTTTGTAAATGGAAGTCTGTATGGTGTTGGGTTAATGTTTTCAAAAAATTATTTTGTCAAATGTAGAGGTTCAGTAGTATGAGTTGTATCGAGGTGCGGAATCTGCCAACTCCACCTCTGTTACTAGTGAAAGGAAGTGCAAACATGGGATGCGAGCTGTACTGTACATCTCCTGGAGTAGAAGCAATCCTGGGACACGTTTCTTTCGTTGTCCAGTGTGGAAGGTAATTTCGTTGTGTTCTAATCTGAATTTCTGAGCTGATCGGGGCATACTTCTGTGCTTTGTGTTATTATCTTAATTTTGCTGTGTAGAAGTTATCAAGCATCTCGAGGCACAGGTGTTGAAGCATAAGATGGTCCAGTCATCCCATCAGCTAGAAGAACGTGCAAATCAAGCGATGATGAAGAAATTAGATAGAAATTTGAAGTTGATGACCTTTCTTGTATTAGTTTTAGTTAGCTTTGTTATATATTTGGCCCAGAGTTGATGATCGTCTTTGTAGCCGTGAATGGCAGAAATTGGTATTGGCATTTGATTACCTTCGTCAGTCAGTTGCCTTTCTTGTATGTAAGTCAGATTTTTATGAAATCATATAATGTTGGCAGAGAATGGTAGAAAATGGTCTCAAATACACCATAAGCTGCAAAACACCAGAATTTGCATACATAGACATAAGCATCCCTCCAGGTTACCTCCAATTCATAAGATCCATACATAAGCTCCATACACCATAATATCCATACAACTTATGTTCAAATGCTGCTAAATAAAGAAACTCCAGATATCCAAGTAAACCAAAAAGGGCAGAACATTTGTGTCTAACTTAAGTTCAACTTTGTCCAAGGTCAGGGATGGCGTGTCCTGTTTCAGCTGCTGCACTAGGACCGGAACCAGTAGAACCACCGGAACCACCAGAACCTTCAGCCCTTCTCTTTAAGCAAGTCCTCTTGTTATGCCCTGCCTTGCCTTGAAAAGCAACTCAAAGAACCACGTCCATGAATTCTGGTTTTCTCCCTCGACCACAGCCCATGCAATTGGGTACATGCCATTATTTCCATCCCGTCCTACAGCCGATAATAGCATCCCTCCAACTTTCGTTTTTATGAATGTACCATCGAATCCCACAACCCGTCTGCACCCTAGAAGGAACCCCTTGATCAAAGCCTCAAATCCTATGTATAATCTCCGAAATGTGGTGGGTAGTCCTGTGGATAATGTCAGATCAGTGATAACTCCAAACAACTCGTTGGATATCTATTCCTCAAAGAGGAATCATGAAAACCATCGGATGAGAAATGAAGTTTTTCCCATCGGATGATCAACTTTCTCCATTTCTATTCATCATCAATTTTTAATCAATTTTTCCCATTAGAACAAGTCCAAAGGAGGAATTTTTTATATTCAAAGTAACAATGAAGTTGTCTGAAATGAGCACTACCATTATTATTATTATTATTATTATTATTATTTTCTATGTTTTTGATATTGCGCCGCCACAGTATGATCTTTTAAAAAAACTCTCAATTTTCTATACAAGATCAATGCTGTAATTTTAAAAAGGTAAGAATCATGAAAACCATCGGATGAGAAATGGAGTTAATCCAAAAATTGAAACTCTCATTAAGAATTGAGAGGATCCTCATCCTCACACCCACAAACACACTCCCACTGAAACTTGAACCCTTGTCCCAATCTTTTATTCATGAATGCATAGGCGTCCTTTCCCAAATCGGCTCCAAAACTCATAACTAAAAATATTTTTTAAAAGTATAGTTTTTTCCATCATGTTCAAGGCGACTCTATAAACTTTTTAGATAAAGCATATTTTCTACGAATAGTCAATTTTCTCTATCTTTCCTTAGTGGGATCATGCTCTTGACAAGTTGCCTTTGACTTCCTCATGGGAATTTGGAGACCCATATCATGAGGGCCCGAGTAAGCCCCACTCAGAAACCAAGAAGGAACCTTCTTGATTCCTCTCCACAACGCCTTAACACTCGAATTGAGGATTCGATCGAATGAGATTGGGGAGCGGTCTTGAATTCACGTGTCGGACATTGAACGACATTCCTCCACGACTTCAATCAATGCCGGACATTCCCGGCAATGTCAAAAATGTGAGGAAACTCTTGAACCATCCTGCTTTTGACATTCGGAATCCAAACAAGGTTTAGCATTGAATTCTCTGCTCATCCCTCTTCTTCAATCCCTCGACAATACTTGTAAAATAACAAACCTTCAATTGGGTGTTGTACTTTCAAGGTGTACCGCTCATAGTAGCATTTCGTAGTTACTACATCAACTTCCACGCTGTTTACATGATAAAGCCATTTTGGGCTACAACGATGGCGAGGCCCATCGTTGGACGGTTGAAGAAGCGCTCGGTCAAAGTTCAAGGTCGTCGAAGAAGAATGCGTCGAAGTACGGACAAGACGGAGTGCTGTCGAAGATGGTTGCACTCGAAGAAAGGGCTTTAATCGAGGCTCCAACACTTAGTCATTTTTTAGGAACTTTGTCAGTATCAAGTCAAGGTAGTTAGTGTGCAGTTAGTGTCAATAAAGCATGTGATAAATGCGCGTTGCGGTTGTGTTAGCAATTAGTTTAGCAGTTTCTTTAGCAGTTATCGTTCGGGTAGGATCTGGTTTTAGTATAAATATACGGTCAGTCATTTGTAAGAACACACAACAATCATTCAAAAATCTCGAAGGGCTGCTTGGTTCTACCTTTTGTATTCTATTTTCCAGAAATGAAAGTAAGTTTTCTTGCACTTGCGATCTGATTTATGCACTTTGCATTGTTGTTCTTTTAAAAGACTAGGGACCACATTTCATTTACACTGTGTTATAATCTACCAATTCCCGACGTGTTAAGACTGAATGCGAACACGTTTTTGGCGACCGCAGTGGGAGTCGGAAGCAAGTTTTGTGTGAAAACGCGGAATGCCAACAACGCGAAGCGTACCACGAATGGATGGGAATTGTAGTGGTTCTGAAACTAATCTCGCATGAAGAAAAGATATGATCTCGGAGACCCGAATGTTGGCCCGCTTGGGGAATCGTCTGGGACTTATGATTTCCTTGTGACATATGGAGGTCCCCCTCACCCAATGGTAGATGCTCCTTTTGGCTGGGATTTCAAACCAAGTTCTAGAGGAGATCGAAGTTGTTGCTCAGGCCCGACATGAGGAAAAGCTAGCCAAGGGTCTGGAGGCGATAAAAGTTGCACTTGGTCTCGATGATGATGCTGAGACCGTCGATGATGATGAGAAACGCCTAGCCACCAACCCGGATCTGGAGCCCGAGAGACTCCTCCGGGAGGAAACCAATGCCTAATGATGATAGTGAAGACGTAATCGCTGATGTTATGGAGCGACTACGAGTGTACAGACTAACTAGGACCAAGGTTAGTCTAGTATCATGTGTAGATGCCAATTCGCTGGACGTTGATAGTCCCAACCAGCGTGCTAAAGAGGATGAGTCAAACCTGGGTTTGCAATCGTGTAAAGGTTTGACTAGTGTTGTAATACATCCTGTTGTCAATAAAACAACGTTTTGTCTTCAATCTCATTTGATTTCCTCCGAAGATCGACAGTCACTAATGACACCGTGCGATGCACTTAAAATAGTGAACTTAAGAACAAAAGACTTTCCTCGACCAACTTTCATTAGTAGTATGATCGATGAGGACCTTTTCTGCTCGATTTTGCGAACTTTACAAGAATTCAAAGATTGCTTGACTTGGAATTACACTGAAATGCCAGGTCTAGATGGGAATTTAGTATAACACAAACTTCCAACGAGACCAGGCGTCAAAGCGGTCAAACAAATGCCGTGACGCATCCCAGCTCAGTACAGCCACAGTGTCTATGACAAAATAAATAGACTCTTTGATGCGGGATACATTAGAACTTCGAGGTATACCGATTGGATATCATCGATTGTTCTCGTTACGAAGAAAAATGGCAAGGTAAGAGTTTGCATTGCTTTTAGAGATCTGGATAAGGCAACGCCTAAGGACGAATATCCAATGCAGATCGCTGAAGACTTGATCGACAAGACTTCCGGTCACCCGATTATGTACTTTATGGATGGGTACTCTAGATACAATCAAATCTTCATAGCCGAAGAGGATATTTATAAAACTGCTTTTTACTGCCCTTTTGGGATTTTGGGTAGTTATGCCATTCGGACTCAAGAATGCGGGGGAAACGTATCAAAGAGCAATGAACCTTATTTTTTATTCACTAATCGGGAGAACTGTGAAAGTTAGTCGTCAAATCGATCTCTGATAATTGTCATGTCGAAGATTTACGGCAAGCTTTCTTCCACATGAGGAGGCATAATCTAAAGTTAAATCCTCTTAAGTGTGCATTCGGCGTTCGATCCAGACAATTCCTTGGCTTTTTAGTACATGGGAATTCATATTGATCCTGAAAAAATCAGGGCCATTCAAGAACTGTGTCCACCTTCGGCAAAGAAGCAATTGCAAAGTTTCTTAGGTCAAATAAATTATCTGAGACGTTTCATTGGAACTATTGCTGGGAAAACAGAGGTCTTTTCCACTCTATTGCGAGGCAAAGCTAACTGTGTTTGGACAAAAGATCACCAACGAGCTTTTGAAGCAATCAAAGCTTACCTCACCAATCCTCCAATATTAGTCTCTCCAAAGGTTGGGCAACCCTTTATTTTGTATGTTGCTGCTGAAGAACGAGTCATTGGCGCTTTGTTAGCCCAAGAGGATGAAAATCATGTGGAGCGTGTTATATGTTACTTGTCTCTTATCTTGACTCCGATCGAAGTTAGGTACTCAAACAATGAGAAGCTATGTCTTTTGATATACTACTCTATGATGAAAATACGACATTACGTTGGAAATAGTAACATCTATATAGTCTCCAATACCCCAGTGCTAAAAGCATTATTCGACAGTTTGTTGCTCACTGGTCGATTAAGCAAATGGAGTCTTACTCTATCTCCTTTTGACTTACAATATCGACCTCAAACAACAGTAAAAGGACAAGTATTGGCAGATTTTCTTCTAATTATGGGGAAGGCTTAAATCCTTCAAAGGAAGAAGACGAGTATTGGGAAGTATGGTTCGACGGTTCGTCCTCCACTATGGGATGCGGCGTCGGTGTGCATATCATGTCCCCTTTACAAGTTCGCCACAAATTAGCTTATAAAATGGATGGCAAATTTACAAATAACTCGATCGAGTATGAGGCTCCCATTTTGGCTTTACATACTTTGATCGATTTAAATGCTCAATGTTGTAAAATTTATGGAGAATCACAATTAGTTATAAATCATGTAAACCATGTTAACTTGTGCACTTTTGATCATCTACAACTATATTTGGATAAAGTGCATGAGCTAATTCCGCTGTTTAAAGCAGTTCGGTTCATTCACATACCTCAAAGAGACAATATTGTAGCCAATGACTTGGCCCAACTTGCGTCTGGTTTTTGACCTAATATGCAATTATTCCAACAATTAGGCGGAGATGTTCGGCATATTTCTTCAACATTGGACAATACTGTCGAAAAGGTTTATGCTTTAGTGTCTTTACCCCTCCAATCCTGAATAGAGGGCCACCCGCCAACTAAAGTTGTCGGCAAGATTTTACAATTTGATAGATAATGTCCTGTATCGAAAACAAAACAATGGCGTTTTGTTAAGATGCATCGATATGGAAGAAGCAATCCCCATAATGTTGGAATCACACGAAGGATTATGCAGCCTATTACGCACAGTCTAATAGGCATGCTGAATCGACCAATTAAAATTAATCGACGACAGTGTCACACTTTACTTTTAGATACATTGTGGGCTCTAAGGGTTACAAAACACGAAAGTATTAGTCAGTCCCCTTACTGCCTAATCTATGGGCATGACACAATACTTCCTATCGAAACTTGTTATAAATCGATTCGAGTTCAGATGCATGAAAACAAAGATCTTCGCGATTAGGATGAAGCCATGTATCTGGAGATCGAGGAACTAGAATCGAGACGGTTTAAAGCACTGAACAGAATCCGAATTCAAAAGGAACGAATTGCTCGAAGTTATAATAAACGAGTCTTCGTGAAATCATTTGTCCTAGGCGATTTAGTTTGGAAAATGGTTCTCCCAATCGGAAAGAAAGATTACTTCCTTGTGAAATGGTCTCCTAACTGGGAAGGCCCATTTCAAATCGATGAAGTATATTCTAAGAATGCATATCATTTTTCGAACTTGAGTGGTGAACGTCATGCCTTAAAAATTAATGGCTATGTCAAGAAACATCGATCTATACTACGGCAAACACACTTAATTGAAATACAAGAAAAATGCCCCGAGTTGTGTACACAGTTGCTAGGATCGACGGAAAATGAATAATCCATTACATCATCATCGGTCTTTGTATTACATTCAAAGTGATACACATAAAGATCGACAAGTAAAATGAAATACCCATTTCACCGTCGTAGCCTAAAGCATAACTCGTCTTTTGGACATCCTGGCACTGTCGTGGACACAAAGGTGAGAAGCAACCACCGCAGTAGTGGTTGTCACGACTTCTTGCTTTCTTCTCCTTTGGTGCTATCACTTTGGAAGTCTCTGTGGAGATGCATACTTGATAATGTCCTCTTCCTTCTGGAAACCGCCTCCAGCAACTTCTCTTCCACCTCAAATTTGGCAGGAGGATGCCTGACTTGGACGCCCCTCACTTATCCGTGGGGAGAGAGAGGAGAAGCGCAAGGAATCCCTTGCCTAAGGTTACGGACCTAGGCTTTAAAGGGATTTAAGGTTGTAAACTTAGGCTTTGGTTTCAGGAAGATGTTTTTCCATAGAAAAAGCTTCTCGACGAGACATTTTGAAACGAACAAATTGGGCAGATGAAGAGGATGAAGTGCGTCTTCTGCAAAGCCTCTATTTATAGCCCGAAGATTTAATATAAAAAATTATTTTTGAGGATCTTGGAAATTGGAACAATCCCGATTCATTGTGGCAGGATTCTCGGAATATTAACAACTTTATTGCTGCAGCGAGATTTTGTGGATCGGAACAGGTCTTACGCAGGTCAGCCTTATCTTCTTGTAAAGTGGTAAAAGCTTTGAAAAACGTCGATTATAATTAATGTTGTGCAATTAATTGTTGCCTGACCAAATCTCAAAAAGTTGCATTAACATCGAATGAATATTTACATCGGGCAAAGATCGGCGCGAGCTTGGACATACAAACTAAAAAAAACTAAACCAAGTATTTTGTCCCCAACATTAACAAAAGCAGACACCTGATTTCTTCCTTTGATTTGGCGACTGCTTTTAGTTGGAGGACAACTGGGAGCTTCTGCTACATAGAACTAAGTCGATTCTTTCTTGCTCAAGGGAGGCTTCGAGAGCCTCAATTTCAAAATTCCTGCTCTCAACCTCAGTTTGAGCAACTTCGAGCTCATGTTCTTTCAACTCTAGCTGAGCTCGAAGTTCGAGAACTTCCTTCGACAGCTTCTCACAACGTGAATTGGCAGTTTGACGAACTCTTTCAAGTTCGTCTAACTGGCTCCTCGAAGATCTTTTGGGAGACTGCATGAATTTCTCCCAGATCTCGTTTGCTGAGAGTACCTCGATGTAAGAATCCCAGGAAGTTCAATATGAACTGAGAGCAATGCAGACTCCTCGAAGGAACTCGGAGGCTGAAGGAATCTCCTTGATTTTGTATATTATTATCTGAAGTTGATCCAGCAATTCCTTGGAGATGCTCTGTCGAAGTAGAGCCTCGATTTCCTTTACAAGGTCATCTTCCTTCAGACCCTGCTCCGGAACAACTGGGTGATCGATGAAGATCCTCTAGGAGAAGGATTGAAAACCTGCTCCGGCAGGTGCTCTTCCTCTAGATTATCAACTCCGGCATTATCAAGATGGTCTCCTTCGTGGTCCTTCAATTCGAGGAGGCTGTCTGGAATCACTTCTTGATCCTCTTGAAAATTGGATTGAGAATCAACTGGGTCGCTGGGAGGGCTCTCCTCTGAAGCTTCAGCGCCCATTACAGGAGGCTCATATGACTAAGAGAATTAGATGATGGGTGAATAAATAATTTAAAAGCTGAATACATTACTCAAATGACAAAGTTTGAGAGGCTTACCATCATCTCCTCAATCATTTCATGGATTTCGTGTTGAGGATGATCGGTTGATAGTCTCTAAGTTAGTGGAGAATCGCCAATAGGGTGTTCTCTGCTTCGACATGTCCTTCGTTGACACCCCCAACACCAACATGATCATCAGTAGTAACATGTTCTGCAACGTTTGCTTGATCGCCTTCGACATCTTGTTCGTCGATTGAACTGCCTGAATCGATATGCTCGATTCGAATTCGGGGGGCGTATTTTTTCAACTAAGGATACATAACAAGAGGGAATTATAAATCCAAACTTTCAGTAAATTCATTTTTTTGAAAGAAAAATTCTTACCCTTCTTGGATTAGTGCGGGACTCACTCCATACATTGGTTCCTGAGGAGG
The DNA here is from genome assembly GCA_023653495.1 of Melastoma candidum. Lineage (NCBI taxonomy): Eukaryota > Viridiplantae > Streptophyta > Magnoliopsida > Myrtales > Melastomataceae > Melastoma > Melastoma candidum. The sequence goes on along the minus strand of CM042883.1, from coordinate 5,935,411 downwards.
CTCTTCTATTTGCATTGCAACATCAGTAGTTTCTGCTTCGGACATAGAAGCTAACCTTGGTACCGTTGATCCTTTGCTAGGCTGTAAGATCGACAACGAGAGATCAAAGTTAGTCGTCAAAACTTTGGATTTGCTTAAAGGAATGAAAATATTACTATTGCAAGTTCTTTTTTACTCGATCGAAGAGGAGCTTGAGTTGATTCTATGGTAGATTGCAAGGTTCGTTCTCTGGGTTTCTTTGTCATCGGAGACAGTTTGCTCTTCCGAGGATGAATCAATCCTTAGCCTTCTCTTAGCCTTAGGCCGAGGAGGATCAGGGCATGGTTCTACAATCACAATCCCCTTCTCTTTGATTCTTGGAGATTTCCTTGTAGGATTGTCCTGAGAAGTTTGCTTTTCTTTTACTTTGATAGGTTTAAGTCGATTGACCAGGAGTTCTGCTGTCGAGGCTGAATTAAACTTGTTAATGAGCTAATAGTAGTAAACAAGTATTCGCATCTGTTATTCAAAAAAAAAATAGCTCACCAGGTAACAAAGTCTTCTCTAGTCTATAGCGGAGACTAGCCAATAAACTCTCCGAAAGCTCTGTTTCTTCCGTGGCAGTATCCGGAAATTTTGACAGCTCTCTGATCTTCCTGAATGCTTCACTCCATATGTGGTCGAAAGTTAGGGTTGTACCTTTTTATGGGCGAAGGGCTGGAAAGTTCACAATATCCATAGACCTCAATATCGTTTGGAAAATCTGTAGACAAGCTTGGGTGAATTAGAGCATAATTCAATGAGGGAAAAACTCCATTATGAATCAATTGAGAAACTTACATCTTTTTCTAAAGAAATGTGAATGTAAGTGTGCCTCGAGAGATCTGTATTGAAAGACTTGAAGAAGGGTAGAGATGGACTTTGAAAAAATCCTAGTTGTCTGCCACAAAGTTGAGAATTGTGCACCCGGAAGATACCAGGTCTCTGGTGCACAAAACTGCATTTCAAAATTCATCAGCTTCGGCCTGTTCCCTCAACTGATTAACTTGGTAATTGGCAGGAATGGGTCTCCAATTGACACAATAATTGTCCAACTGTTGCTCAAGCTAACCACTTGCAGTAAGTCTTTCCCAATGTTCATAGCAGAAGTTTCTGGTTATTTCGATCCCATATAAATGACTGGGACTTTCATGTTTTATGAGTTGAAAGTCACCACAAAACTGGGGGAAGCACAAGTGAATCTAACCATATACAATTCACAGTGGGCCGGTGCCAGGAACAATTGGAAATACAAAGGGAGGCTTTACTACATTTGGTTTCTAAGCACGGGTGCGCTACTACGGCCAACTCAACCTAGCAACGCTACTCGCCCAGCGTCGTGCCTACCCAAGCACAACCTGCCTTTTTCTTACTATCCCCCAGGAACACAATGACCTCGACCCAAGAACACCCAACCCAGCAAGATGGTGGCAATCACGGTATTATCACTCACAATAATACAAAGGGACTACAAGACTCTTGTGTGCACATAGGCTGCCTCTTAGCACACTCTCATGCTCTCTTTTCTCGCCCAAGACTTCATTCACTCATTTATAGGAGCCAAGTTGAGTTACATCAGATTACAGATTACAAGACAATGGACACTTTGACACCATGTAGCCACGGGCAATCCAACAGTCTTGGAATACCAACGGTCGTCTGCAGCCCGAAACACCAAGGGTCGTCTGCGCTCTCGTCAGGGGATTGTCACCTCTTGCAGCAGCCATCCGAAGAGTCGCCTGCAGCTTGTGACAGGGCTCTCTCGTCAGCAACCACCCACAAGCAACCTCCAGGGAATCTCCGTTACTTCCTGCGGCACGCCACCTCTGCAGCTTCGCACTCCAGCAACGCCAACAGCCAGATTCCACCCTGACCCGCGCATCTCATCGCATCCGCATTGTCCGTTGTTCAGCACGTCTCTCTCCGTGCCTTTGCCAACTTTCCCTTTTCTGTGAGTCTGCCCACAGTGCGTACTCGGACGCTCGCATCCTCGTAAGATTACCTCCAATGCACGTCCCTCGCTGTGCTGCCCGCCACTCGCTAGTCCGCCAACGAGTGTAGCCAAGGCTCCGCGCATAAGCTTATCCCTACACCAAAGGAGCCGGGTCATGTGCTCGTGCCTCCCTCACGAACACCGCTCCAGCACTCGCACTAGAGCCTTCTACATTCTGGACACGCCTCATCTCGTGCCAAGATTCGATGCCCGAACCTCGCTCCCGAACACTGATGTGGGCCACCCAACGCTCAAGCTCGTGCCTCCTTCAGGACTGCGGCCTAAGCTGCCTTGTTCAAGCCTCGCTAGTTGATGGGACAAAGGTCCCCGTCCGACCCGGTGAAAACTGTAACAGGCCCGAGACGCTTCTACGGCCAACTCAACCTAGCAACGCTACCCGCCCAACGTCGTGCCCACCCAAGCACGACTAGCCTTTTTCTTACTATCCCCCAAGAACACAATGATCTCGACCCAAGAACATCCAACCCAGCAAAATCGTGGCAATCACCGTATTATCACTCACAACAATACAAATGGACTACAAGACTCTTGTGTGTGCAATAGGCTGCCTCTCGGCACACTCTCATGCTCTCTTTTCTCGCCCGAGTCCCCATTCACTCATTTATAGGGGCCAAGGGGAGTTACATTACATTACAGATTACAAGACAATTGATACTTGGACACCATGCGGCCACGAGCAACCCAACAGTCTCGGAATACCAACGGTCGCCTGCAGCCCGGAACACCAAGGGTCGTCTGCGCTCTCGTCAGGGGATTGTCACCTCTTGCAGCAGCCATCCAAAGGGTTGCCTGCAGCTTGCGTCAGGGCTCTCCCATCCGCAACCACCCACAAACAACCTCTAGGGAATCTTCGTTGCTTCCTGGAGCACTCCACCTCTGCAGCTTCGCACTCTTGGAGCGCCAACAGCCAGATTCCTCCCTGACCTGTGCATCTCGTCGCATCCGCATCGTCCGTTGTCCAGCTCGTCTCTCTCCGTGCCTTTGCCAGCTTTCCCTTCTCTGTGAGTCCGCCCATAATGTGTACTCGGACGCTCGCGTCCTCGTACGATTGCATCCAATGCACGTCCCTCGCCGTGCTGCCCGCTACCCGCTAGTCTGCCAATGAGTGTAGCCAAGGCTCCGCGCCTAAGCTGCTCCCCACACCAAAGGAACCTGGTCATGTGCTCGTGCCTCCCTCACGAACACCGCTCCAGCACTCGCACTAGAGCCCGCCGCATTCTGGACACGCCTTGTCTCGTGCCTAGATTCGATGCCCGAGCCTCGCTCCCGAACACCGATGAGCGCCACCCAACGCTCAAGCCCATGCCTCTTTCAAGAACTGCCGCCTAAGCAGCCTTACTCAAGCCTCGCCAGTTGATAGGGCAAAGGGTCCCCGTTCGACCCTTTGACAAACCTCCCCCACCGGTTGGAGTCGACGCCCTCGTTAACACCGTATCAGGGCACGCCTCCGCTACGTCCCTAACAACCAAAGAACACAAGTTAGCCATCCCCACAGCCTCCGCAACGCTCGTGTGATCCTTCGGCACCTCATCCGGAGTTTTGGGGGATGGTACTTGGACAAGCTTCGCCCTCTGGGGTGTCTCCGTGCCACTTGCCATGTAGGAAGCACCTGCCAACATGCCCTCGTCGCAGCCCTTTTCTAGCTGCATGGCCATCACACAGTCAGCAACATCACCAACTTTCCCCCTAGTTTGCCCTTTCCTTGCTTGCAGTGCCCCCAAGAGTTGCAATAGAGCAACACGAGACTCGGAAGCATCCTCGTCGGCATCGGTAATCGCATTCATCGTCTCCTTCTTTGGACAATCTCTTGCCCGATGAGGTCCGTTGCAAATGAAGCAGCCTGCGCGAGCCCTTGGATCCGTCCGTGACTCATCCCTCATTCTGTCATTTGCTCCGGTAGCCAAGCCATCACCATCACCATGCTTTTGTTTCGACTTGCCATCACGGTTTCCCTTCTCACCGCCATTCCGTGGCTACACCTCTTTGTTCACAGGCCTCCTAGTCTGTTCGCTGCCCCCTCCCAAACAAAGATCAACAAGAGCATCCGCAGCCGCAACCGCCGACGGAAGATCACGCACACGTTGCCGACGCAACTCGAGCTGTGCCCAAGTTGAAGACCGTCGAGGAAGTTGAAGAGCTTGTCCGCTTCGGACATGTCGGGGATGTCCAGCATCAATGACGTGAACTTCTTCACGTACTCTCTCACGGTGCTGGTGTGTTTGAGGCCCTTCAACGCCTCCCTCGCAACCTAGCTCGCATTGCCAGGTAGGAACCGGTCCGTTAGTTCCTTCTTCAAGGACTCCCAGGTATCAATCGCAGGACGGCCAGCACTCATGTCGTCCTTCACCCGCGTCCGCCACCACAGCTTCGCACCTTCCGTGAGATACATGGACGTGATCGAAACCTGCTCCCTCTCTAAAATCCTTGCTGCCGCAAACTACTGCTCCACATCCCACAAGAAGTTTACGGCTCCTTCGCATCTCGACTTCCATCGAACTTTTGAGGTTCAGGGACTCTCACCCTCGAACGTTCATCGCCACCAAAGGATTGTGCATCAACCGCCCTCTTAAAGATCACGACTTCATTCCGAAGGTCCTCCTACTGGCTATGCATCTCTTCCACGGTCCGGCTCAAACTATCGAGTAAACCGTTGAGCTTTTCCTCCAAAGCTCCGCTCACACCTGTGATGGAAGATTCCACCTTAGCCACACCCTCACGAAGTTGATCCAGGCCCTCCAAGACTGAGGTCTGCACATCGGAAGAAGCCTCACCCACGAGCCTCTCAAGTTGTTCCAATCTCTCGCTGGTGGTTCTGGTCGTCATTGTGAGCCGCTCTGATCCAGCTGTAACGAGCCTGGGACGCTCCTACGGTCAAATCAACCTAGCAACGCTACCTGCCCGGCGTCGTGCCCACCCAAGCACGACCAGCCTTTTTCTTACTATCCCCTAGGAACACAATGACCTCAACCCAAGAATACACAACCCAGCAAGATGGTGGCAATCACCTGTTACTGCTTGATACATCCCTCGATAGATTTGGCATAAAAGCAGGGGAGCCATACCCACATTTTCTTCTGCCCTAACTAAGAAATTATCCAGAGGACACATGTATTTCAGGTGTTGCTTCCCTCTCCCACAGAAAATAAACTTTGACGGCCAAACTATTAAGAACTCAAACTCATTGCATCTTTTCCATTTATCAGGCCCAAGTTCCATATGGCTAGCAATGATCCTCTTTGGGGACTCAGTTGGGAGAGTGAAACCTGAATCACTTTCTGATAAAATATCTTCTAGAGTGATGGATAAGGGACCTCCCAGCAAGATGAAACAATTAGTGGTAATATCCCACACGGATAACAGAGCATCTAAGGGTCGTGGGTTGCAACGCATCCCCTCAATTGACAGCCTAATTATATGAAAAATCCCTCTATGTTTCCATTCAACTTTACGGGCCTGTAGCCACTGAACAAGCCACCCACTATATTTCATAGATGTACTAATCGTCGAAAAACAAAACAGACTATCCTGAACTGAGGGTTTGCTCCAGTATGAGGGGTCCATGAAATCTTCATGATGAATAGGCAGAACGGCATAAGGATAGAGATAGTCATACTTCACCTTTTGTTGATTGAAAGCCGACGGTTGAAAGAATGGCCCGACGGTTATCACTGGAGGAACTTGTTTGTCTAAGCTCGCTTCACCATGTGCCACGTCTGTCGTTAAATCCAGAGGATGGATAGGATCTCGAAATGCATAAATGGTCTGGAAGCGTTGTCCGGGGATGCCGACAGGAGTAGTGCTGATCGGAGTTCAAGGCATGGCGATTTCTAGGGTTTTTTGAGGGGTTTCTTGGTTTAGGGGAGAAGTTGAGGAAGGGAAACGTTCGATTTCTTGGAAAAGGCGGGTGAACTTAAAACTCCTGAAGTTGAAACGACTCTCTGAAAGCGTGACACGTGTCTTACGAGGGAGGCTAAATGTTTACACGGTAAAGCCATTTTGGGCTTCAACGATGGCGAGGCCCATCATTGGACGGTTGAAGAAGCGCAATAAGAAGTTAAGGGCCTCCGGTCGAAGTTCAAGGTCGTCGGAGAAAAATGCGTCAAAGTACGGATAAGACGGAGTGCTGTCGAAGATGGTTGCACTCGAAGAAAGGGCCATAATCGAGGCTCCAACACTAAGTCATTTTTTAAGAACTTTGTCAGTATCAAGTCAAGGTAGTTAGTGTGCAGTTAGTGTCAATAAGGTACGTGATAAATGCACATTGCAGTTGTGTTAGAAGTTGGTTTAGCGGTTTCTTTAGCAGTTATCGTTCGTGTAGGATCTGGTTTTAATATAAATATGCGGTTAGTCATTTGTAAGAACACACGACAATCATTCAAAGACCCCGAAGAGCTGTTTGGTTGTCTTTCTACCTTTTGTATTCTGTTTTCCAGATCGTGTTAAGACTGGACGCGAATACACGCAAAGGACGGTTTCGGCTATAAATTCCTCGACGGTGGTCGTGGTTCAACTGAACAAGATAAATCCTCAGGTTTGTTATTGTAGCATTCTTCATTGTTCCTATAGTTTTACGATATTTCTCTTCAGAAGATGTAGTGAACATGCATCCTTTTTGAATCCCAGGTCACGTTGCGGATGGTGTCAACTTCTCTAGATGGAAGCGCCATGACGAAACCCGGCAGAAGCTCGCCAAGGTTTGTAATCCTCAGCTAGAGGAGTCCCCATAAAAAGCTCATAACAAACTCCTGGGTACCTCCAACTTTGTTGTCCTGAATTTGCAGTTTCATCTCTGAGTTGGTTTTGCAGGCTCGGTTAGAGATGATCATATCTGCAAATGGATTGTCCGAGAACGTTTTTGAGATCCCCTCGAAGAGCTTGGCCGTGAACCACAGGAGTTTGTCCTCCTTCACATCAGTACAATAAAAAGCTCATGGTGGCCAAAATCTTTTTACATTTTTAAGTTCTGATTAATTCCGAGTTTTGTTGTAATATAACATTATTTCGCAAAATAGGACTTTTAATTTTAAAAATTCCTTGAGGAATGACCATAAATTAATGCTCGACTTCAAAAAACCGATATTTCTATTCTTTTCGAACAAAATCGGTGTTTTAAATACCGTTTTAACGACATTAATCAAAGAATTAGTTAAATTAAAAGCCATATCTCATAAAATAATTTACGAATAAAAGTATTTCTTAATCAAATTATGCATTTTACTCGCAAAGTGGATCGTCGTTTCACTGGCTCCGAACCCCTTTTTTTTTCCTATCGATTTCCAAAAGAGACTCGTTATTACATTTCCCATAATGGCGAAGATAGTTTCTTGCGTTAAGACGCCCGGGGGGGGGGGGGGGGGGGGGATGTTTAGTTTAGGAGCAGAATCAACGAATTGTAAAAGCGAATTAATATTTTCAACTCTGACGGAGGGCACTGACTTTTGGGACACAACAACGAACAACGTAAGGACAACGCTATTCATATATATATAATGAATGGGTAATGGCGTCGACATGTCGGATGTCGGTAACAATTAGATGTTCTGGTTTTGTTGAGACACTCAGTTAAAATACTCCTATAGTAATTTTCTCAGTCTAGACGGATTTCTACGTGAGAAATTATTAATTTTGTTCCAAAATAAGGTTTGTAAAGAAAATATTTTTAAAATAGCTTAGTATAAAAATAAATATCAACTTTTCTTAAAAAATCGTCTTTATAAAAACAAGTTCGACTTTTTAAATGGAGTAGAAAATTCGGCTTTTAACTTTCATAATCATTTCTTAATTAAGTCGATTTTACTATACTTTTCACTAATTTTAATTTCACACAAAGCTCGTGAATTTAGAGGGTAAGTTGCGACAGTAACATGATTCGATGGAGTGAGTAGAACAGAAATCAACAAATCGTCAGAGTCATTTGACCAATTGACCAGATCCAAAAAAACTCGTTTCTTACGTTTGGTTTTGTTTTCCCGACAAGACCAGGTTTTAAGTTAGTTTTTAAAAAAATTTACGAAAAACGATCTAAGTTTTGTAAATTACCGAAATATAATTAAAAGGGCGCGTTTTGAAAATGCCCTTATTAACTCAGCTAAAAAGATGGATTTTAAAAATACGTCCTTTATTTACTTATTAAAGAGGCGGGTTTACACTCTTTTTTTTTTAAAGTGTTATACCCGCCCCCTTCCATTTTACAGAGAGAGCGGGTTCTCAAAACCCGCCCTATTTGCGAAACGCGCCCCCTCCACAAATTTTACATAATTTACGAAACTTGGAAGGCTTTTTGCGAAATTTTTTAGAAACTTACTGTTGATCCGTGCAGACCTCCGACAAAACAGGCGGTGTATGATTGATTGCACAATGAGTTTGAGCCCATGTGGTAGTGTCCAAAAATAAATCCCAACTTTACGATGCAGGGGGCTAACTGCTCCGAGGAAGTGAAGGGAGCCTGGGATCTAGATTGACCCGGGTTGTGGTTGTCTGTGAGATGGGACTTAGTAGGATGTTTGGAGGAGTGTTTTGGGTGGTTGGGCTTGTAGCGTTGCTGTTATTGGGGGGTGATTTGCATCCGGTGAAGGCTGGGGACATAGTCCATGACGACAAGGTCGCCCCCAAGAAGCCCGGATGCGAGAACGAGTTCGTCTTGGTGTGTGGGATTCTGGGTCTATCTTAATTTTTCTGTTGCTCAAGTGGGTACTTGTTTGATGGGTGTTACCTTATGCTCTTGGTCTTTGATTCTGGTGGGGCTTAGATGAATCGGGTTGTTGGTGGTGGTTTTGTGGAGTCGATACTGTTTTGCTGAGTAGGTGATGGAAGTTATCTGCTCTGGTTCTTGGATCGGCAGCTTAATGTGACCCCTGTGAATGATTAAGTTGATGGGGGCCAGTTAATTTATGCGGACAAAATAACAGAACGGCAGCTAATAATCAGAAGCATGTGGCAAGTCGCCGACGCAGCTGTTCCGGGAGTTGCTTGAACATGCATAAGCCTAGTCCTCTTGAAAATGATTCGCCTTGCAGCTGGTTTTGGCATCATCAGCTGCCCTTGGTTCGTTTTAGTTAACTTTAGATGGCATTTGTTTTGTGATGCATTGTTGGACCCCTGGGTTGTGCCGCAATGACCCGCTACTTTGCAGTTTGTGGTCGATAAAAGTCCTGCAGTGAAATCATCAATGTTCTAAATACAACAGATTTTATTCCTTTTCTGGCTAGCTTTTTGCGTAAGAGTTTGTAATAGCTGTTCTCTTTCACTTGATGAATGACTTTATGGGTAATTGCGGTGTGGCCGATCTGCTAGATGGTAGGAAGTTTGACTCGTGGAAGTTTTTTCCAGGTTAAAGTCCAAACCTGGGTTGATGGACAAGAGAATATTGAATTTGTTGGGGTGGGTGCTAGATTCGGGAAAAAGATTGTTTCCAAGGAGAAGAATGCAAATCAGACCCGCCTTTCTCTCTCAAACCCCCGCGATTGTTGCAGCCCACCCAAGACTATGGTTTTCTTTTGCGTTTTTACACTGAAGCCCTTTCAGCTCTTTTAAAGGAATCATGTTTCTTGACTTTTATTATTCATGTACTGTCAGCTCACTGGTGATGTAGTTATGGTGGATCGAGGTCACTGTAAGTTTACTGCCAAGGCAAACAATGCAGAAGCTGCTGGTGCATCTGCAATATTGATTATCAACAACCAGAAAGGTAATTGAATGTCATGAGCACAAGGAATTGCTTCCTATCTTTTTTTCTTTTGGTCGGGATATTTCTTCCGAACTGATTAGACATGTGCAAATGGCATTCTTGTTGTTTTGATTTTTTTGAGATCCTGGCAATGTGGATTACTTAAATTCCTTAATGGGTCTCGGTCTCCATATTTTCTTCAAATATAATATGACCGGACAAGATCTTTCCTATTTCATTTGCAGAATTGTATAAAATGGTGTGCGAGCCCGATGAAACTGATTTAGACATAAAGATCCCTGCAATCATGCTGCCGCAGGATGCTGGTTCCACTTTGGAGAAAATGCTGATGAATAGTTCCGCAGGTAGTGTCAAATGCTTCTTAATTGGTTGGCTAGCTATTTTTTTTTTAAACAAAGAGTCCGATGTCACTTCGCTTCACATTTCAAGTAGATGAGACTTATTTTCCCTGACAGTAGTAGGTTTTAAGACGGGAATTTTTCCTTATCTGTTGTTCTTGTGCAGTGTCGGTGCAGCTTTACTCTCCCAGGCGTCCTTTGGTCGACATTGCTGAAGTATTTTTGTGGCTCATGGCTGTCGGAACCATATCTTGTGCTTCCTATTGGTCAGCATGGAGTGCCAGAGAAGCGGCTATTGAGCAGGACAAGCTAATGAAGGTATCTTTGTTCTTTTCCGTGCATGTTTTCAGCTGGAGGTACGTCCGATGGAAATAAGCTACATTGTTCACATTTTATTGACGATCAATTCTTAATTCATGTTGGCATTGAAGGATGATGATGATGGTGAAATCGTCACTGGCAAAGTTACTGGTGGAACAGGAGTTATTGAAATCAGCACAATGTCCGCCGTACTCTTTGTTGTCATTGCATCTTGCTTCCTTATTGTGCTTTACAAGCTTATGTCTTCCTGGTTTTTAGAGCTTCTGGTTGTTCTGTTCTGCATTGGAGGGATAGAGGTATGTAGCGGTCCTCCCTTTCATGTGACTAGAGCAAAATGTTTAAAATGGCTTAATTTTATCATATGATGGTTTACAGTTTTTTATGCACGTTTTGCTATCAATTTATGTGGAAGATCTTGCTGACATTTTGGCTGTGCCCCTGATGCTAATTTACAGGGTTTGCAAACTTGCTTGGTTGCTCTACTTTCAAGGTAATCTTGTGTTATATTCTATTCGTCTTTCTGCCTGCGGTTGTGGTCTGAATCATGTGGTGAATTAGTGCAATTACTTGTTTCACCTGCAATCCTAGTGTCGAAGTCGGGACAAATTAGAATTTCGTGTGGATTTCTTAGTAGAACTGATTGTTAGCCGACCTGTGCAGATGGTTTAGGGACTTCGGGAATACATATGTTAAAGTACCATTCTTTGGAGCGGTCTCGTATCTGGCGGTGGCTGTTTCCCCATTTTGCATTGCATTTGCTGTTCTTTGGGCTGTTAAACGGAATGTTTCATTCGCCTGGATTGGTCAAGACATACTTGTAAGGTTCAATCATCCGCTGGTATCTTGCATTAATGCTATGTACTCCAGAAATTCTAATGTTTCATGTGAGTGATCACTTGTTTCATGTCGAAAAAGCATTGCTTTCTACATTGCTAAATTTAAACATTAGGCCATTTTCTCGTGGGTCTAATTATGAGAGCAGATATTATGATCACTTTATTATACATTGAGAATGTGGGTTTACAAGTTCTTTCTGTCGATGGTTGTCTTCCTCTTTGTTATGGTTCCTTGTTGAGAAAATGTTTTATTTTGTTGTCTCCTCAGGGGATCGCTTTGATCATCACAGTTCTTCAGATAGTTCGTATACCAAACTTGAAGGTAACCTCTTGGAAATCGGGTAGAGAAAATGAGATCTTTGTGGCTTGAATTTGTTTTATCAGAAGATTTCTTATGCTTCAATTCTCTGAACTTGTCCGATGATCAGGTCGGGACCGTGCTTCTTGGATGCGCATTCCTGTATGACATATTTTGGGTGTTTGTGTCGAAGAAGTTGTTCCATGAAAGCGTCATGATTGTGGTTAGTATTCAGCCTTGCGTGACTGAATGAGTTTGATTTGACGAGTCATCTTCCTGGCGTAAAATCCCATTCATATCTGCCAGCTGAATTTTCCTGGTCGTCCTTCTTGATAGGTAGCTCGGGGCGATAAAAGCGGAGAAGATGGCATTCCAATGCTACTGAAAATCCCAAGAATGTTTGATCCTTGGGGAGGTTACAGCATCATCGGATTTGGAGACATCCTCTTACCTGGACTCCTGATTGCGTTTTCCCTCAGGTCCTAGCTCCGTCATCCCTCCCCCGTATAGTCTCTGCTGCTGTTACCTTCACGATTTCCAGTGATCTGAATTTTGTTTTTCCATGCTCGGGGCAGGTACGATTGGCTTGCAAATAAGAATCTTCGAGCAGGGTACTTCTTGTGGGGGATGTTGGCCTACGGATTAGGTCAGTGCAGGAAAACAACTTTTATCTTCAAACATTCGTAAGCATTAGTCCCCTGCAAATCCCCGAGTTCTGAATTGTCAGGTGACCCAACTGCAGGTCTTCTTGTTACTTACGTGGCTCTAAACCTAATGGACGGGCATGGCCAACCCGCATTGCTGTACATTGTTCCGTTCACGCTAGGTAACTGCCACGTTAACCGCTGTGGTTGAAGGAAAACGAAGAGACAGTCGGTCCTGTGTCGGTCATCATGCTAAGACTGATGCATGAATCCTTCGCTTCTTTTTTTTTTTTTTTTGGTTAATCACAGGGACCTTTCTGACTCTGGGAAGGAAGCGAGGTGATCTCAAGGTACTTTGGATGCAGGGAGAACCGGACAGGCCTTGTCAGCATGTGCGGCTGCATTCCGGTGGGAACAAATCAGACGAGGAGAAATGAACCAGGGTCATGCGAGGAGGCTTGCCAAGGCCAAGGGAGTGGGGGGTGTGTGTGTGTGTGTGGTAAGAAGGAAGTTGGTGTAATGTTAGGAGGAAGTAAAAAGCCTGTGTTGCGATGATGATATTACTTGGCTTACAAAACCTAACAACCTCTGTACACAGAAAGAAGGTCCACGATGCCCCCATCTTATGGCTCACAAATGACCCAAAAAAACTATATGTTTATGTATGTTAATGGAAAGCATAGTTTGATTTCATTCTGCTAGTAATGTAGATATTATATACAAAAAAAATAAATGCAAAGGAAACACGTCAGTGAATTACAGCCACACAGCTGAATAGACCACCCGTAAGGCGCCGCATGTCACCGTCCATAGTCCCTTGCGAGAAAGGGAAATGTAAAACACACGTTTCATTTATTTGTTAGAATTGACCAGATACCCGTCGTAATTTCATAGTTTTGTATAGAAATACGATTAATTTTAAAAAAAAAATATGAAATACGATCTCAGTTTCGTAAAATACGGTTTTACCGTCGAAAGGGTACGCGCCCTTCAGATTGTAAAGAGGGCGCGGTTTTAAAACGCGCCATAAAACCCGCCCCTATGGTGCTAACCGCGCCCTCATGCACAAAACCCGTCCCTTGTGTGAATTGGCTTAAGTGTACAAACCCGCCCCTCCTTGGAATGTACTAGGGACGAGTTTTGAAAACCCGCCCTCCGTCGGGGTTTCCTCTCCAAATTCATTTTCTAAACCCTAATTCCACCCCCTCCGACCTCTGATTCACCGCCCTTCCGACGCCCGACGCCCCGACCTCCGAATCCCCACCTCCTACGCCTCCGTCCTCCGACGCCCCGACTAAATCCGACCTCCGACCTCCATCCGCCATCCGACCTACGTCCGACCTCCAACGACCATCCGCCCGTCCGACCTCCGATTACCATCCGTCGCCCGACGCCCAATCGGACCTCCGACGCCCGTCGCCCCCTCCCTAAAAGTGGTATGTCCCTAAAAACTTGATTAATCAGTTAGGATAGGTATTTAGAAGATTGATTAATTATTTAGAATAGAAATTTATAAGATTGATTGATCCTTTTGCCTTTGAATTGTTTGTGCGATTATAATTTAATGATTAATTATATGTTGTTTGAATTGTTGTAGATATTATTAAGTTCGAGAGCTAGCTAATTCACGTAAGTTTTTCCTTACGTTTCAATGGCGCAAGTTCATTTGTTATTGTATGGTCATGGGAAAGTTATTCATAGTAGTCAAGGAGTAGGTTATAATAGGGGTCCAGTGAAACGTATAAAGGTATCTGCTGATGTGGACTATCTGCAATTTGAAAAGGTAATTGCTAATGCAATAAGATTAAACGAAGGAAGTAGGCTGGAAATATGTCATAGATATCCCGTTCCTTCGTATGGTCCTTCTGGCATAAATTTTGTGCTAGTACCGATTGGTGATGATGAAGATGTTAGGTTGTTGTGTGATTTTGCGTTGTCAAATGGTGACCACATTCAAGAAGTATATGTGATATCAGTTTCTAGGAATTCTAGCAATGAAGGGAGGTCGACAAATTCAAGAAGTAAGCACGGTAGTAACATGCAAGCCGTAAGAGTGAATGTGGATGAGGAGGGTTAAATGTCGTGCAAGAGAGAATGGAAAATTTCGAAGTTAGTAGAAATTTTCGTCAATTGGTACCGGTGAATGAAGAGTGTAGCGGATATGGTGGTAATGTGGGGAATGAGGAGGATGGTGATAATGAGGATGATGGTGGTAATGATTACGAAAATGATTATGAAGAGGGTGATCCGTTTGAAGATTTAGAACGTGATATGGGTGATGAAGAAGTTCTTAACGAAACTATTTATCGGCGATATGAGAATCATATCGTTGATTCAATAGTGAATTCCGATGAGGACGCCAATACTGATGATGAAATGTTTAACGGTGTTGATTTAGGGAATGAGGATAACAATGTGGGGATTAATGAGGCTGGTCCTTCTAGGAAGAAACGGTTGGAGAAACCTCTACCATTCTATCTAGACAGTGGCGATACTGAGAAGGTGATTTTCGATGAGGATAAGGAAGTTAGGATAACGGACGATCCAGACGCTGTGGTTGAATTTCGTAAAGGGATGCGTTTCAAGCATAAGAACCATCTCATTCATACGGTGAATATGTTCCATATCAAGAACCATTATAACTACGAAATTGTGGAGTCAGATAAGACGACGTGGTCTGTTTTTGTTCTGAGGCTGGTTCTGGTTGCAAGTGGAGATTACGCGCGATTCAACGTGCTTGTGATGATGAATTTGAAATAACGATTGTTGGTGAGGCGCATACATGTTTAAATGCAGTGCTTTCCCAAGATCATGATCGACTTGACTATAACTTTATGGTTCCCTACTTCCGTACTTTTGTTAGAGAATCTTCTGAAGTGAAAGTGTCATTTCTACGGAATGTAATAAAGGAGAGATTTGGGTACGAAGTAACTCGAAGACGAGTATGGGATGCAAAGAGGAAGGCAAATCCAGTTGAATAAGGCGAATAGGATGAATCTTATAATGAGTTGCCGCATCTTATGAATGCAATTAGAATTGCCAACCCCGGAACAATTGTTGATTGGGGTGCAACTTATAATCTTGGTGATGTGGAAGTATTACAGTTTCAGAGACTTTTTTGGGCATTTGGACAGTGTATTTAGACATTTACTTATTGTCGGCCAGTTGTGAGTATAGATGGCACATTTCTATATGGTAAATATAGGCATAAACTCTTAATTGCTTGTGCTATGGATGGGGATAACCATATTGTGCCGCTTGCATTTACACTGGTTGATGAGGAAAGCTATGATTCTTGGAGTTGGTTCTTGAGATGTCTTAAGGGATATGTCGTTGGTGATAGGACGGGAGGAGTATGCTTGGTTTCCGACAGACATGCAGGCATTCAGGCGGCTGTGAATGATCCGCAGGTGGGTTGGAACCCTCCAGTTGCTCATTGGCGGTTCTGTCTTAGACTTGTGGCAAGCAATTTCAATACTAGATTTAAAAATTTAGCTTGTAAAAGGAAGTTGATAGCCGCAGCAAGGAAATCGATGACTGTGAAGTACAAAAACATTATGAGAAGCTTGTTTGGATCAATGCCAGAAGCTGGAGAGTTTTTCGCCGCGATGAATGAAGAGCAGCGGGGTTTGAGTCAGGATGGCTTTTATAGATATGGTCTTATGACTACGAATTTGAGCGAGAGTTACAACGCCGTTATAAGAGGTGCCAGAAATCTTCCTGTTTCGGCTCTTGTTCGGAAAATATGGTATAACTGCGTGTCATACTGGATAGCCAGACGGGATGATTAGGACTCTGCGTTGAGAATTAGTGAAAGTTTTACAAGTGTTTGCACAAATCGGTTGTTCAAATGTTTAGAGAAGGCCAAACGGTACGAAGTAGTGCTTCTCGATCGACAGGAGGGTAGATTTGACGTGAAAACTAGAGAAAAACATCGCCTCAAGTATGTATTTATTCAAGCGCGGAAATGCAACTGCAAGAAGTGGCAAATCTATCGCATTCCTTGTTCGCATGCTTTGGCATGTTATGCACACATTCATGTAGATCATACCGCTGTGATTAGTCATTTCTACTCATTCCAGTGTCAGAAGGCCGTATATGCTTCCAAATGGCATTCTTTTGATTGCAAAGATATTGGCCGGAATATCCTTTCCCGAGAATCAATCCCGATCCTACAAGAGTCAGACCAAAAGGGCGTCCCCGGTCATCCCGTATACGTAAAGAAATGGATATCAAGGAGAAATCTCGAAAAACTAGTTGTGAGTTATGTAGAAGGGAAGGTCATAACCGACGTAGTTGTCCTAATAGGAATCTTTGTAAGTGTTTATTCAATGTTTAAGTGATTTTATGCTTAAGTTGTGTTTTTTTTTTTAACCGTTGTTCTATTGTCTCACTGGAAAATGCGTCTAGGACTAAGAAACACAAGTGTTCTTGATGCTAAAGGACAGCATCGGTCAACGGCTATTTGGGAAGCCGGATATTGGTGGTATATCAACTTCTTTAGTTTTAAATCATTACATTATCTTTCATGTATTCGTACCTTGTTTACTAATTCGTGTTTTATTTATAGAATAACGTTTTAACTTGCCGTCGGGTAGAGAAATCACTGAAGGGAGGTGCCACCAATCCCAGGATGGACCTTTAACTCGGTCAAGCAGGATTCTATGGAGTGGCTAAGCTTCCGTTCATATCATTGGACTGGGCCCTCATCATAGCATTGACGGAACGCTGGAGGCCGGAGACGCACACCTTCCATATATTGCACGGTGAGATGACTATCACCCTTCAGGATGTGGCAATTCAGCTAGGTTTGCCCGTAGATGGTGATGCGGTGATAGTAGATACATCCGTATCTAATGAGGCGGTGTGTCTAGAGTTATTGGGCCGGATACCTAGGGGTGACAACATTAGGTCTGGTCGTATTAGACTGAGCTGGCTGGCTGCTAATTTTGGTGAGATCCCTATAGATGCCCCTGAGGAGTTAGTGCAAATGCATACCAGGGCATATATTTTGTACCTGATTGGCGGGATGATATTCACTACAAAGTCAGACAGTTTAGTACACTTATTCTGGTTGCCTCTGCTACCTGACTTTGAGAGGGCTGGACAGTACAGTTGGGGTAGTGCAAGCCTTGCGTGGCTTTATAGGAGTTTGTGTACGGCGGCTCACCACAAGGCATCTCAGATAGAGGGTCCCCTGATACTGCTACTGATTTGGGCATGGGATAGATTCCCACATATAGCACCTCTTAGACATCGTACCCCATTTGTAGAGGATATACCTTTGAGCCATCGCTGGGCCGTTGCGAAGGATGTACGCACGGTCACTACCCATGTACTTTCCTCGTACAGAGAGGCATTCAATAGGCAAAGCATGGATCAGGTAAAATTCTATAGCTAACAATTTCATTTGATTATATCGAACTCTCTTCACACATTCACATTGATATATGCAGATTATTTGGCATCCTTACCCGGATGAGTTGATAGCCATGCTTCCAGATTATTGCCGATCTGGAGAGGCTTTTTGGCGTGCAAGACTACCTCTCATTTGCTTCTACATCGTGGAGTGGCATTACCCGGATAGAGTGATTCGTCAGTTTGGCGATCATCAGCTCGTACCGGAAGAATGTGACACTAGCAAGGCACTCCATCGGATAGATTTACGCGGCAAGACGATGAACAACTGGAGAGAGGTCCATCGGGTGTTTGTGGAGCAGTGGGAAGATCGGATGAACAAGGTCGTGCCGCTGTTTTGGGAGTCTTGCATTAGATACTCGAAATGGTATGCCAAGCATACCAGGCAATACATATCGCACACCGGCTCCATGCTAGGTACAATGGTAAGTCGTTTATGAGTATGAGTATCCCATAACATTTTCTCATCCATTTTTCAACTTTAACCTATATTTCTGATGTAGATGAAGAATTTCCGAAAGATAAAGCTTCGGTCTGACCAGCCCGAACTCGTTTCTCTTGCCGAGGAGTCCATGCAAATGATGCGAGAGTATGCACCGGTAAGATTGTATGATCATACCGGCGGGTTGGAAGATCAACCTGCATACGAGTTCATCCCGCTAGGTGGACAGCATATGGAGGAAGATCATATGGAGGAAGATCATCCTCATCATATGGACTATGCGGAAGAGGAGCATGAAGATGAGGAGGTGCCATGGACATACGAGGACCCCGTATTTGACGAGGAGGGTCATGAAGTGCGAGAAGGCATGCTCATCTCGCAAGTTTCTCATATTTGATGCCGATTATGGCACACCTTACTTCGAGGTTGGTCCAGCTCGACACCGGGAGCTCCGATTAAAGGGCCAAGAGAATTCGGGTAAGTCCTTCGATTTTCGATTGATTTAAACTTTCGTAACTCAACTAATATAACTTCTTCAGGTACGACCATTCGCAACAAGGAGAATGAACTTCTCAAATTACGCAACTGTACTCGGATGTTTCATCGGAGCAGCCTCAAGTTCTAAAAGATCCCATCGTCAGGCCTTATGTTAGAAGGAAATCGACGAGGCGTAGGGGACTTTACTGATATGGACTTTGGACGTTGGATGTTGGACGTTATGTATAAACGTTGGCTTGGTTATTGGATGTTGGATGTTGGATTGTTTGGAAGTTAGCTTGTTTTGATGTTAGCTTGACTTTGGACGTTATGTATGGATTGTTTCGAAGTTAGCTTGGTTATTGTGTTTGTTGAAACAGGGTTTCTAATATAATTTATAGGATTGTTGTATTGCCGGAAAAACCCACCCCTTTTACATTCCAAGTAGGGGCTGGTTTTACATTCTGAAAACCCGCCCCTTGTACACTTAAGCCAATTCACACAAAAGCCGCCCCTTCCTTTAGCACATAGAGGGCGCGTTTTAAAACCGCGCCCTCTTTGTAATTTAAAACGCGCCCCTTCGACGGTAAAACCGTATTTTACGAAACTGAGACCGTTTTTCGCAATTTTTTTTAAAACTAACCGTATTTCCGTACAAAATTCCGTAATTTCAACCCTAGCCATCATCAGATTATGACGATGGCCCTGTTCATTTTTTCCTATTATCAAGATTAAAATTAATGGGCGGTCGATTACAACCAAGTATGATATAATTAGAGAAGTAAAATATAATTAAAGAAATAAAGAAAAGGAAGATAAAGAGAATGTCGATCTTATCATTAAAGAAATTAAAAAAAAAAGAAAGAAGAAATTACAGGAACGATGGTTGGGATCTTGATGGATGGGATTGGTATTGCCACGTGTCGGATGGGTAAAGGGTTGGACGGTTTTAAAATATGGTGGTGTTTTCGTTTTTTCAGGGTCAGCAAAAGGCCAAGCCGACCGTGTGAGATTATGTCTAAATAAAAACCAAGTAATTAACGGAAAGTTAACTTTTTTTTGAGTCGGATGGTTTTGGAAAAAGGGAAAAACAAGTAAAGAGATGATTTTTTTTGGGGGGGGGGGGGGGGCAAAGAGAAAAGAGAGAGAAAAACGGACCAACCAAACCCAACTAAGCCACGTGAATTTGGGGGAACAAAATTGACATGCAATCGGGGTTGGAAATATGAGCTGTGCAATTATTTCCATGCGTCCCCCCCAATCATGTCATGTCATCGTCTCTCAAAATACATTTTTTTTTAAATAAAAGAATTCTTCTGTTTTTTTTTGTTTCTTAATAATTTTTATTTATGACCAGAGCGGGGCACGGACAGCAACCAAACCCTGAAGCTGTGTTTGGATGAGTCCCCTTCTTTCCTTACCTAACTTTCTTTTACTTTTTTTTTACGACTTTAATACTTTTTTTTTATTCGACCGTTTGAAACGGGTTTACTCTCTCTCTCCACCAAAAGATTTTTAAGAGTCTGATTTTATAAGTCTTCACACACACGCTCCCTTGCTCACTATTTCTCGTTAAATATTTTGCAAAATTATTAAATATATCATAAATTTTGACATTTTTTTTCGATTTATTCTAATATATCATCTTACATCATAACATTAGGCCGTTATCTATATTATATCCTTCCTTAGCCGTCCCCGTTAACGGAGTCCTACGTGGTGCTAACCAGTTAATTAACGTCGTTAATGTCACGTTTTATCTATTTTTTTCTTAGGCTAAATTATCAAATATCATAAACTTTATCACTTTTTTTCTAATTTAGCCTAACATTTAAAAATATCTTCTTGCATCCCAATGTTGGATTGTTTATCCGTAGCCATCCCCAATACGAACAAATATTCTAATAGATTTTTTAGCTATTATGAACAAATTGTAGTTATTCTAATTAGATATATTAATGATTACTAAAATTTCAGGATATGCCCACGCAAATACATTGTCGTACATTATCTAGGTAAACACGGCCATTATCTAAGCAAATAACACTGTATATGTATGTTAATATTGTTATACAAACGCACGACTCCAAACCAACATTATTGAGATATCAACTTTTTGGGGTTAGGAGTTGAGGGTTAGGGTAGGATAGTGGTGGGAGATTGTGGGTAGGGTAGGATAGGGTCGGGGTGAGATTGTGGTCGGGTTTCGGTGTAAGATTGATCGGAAGTATGATTAAAATATTCGTTAAGAGTGAGATTAAATATATTTGGAGCTTTATTTGGGCTTTATGGTTCAATTGAGAAAAAATAGATTAAACGTGGTGCCGAAAACGTTAATTTTCGTATCAACGTCATGCATGACTCCGTTAGTGTCGACCGCTAACATAGAATATATAATGAAGATAATGGCTCATCGTCGAGATGTAAGTTGATATTTTTTAAATGTTAGGCTAAATTGGAAAAAAAATGTCAAAGTTTATGATATATTGAATAATTTATTCTGGAGAAAAATAGATTAAATGTGGAGTTAACGGCATTAACTATTATATCAGCGTCACGTAAGGCTCTGTTCGTGAGGACGGTTAATGGAGTATATAATTAAAATAATGATCTATGATTAGGATAAAGAAGATATTTTTTAAATATTATGTTAAATAAAAAAAATATCAAAAGTTTAATATATATTTAAATATCCGGTCAAATAATTTCAACACCGGAGGAGACGGACATACCTTTTTAAACAGGGAACCGTTTGTATGGACGATGGGGGGACTTCCTCTTGGATTACTAACGGTAACGGGGAGAAGGTAAGAAGTATAGATAGAGCCGTTGGAATGAAATTAAATGCATCTCCATCCATCCTTTTTAACATTTTTTTATTTTCATCATCAACCCCTCCCTCTTATTATTATATATTTCATCTTCCCCAAAAATAGGTCCATTTTTTTCAGTGAAGTAACTAATGTAGATGTTTTTTAATCTAATTTTGATGTTAGGTTCAAAAAGAATCCTTGGTACGTGATGCAAATGGCCCTTCGGGTATAAACCACGATAAACAAAAAGGACAAACTCTGCAAACAACCCGATAATAATAATAATACATATATACTATAATTTATTTATAATATTCTGATAAAAAGAAAAAGAAAAGTGGGGGTTGTGCTGGTCCAGAAGAATCTGGATGACAGACACTACGGATAAGAACAAACCACATCATCCAATCCCAATCCCAATCCCAATCCCAATCCCTCTGTTTCTTTCTTTTTCAAATAAAAAAAAAACCAGAATCATCTTCTAACTAATCAAAATTAATTTTTTTTATTCATAATGTATTAGTTGGAAGTGGAACTTTATTTTTTTTTTCAATTACTTAACAAAACCCCCGACTCTCAAGCATAAATAAAATCATCATCCATCTCTATCACATGCCACTGTCCTTAATGCCCCCATATCCATCAAACACACGCTGGACGGACGTTCTCAAGAAAGAACTATTGGGGGGTGTGGGGGTGGGGGTTGGGTTTGGAGATATTTTTAATAATAATAATAATAATAATAATAATAATATGCAACAAATATTGGTAATTTTAAAACAAATTTATAAAATATGATCACAGTTTACGTAAAATACGGTTTTACCGTCGAAGAGGATATGAAAGGAAGGGGCGGGTTTTATACGGTATGGAAACCCAGCATGAGAGCGCGGTTTCAAAACGCGCCCGCGTGCAGGAGCGAGTTTTAAAAACCCGCCTCTCCAAGTGTTAGAGGGCCCTTCGGGGAATACAGGATGGACGGGTTTTGAAAACCCGCCTCTCCTAGGAACATACAAGGGGGACGGACTAAGGCTTTGACGAGGGGCGGGTTTTCTTCCTTTTAAGCCAACAAGGGGAGGGTTTTCAAAACTCGCTCCTTACCCGACTTAAGTCGGGTCCTCCTTCCTCCCAACTTCACTTCGTGCGAAGAAAACCTTCTTCCGACCTCCGATTTCCGACCCTGACCTCGGACGCCCGTCCTTCCTCCGACGATGACCTCCAACGCCCCAATTCCTTCCTCCTCCTCCAACGCCCACCTTCCCCCACGCTCCCTCACGTCTCGGCCCCCTCTGACGCCCAACCTTCCACCCGCTCGTCGTCCTCGTCACATTAATTTACGATTAGGTGATTGTTGGCGCTAATTTAGGTAATTTTAGGGTTTGTGTTACATTTAGATCGATTTAGGGTTTTTGATTGAAATTAAGGTAAGTTAGTGTAATTGGTTGGAAATAGGTTAAATGACTGATTTTGGTTGAGATTAGGTCAAATTTCGAGGATTGGTTGAAATTAGGTCAATTTATGATTAGGTTGTCAAAATTAGGATTTAGTTGAAATTATGTCGATTTAGGATTTAGTTGGTGAGTTGAGTTTATTTGAAATTGGTTGAAATTAGTTTAGTAATAATAATTTGATGTTTTATAATTAATGGTTTGTACTTTGAATTATTGGAGGTATTTGAAAATTCAAAGAAGTTATTCACTAAATCGTAAGTTTTATCTTACGCTTCAATGTCGCAAGTTCATTTGTTGTTGTATGAAAATGGGAAAGTTATTCATGGTAGTGAGTATGTTATAATAGGGGTCCAGTGAAACGTATACAGGTACTGATGTCGACTATGTGCAATTTAAAAGGGTCATTACTAATGCAATGAGATTAAACGAAGGCAGTAAGCTGGAAATATGTTATAGATATCCCGTTCCTTCGTATGGTCCTTCTGGCATAAATTTTGTGCTAGTACCTATTGGTGATGATGAAGATGTTACGTTATTGTGTGAGTTTGCGATGTCAAATAGTGACCGCATTCAAGAAGTGTATGTGATATCAGTATCTGGGAGTGAATGTGGATGAGGGGTCAAATGTCGTGCAAGAGAGAATGGAAAATTTTGAAGTTAGTAGAAATATTCGTCAATTGGTACCGATGAATGAAGGGCGCAGCGGTTATGGTGGTAATGTGGGGAATGAGGAAGATAGTGGTACTGAGGATGATGGTAGTAATGATTATGAAGAGGGTGACCCGTTTCAAGATTTAGAACGTGATATGGGCGATGAAATAGTTCTAAACGAAACTATATATCGGCGATATGAGAATCATATCGTTGATTCAATAGTGAGTTCCGATAATGACGCCAATACTAATGATGAAATGTTCAACAGTGTTGATTTAGGGAACGAGAAAAATGTTAAGAATGTAGGGGTTAATGAGGCTGGTCCTTCTAGAAAGAAACGGTTGGAGAAACCTCTACCATTCTATCTAGATAGTGGCGATACTGGGAAGGTGATTTTCGAGGAGGATGAGGATGTTAGGATGACGGACGATCCCGACGCTGTGGTTGAATTTCGTAAAGGGATGCGGTTCAAATATAAGAACCATCTCATTCATACGGTGAATATGTTCCATATCAAGAACTATTATAATCACGAAAATGTGGAGTCAGATAAGACGACGTGATCTGTTTTTTGTTCTGAGTTTGGATCTGGTTCCAAGTGGAGATTACCCGCGATTCAACATGCTTGTGATGATGAGTTTGAAATAACGATTGTTGGTGTTGCATACATGTCTAAATTCAGAGCTTTCCCAAGATCATGATCGACTGGACTGTAACTTTATGGTTCCCTACTTTCGTACTTTTGTTAGAGAATCTCCCAAAGTGAAAGTTTCGTTCTTACGGAATGTAATAAAGGAGAGATTTGGGTACGAAGTAACTAGGAGACGAGTATGGGATGTAAAGAGGAAGGCAATTGCAGTTGAATACGACGAATGGGATTAATCTTATAATGAGTTGCTGCATCTTATGAATGCAATTAGAATTGCCAACCCCGGAACAATTGTCGATTGGGGTGCAACTTATAATCTTGGCGATGTGGAAGTATTCCACTTTCAAAGGCTGTTTTGGATGTTCGGACAGTGTATTCAGGCATTCAATCATTGTCAGCCAGTTGTAAGTATAGATCGGACATTTCTATATGGTAAATATAGGCATAAACTCTTAATTGCGTGTTTTATGGACGGGGAGAACCATATTGTGCCACTTACATTTGCATTGGTTGATGAGGAAAGCTATGATTCCTGGAGTGGTTCTTGAGATGCGTTAAGGGATATGTCGTTGGTGAAAGGACGGGAGGAGTATGCTTGATTTTCGACAGACATGCTGGCATTCAAGCAGCTATGAATGATCCTCAGGTGGGTTGGACCCCGCCATTTGCGCATTGGCGGTTCTGCCTTAGACATGTGGCAAGCAATTTCAATACGAGATATAAAAATGTTGTTTGTAAAAAGAAGTTGATAGCCACAATGAGAAAATCGATAACTGTGAAGTACAAGAACATTATGAGAAGCTTGTTTGAATCAATGCCAGAAGCTGGCGAGCTTTTCGTCGAGATGAATGAAGAGCAGTGGTGTTTAAGTTGGGATGGCTTTTATAAATTTGGTCTTATGACTACGAATTTGAGCAAGAGTTACAACGCCGTTATAAGGGGTGCCAGAAATCTTCCTGTTTTGGCTCTTGTTAGGAAAATATGGTATAACTGCGTATCATATTGGATAGCCAGACGAGATGATGCCGACTCTTCGTTGAAAATTGGCGAAAGTTTTACAAGTGTTTGTACAAATCGGTTGTTCAAATGTTTAGAGAAAGCCAAATGGTACGAAATAGTGCTTCTCGATCGACAGGAGGGTAGATTTGACGCGAAAACTAGAGGAAAACATCGGCTCAAGTATGTATTTCATCAAGCGTGGAAATGCAGCTGCAAGAAGTGGCAAATATATCGCATTTCTTGTTCGCATGCTTTGGCATGTTATGCACACATGCATGTAGATCATACCGCTGTCATTAGTCATTTCTACTCATTCGAGTGTCAGAAGGCCGTAAATGGCATTCTTTTGATTGCAAAGATGATTGGCCGGAAAATCCTTTTCCGAGAGTTAATCCCGACCCTACAAGAGTTAGACTAAAAGAGCGTCCCAGGTCATCCCGTATACGTAATGAAATGGATATCAAGGAGAAATCTCGGAAAACTAGTTGTGGGTTATGTATAAAAGAAGGTCGTAATCGACGTAGTTGTCCTAATAGGAATCTTTGTAACTGCTTTTTCAATGTTTAAATTATATACTTGTTGTTTTTATGCTTTACTTGTGTTTGTTTTTAGCCCTTTTTATATTTTCTTATAGGAAAATGCGTCCAGGACCAAGAAAGACAGACATTCTTAATGCTCAAGGAGAGCATCGGTCGACGGCTGTATGGGAAGCCGGATATAGTGTGGTATATCAACTTCTTTTGTTTTAAATCATTACATTATCTTTCATGTATTCGTACCTTGTTTACTAATTCGTGTTTTATTTATATAATAACATTCTACCATGCCGTCGGGTAGAGAAATCACTGAAGAGAGTTGCCACCAATCCCAGGATGGATGTTTACCTCCGTCAAGCAGGATTCTACGGAGTGGCTAAGCTTCCATTCATTTCATGGATTGGGCCCTTATCATAGCATTGACAGAACGCTGGAGGCCGGAGACACACACTTTCCATATGGTGCACGGTGAGATGACCGTCACCCTACTGGATGTGGCAGTTCAGCTAGGTTTGCCCGTAGATGTTGATGCGGTGATAACAGACACCTCCGTATCTAATGAGACAGTGTGTCTAGAGTTATTGGGGTGGGTACCTAGGGTTGACAACATTAGGTCTGGTCGTATTAGACTGAGCTAACTGGCTGCCAATTTTGGTTAGATCCTATAGATGCCCATGAGCAGGTAGTGCAGATGCATACTAGGGCTTATATTTTGCAGCTGATTGGCGGGATGATATTCACTATGAAGTCAGAAAGTTTAGTACACATATTATGGTTGCCTCTACTAGCGGACTTTGAGAGGGCTGGACAGTACAGCTAGGGTAGTGCCTGCCTTGCGTGACTTTATAGGAATTTGTGTAAGGCGGCTCACCACAAAGCATCTCAGATAGTGGGTCCCCTGATATTGTTACAGATTTGGGCATGTGATAGATTTCCACATATATCTCCTCTTAGAGATCGAACCCATTTGTAGAGGATATGCCTCTGAGCTATCGCTGGGCCGTTGCAAAGGATGTACGCACGGTCACTACCCATGTACTTTCCTCGTACAGAGAGGCCTTTGATAGGCAAAGCATGGATCAGATAAACTTCTATAGCTAACAATTTCATTTGATTATATCGAATCTTCCTCACCTATTCACATTGATATAAGCAGATTGTTTGGCATCCTTACCCGGAGGAGTTGATAGCCATGCTTCCGGATTATTGCCGATCGAGAGAGGCTTTTTGGCGTGCCAAACTCCCTCTCATTTGCTTCTACATCGTGGAGTGGCATTACCCGGATAGAGTGATTCGTCAGTTTGGCGATCATCATCTCATGCCGGCAGAATGCGACACCAGCAAGGCACTCCATCGGATGGATTTGCGCAGCAAGACGACGAACAGCTGGAGAGAGGTCCATCGGGTGTTTGTGGAGCTGTGGGAAGATCGGATGAACAAGGTCGTGTCGCTGTTTTGGGAGTCTCGCACTAAATACTCCAAATGGTATGCGAAGCACACTAGGCAATACATATCGCACACCGGCTCCATGCTAGGTACTAAGTCGTTTATGAGTATCGCATTACATTTTTCCATTTCATTTTTCAACTTGAACCTATATTTGTGATATACATGAAGAATTTTCGCAAGATTGAGCTTCGCTCCGACCAGCCCGAACTCGTTTTTCTTGCCGAGGAGTCCATGCAGATGATGCGGGAGTATGCACCGATACGATTGTATGGTCGTACCGGCGACTTGGAAGATCAACCTGCATACAAGTTCATGCCGCCAGGTGGACAGCATATGGAGGAAGATCATCCTCACATGGACGATGTAGAAGAGGAGCATGAAGATGAGGATGTTGCATGATTTGAGAAGATCCTTCTCCTTGTTATGAATGGTCATACCTGAAAAACTTATATTAGTTGAGTTACGAGAGTTTAAATCAATCGAACATCAAAGGAGTTACCCGAATTCTCTCGCCCCTTTAATCGGAGCTCCCAAGGTCGAATTGGACCCAACCTCGAAGTAAGGTGTGCTGTAATCGGCATCAATATGGGCAACTTGTGAGATGAGCATGCCTTCTCGTACTTCATGGCCATCCTTGTCAAATACGGGGTCCGTACCCGAATGATTCATCGGAGCAGCCTCATGTTCCAGAAGATCCCGTCATCAGGCCTTATGTTAGGAGGAAATCGACGAGACATAGGGGACTTTACTGATGTTTGTAAACGTTTATGGACTTTGCGTATGATATTCTAAGGTTTTATGTATGATATTATTGTTCTACTTTCATAATATAGATTGTTTCGAAGTTCGATAGTTCGGTTATTGTGTTGTTGAAACAAGGTTTCTAATATAATTCATAAGTGTTTAGTAATGTCAGACCCTTAGTCCGTCCCCCTTGTACGTTCCCAAGAAGGGCGGGTTACCCGCCCCTTGCATATTCCCAGAAAAACCCGTCCCTCCTGTATTCCCCGAAGAGGCCCCCAACACTTGGAGAATTTCTCCCGCCCCTGCATGAGGGCGCGTTTTGAAACCGCGCCCTCATGCTGGGTTCTCAGGCCGCATAGGGGCGGGTTTTGAAAACCCGCTTCTTCCTTTTATACACGGAGGACGCGTTTTGAAACCGCGCCCTCTTTGTAAATTGAGGGGCCGTATTTTGCAATTTTTTTTACGAACCCCCCTTCCTTTCATACCCAACGGTAAAACCGTATTTAATAAAACTGAAATCGTATTTCGTAAATTTTTTTTAAAATTAACCGTATTGCCATAAAAAACTTCACGTAATTATGATCAAATAAATAATTATTATTAGCCCCCGGGGCCAAAACACAGACTACGACGCACTATATAAAAATATAAACATCATCATTCCTCCATCCCCTCCCTCCTCCTTTGCTGCTACTACTACTACTTTCTCCACCCAGGAAGAAAAGAAAAGAAGAGAAAAAACTATGGAAGGCAAGGAAGAAGATGTGAAGTTGGGGGCCAACAAGTTCCCTGAGAAGCAGCCCATCGGCACCTCCGCCCAGACCGACAAGGACTACAAGGAGCCTCCCCCTGCCCCCCTCTTCGAGCCCGGCGAGCTCTCCTCCTGGTCCTTCTACAGGGCCGGCATCGCCGAGTTCGTTGCCACCTTCCTCTTCCTCTACATCACCATCCTCACCGTCATGGGCGTCGCCGGCTCCCCCTCCAAGTGCTCCACCGTCGGCATCCAGGGCATCGCCTGGGCCTTCGGTGGCATGATCTTCGCCCTCGTCTACTGCACTGCCGGCATCTCCGGCGGCCACATCAACCCCGCCGTCACCTTCGGCTTGTTCCTCGCCAGGAAGCTCTCCCTTACCAGGGCAGTCTTCTACATCATCATGCAGTGCCTTGGGGCCATCTGCGGCGCCGGTGTTGTCAAGGGGTTCGAGGGCAACCCCAAGTACGAGATCCTCCTCGGCGGGTCCAACTTCGTCGCCCCCGGCTACACCAAGGGAGACGGCCTCGGGGCCGAGATCATGGGCACCTTCATCCTGGTTTACACCGTCTTCTCAGCCACCGACGCCAAGCGCAGCGCCAGGGATTCTCACGTCCCCGTAAGTCACAACATCGTCGTCCCTCTTCAGCCCGCTCCTCGACAATAACATCCCCCCTCCCTTATGATTTACATCGCGCCCTTTTTCTGCCGCAGATCTTGGCCCCACTTCCTATCGGGTTCGCGGTCTTCCTCGTTCACCTGGCGACGATCCCCATCACCGGGACCGGCATCAACCCTGCGAGGAGTCTCGGGGCTGCGATCATATTCAACCGCGACCGTGCCTGGGACGACATGGTGAGTGTTCCTCGGTCCCAGATCTGGTAGTTTGGAGTCAAGGCCGACGTGGACCGAACTAGTGATGCTAACATAAACTAAATATGATGTTCATAATCGAATGTGTTTGGAAATGGCAGTGGATCTTCTGGGTCGGACCGTTCATCGGAGCATTACTGGCGGCGATGTACCACCAGATCGTCATCAGGGCGATCCCGTTCAAGTCCAGAGGTTGATGATGAATGAGAGGAAGAGAGAGATTGCCACGAGTTCCTCCAAAATGTACTCTTCTTGTTACAGTAGCCCCCCCCCCCCCCCCCCCCCCCCCAAATTCCCATATGATGATGGTTCTTGGTATTTGCTGCTTGGCTTCTGTATTTTGATGCGATTGAGGAGAAGAAGAAGACAAGTTGGAATTGATTATGTTGAAGGTAGTGTGGTTTGTAAATTGTTTATGATCATCATCGTTGTTAAGTAAAGGATTATGCAAAGTCTGTGTGTTTCTTTTTACTTGCCCTGACATTCTTCTTCTTCTTTTTTCTTTTATACCGCCAAAATTACTCCCATCGACACAATTATTTCCCTACAAAATAGTAAAAATGTATATACCAAACAAGTCCTTGGGACGAGATGTGTGTCGTCCCCTACGTTGTCCCCCGCTCGCTTCATTTTGTACAAGAATATAGTTGGTTTTAAAAAATGGTTTTCTAAAATACAATTTCTGTTGATAAAATTTCATCACTATCGTTCGAATGTCACGATACGCCTCAACAGCGATACTCATACATTTAGAAAAAGAATATTTTTAATTGCTCTACTATCGTGATTTGGGACCGTGATACTTTTGTGAGTGTCAACATCCTAGTTCTTAATTGCGACATATCTTCCTCCAGCAAGTTTCTTTGACTATATTTGATTAATTTTTTTCAACTAACCCTAATGTGGTGCAATACTCACGTTGGTATTAGCTAAAAGTTCGTTTGTAAATTTTACTGAAAACACATAGATTTTTATAAAAAAAATTTAAGTGGAAAAAAATTCATGAAATAGGCTGAATATTTTTGAAATTTTAAAAATAATGCATAAAATTGGATTTAAAAAAAAATTATATACATTTTCGAAATCGGTATTTTCATCGCTAACGTTAAAATGTAACGTAGCCCCCCATTAAGCGTCCTTCGAAACAAATTCACAACCCCATTGGGTTTTTTCTGCGAGAAACCAAACGGCGGCAGGTTCCTCGAAACGACAGCCGGGTCTGGACCGTACACCCGACGAGCGGGCGATCGTCGTCTCGGGCGGAGAGGGTAGGAGGATGTGGTTGTTCAGTCGAAATGGCCCGTCGGGGTTCTCGGCCCGTTCCACCGCCGAGGAAGTCACTCGGGGAATCGACGGCTCCGGCCTCTCCGCGATTGTCACCGGTTAGCCTTCGCTTGGCTTCTTGTCTTGCGTGTTGTGGTCGTCGTCGTCGCCGTCCAGACGAGTTCTTAAGGAAATGGGAGGTTGTGATTGAGTGTTTGTGATCTGCGTGCCTATTTCTCGTCAGGATCGTCCAGTGGTATTGGAGCGGAGACCGCCCGAGTTCTCGCCCTGCGCGGCGTTCATGTCACCATGGCCGTGAGGAATGTGGAGGCCGGCAGGGCTGTGAGGGAATCTATCGTCAAGGAAATCCCTTCCGCAAAAACCGATGTAATGGAGCTGGACCTCAGCTCGATGGCCTCCGTTAGGAGATTCGCCTCGGACTACAGTGCCTCCGGCCGTCCCTTGAGTATCCTCATGTAGGAAAGAATATCCGATCCTTTTGGGGTCGTGTGCTGCGGATGTATCCCTGTCTGATTTTTCGCTTTTGCCTTCCTCCCATGGCAGTAACAATGCAGGGGTGATGGCCTGTCCGTACACTCTTTCTCAGGACAACATCGAACTGCAGTTCGCTACGAATCATCTCGGTATGACGCGATGCACGCACGTAGAAACTTGTGATTTCTTTCCTCATTAGGCAATATCTGATGTATGCTTGTTTTGTCTCCAGGGCATTTCCTGCTAACCAATCTTCTCTTGGATACGATGAAGAGAACTGCACGTGAAACCAGTACCGAAGGAAGAATCGTTAACTTGTCATCAGTTGGTCACCGCTTTGCGTATAGTGAGGGAATTCGCTTTGATAAAATCAACGATCAACATGGGTAAGATGTCAACATATCTGTCATTTGATGCCCCTGCTTCACTCTCATTTTATTTCTTTGTTTGGAAAACAGATACAATTCCATACAAGCTTATGGGCAATCAAAGCTTGCGAATGTATTGCATGCTAAGGAACTCTCGAGGCGTCTGAAGGTAGTTTACTGATTCTTCCAGTCACAATATCGAAAAGCATGTTGATGTTAGCCTTCTACAGAGAACAAATTTTCTACCCTGCTCAAAATATGCTTACTTCTTTCGATCTTGAATAGTAACCTCATATTAAGTGTTTAAATAATTCGGATGGTGTTTGGTCTCCACTTTCCCGCTTGATGCATTTCTTTCTTGCTGGTGGTTTATTGCATTTTAACTTACCGAATGTGTGGCACAGGAAGAAGGGGTGAACATAACTGTGAATTCACTTCATCCCGGATCTATAGCCACCAACCTATTTCGCTATCACAGCTTCATCAATGGTGAGTCGCACACATTCCCATGTGTGGGAGAATGAGCTGATCAACATCATTTTTCTTGTGCTAATGCAGGACTTGCTAGTTCTGTTGGTAGACTTGTCTTGAAAACCATTCCACAGGTACGCCTGTAAATTCAGACTTGGCAGTCGGCCCTCTCTCTTGTAGAGGGCACGATCATCAAATGGAATAGTTGATGCTTTTGGTTATCCGAGCGTGTTATTCAAAATTGTTACATATTTTAACAGAATATCTATTGTCCAGCATAAAGTTTCTGTGTCTGGGAATAAGGTTGAGGTATAATGCTTGGTACAGGGAGCGGCGACCACTTGTTACGTGGCGTTGAACCCTCAAGTCAGAGGGATAAGTGGCGAATACTTTGCAGACTGTAACAAGGCGGAAACAAGCTCTCACGGCAAGGATTCAGAACTGGCAAAGAAACTGTGGGAGTTTAGCGAAAGCTTGACAAACCCCAGGTAGACAGACTAAGACGGATGGAAGGAATTCGGTGTGTTTTTTCTCAATGGTGTTTTAGCCTTTGAGAAGAGATTGCCCGCACTGCTCGCCCTTATCACTTCTGTGTATCTTAACAGAGGATGAGGTTTGCTGCGGTGCTGGTGTGCTTGTTTGTTGTACTGCATCACGTCTTGACTATGCAGATCTGGTCTATTCTAGGGTGTCCTCCGAGGACAACCTCGTTGATGCAATCGGGTAACGTAATTTGACTTAGATTGTGGATGTATCATATGATGATCCCACGGTTTCTTAGTATG
The DNA here is from genome assembly GCA_023653495.1 of Melastoma candidum. Taxonomy (NCBI): domain Eukaryota; kingdom Viridiplantae; phylum Streptophyta; class Magnoliopsida; order Myrtales; family Melastomataceae; genus Melastoma; species Melastoma candidum. The sequence continues at coordinate 5,902,617 of CM042883.1, read as the reverse complement.
TGTAAGGACGGGAACACTCCCTTGTTTGGACACTTAATGCCTGTATGATTGGGAGTTTTGTTTCTAGTGAGCAAATTATTTGTTCACCGAACATTTTAATGTTAGTAACAACGAATTAAGAAGAAGAAATCGGAACTTCTCGTTCCAAACAATGAATTCATACCAACTTGGAGAATTCTTGAATTCGTTATTTGAAAAAACAAGTTCAATAATGAAAACGAACCTAGTTTGTTTGCGAGATTAAATTCAAACTCGATTTTGATCGAGCTCGAGCCTTAATATTTAAAGCTCGGTGGTATTAATAGAGACTATTGAGTCGACTTTAAGTTATTTGTGTTTTCAAACCGAGCTCGACTTGTCGAACTGAATTTATCCTCGATCTGTGTTCGAGCTCCCTATAAATGAACCGAGCCGAAATAGAATTTCGTATTAGTGTTATCGAGGAGCTTAGAAGGATTCGATCTCGATTAGGCCCGTTTTCACTCCTAGTTCAAAGCAGTGACATTGTTTTCAGCAATGAATTGTCGTATGATCATTCCTGAAATACTCATTGTTAGAAATAATGAGTTTCTGAAATAATTAAATAACTCGTTTCTAAAAGCGAGTTTGCTCTATGGCTATACAAGAAAATTTTTTGTTTCTGTTTAAAAACATGCGAGTTTGCTATTAGAAACAAAGAGTTCTTCGGCCAGTATCATCAATCTGGTACCACAAGCTCACTCTACGACAAGTAAACTCGCTTTTAAAAACAACGAGTCCGTTCTTTGGCCACCTCCCAATGTCAATACAACGACAATGCCAACTCCTTAGTTTGAAAAATCCAGCAAAGACAAGTAAACATAGTACGAAGATCCAAATTAGTTCAAAGTATCGTCCAATCCGTACAAACTATGACAATTACTAAACAACATACGCCAAATAACTAAGAAGAACAACAAGTTTAGTCGTTTTGTGGGTGCCGTTTATCTCTTTGGGCGCATAACTGTTAGCTCTAAGAAATTAGAGTTGTATGTTTCATTTACGAGTCTAATTAGTGTTAGACATTCGATATTTGTAGGCACATGTAGTTAGTTTGCATGTTATTTTTATTTTAGTCGTTTTGCATAGATTCTTTCGCATTTGTGATATTCATTTCAGGAAAAGGGGCGGATACGACGCGAAATTAAGACATCTTGAAGGAGGAGTTACAAGGAGGCAGAGGATAGAGTTGCCGAGAGGGAAGCTGGTGGACAGGAACATCAGTGTGGCCACACGAGCGTAGCAGATTTGGACAGAAAGTTATGTGTGGCCATACGGGACGAGAAGATATTGTTAAATATATCCTAAAATCTTGTGTGCTTTGGAAGATTTACCCTACCTATAAAAGGGGTTTAAATCGTGAATTTTGGGGGACGATGGCTGCAAGACGACCGACAAAGGGGAGAGATTGGAGAAGATTATTTTCTTTTCTTTTGATTTCATGTTTTGCTTGTCTACGAGTATGCGGAACTAAACTCTTTATATAGGACGGTGATGAACCGATTCGTGTAGTTGATTGTCTATACTCTTTTAAGATTCAATTCATGAAGTTTCACATTTACTTATATTCTCTTGTGTTTAATGCTTTCATATTGGGTTGATCGCCAGTGTGTTTGATCTCTTATCCTTGAGTAAACTCGAGAAAGGGACTTAGGATTGGAAGAAGGGAAATATAACTTAGGTTAAGCCTGAGACATAAGGTTAACTCAGAGGAGTATAGAGAAATACGCTCCTAGGTAATCAAGACAACAATTAGCACTTAAAAGGGTTATAGTTGCCCGTACATCACTATAAAGATATAGGGTAATTCATCATTCACCTTTACAAACTCGAGAGAGGTCTAACGAACTATAAGAATTGTGGTTAGTAAACATGAAACCGAGGGAATTGAGGAAGAGATAATGTACATAATTCACGAATAATAGGGGATTCATAATCCTGGGTTTTCATCAATTGATTTACTTTATACTTGCTTTTGTTTAGTTGTTATTTTCATTTTTGTATTAAATCTTTAAAACAATCAAAACTCTACTTCAGCTGAATTAAGACTTAATAGGTTGAAAATAAACAAAATATTTTGAAAAATCTTTGTGAGACGATACTTTTACTCATTATTTACTACTTATTTTACCCGTATACTTGCGTGTGCGTTTCTACGAACAATAATCGTTGCTTGGTAGCAATTCCTTCGATGTAAGCGGTGTTAACTGTCAAGTCATCAGAATGTCCTTGTCCGGTATTGAAATATTATAAGTCTTTACTTGGCTTCAAAGGGTTGGATAAGGGTTTTACTAGGACAGTTGGCCAAAGTCAGGAGTGAGGTAGACATAGTCGGGTATCGACTCGTCAATGACGAATGGCGTATTTTCGATAGCAACCAATTGATTCTCTTCTTCTTGGGCCTCATCATCAGCATATCCTCATTTTTGCTCATCGTCAGGCACATCTTTCAGGCTTCATCCTCATCAACCCGATCCATATCATCTTCATCTTATTGATCAGGCTTGTTGTGTAGTTCTTCATGACGACCACACAAACGAAAAGGAACGAAACTAGGAGCGAAATGGAATGAACCAAGGAATTAAATGAAATGCTCATTTCACATCCTAAGAAGGCAATGGATGAATTGGAAAATCAGATTAAATGAAATTTTATTCCTACTCATTTTGACGGAAACCAAACGACGAAATGAAGTTGAGTAAAGTCAAATCCATTCCATTCTGATCGCGATTTTGGAAACCGGACTGAGTTTTGGTAACATCACTATCCACCAAACCCTCGCTATTTCTGTTCGCTTTGGGATGGGAAATGATGTTGGAAGGATTCAAACATTGATGGAAGATAAATTCAAAGAACAGAGAGAAAAGAAAGACGGTAAAATGAAGAGAAAACCAAGCATGTAAAATATTAATGTGACAGTCCATGTCATGGCGTTGGATCTGAGCTCGATGGCAACGGTTCCAACGCTCGCCGCGGCTTACAACACGTTGGGTCTACCCTTGAATATTCTCATGTAAGAGATCCTCTCCTTCGCCTTGGTTGAGTCATCCCACTCATCCTGTTCACTTTGCTGGAAGTAATAATGCATGGATAATGGCATGTCCCCTTGGTGCTTTCTCCTGAAACGTGGAACTGCATTTTGCCACAAACCATCAGGGTGCGGTCCTTCTGTCTCGTCATTGTCGTCTTGTCCTGCACGAGTAACGCATTACGTGTTGTCCACTCAGCTAATCACCGGACATTTTCTTCTCACGGATCTTCTCCCGGAGAAAGTGAAAATTACTGCTTGGGAGACTGACGTAGAGGGAAGGATAGTGGTTCTGGCATCGTAGGGTCGTCGAAGGGCATACCATGAGGGGATGGATCCTTTCAACAAGACCAATGACAAATCTAGGTAGGTCCGATGTTTCGAACTCGGATGAAGTCATGTGATCATGGGAGGCTCCTTTTCATCTTCTATACTGGTATCAGATACTGTAGTCTGCACGTACGGACAGTAAAAAAGTTGACATGTGATTCATATAATATATACATCGGCTTGTTTTGAGGCAGCAAGTTTTTGACATGGCGCTCAGAACAGGAAGAAGGGGCAAAAGCGACAGCTAATTCCGTCCATCCCAGAGTAATAGCCACGAACATCACCGGCATCAGAAGTGTTTCATCAGTGTGTGTCATATAACTTTCCCACTGACATCATCTGGAGGCGATAGATCGGTGATAGCGGAGAAACTGTCGACAAATTGTTTTAGACCAAAAACAAGGCTCCTAACCATGGCTTCAATGATTGTTTGGGAGCTTCACCGGCAAGTTAAAGGGGTCGGCATCGAGTACTTATGGACAGCAACATCGCAAAACCAATCCATCAAGCTCGAGATGTGGAGAGGGCTTAGAAATTGTGGGACTTCTAATCAGCCTGACTAATCCCAAGTAGGCTTTGTCAAAAGACCATGTATACTTCCGAGGAGGATCCTGGCCTGTGGAGTAGCATTCTCCCATCTCATCCGACAAATGGAACAATCTAAATTGCATGATCCACTGTTAAGTTAAGCAGAAGACCCAACGTAACAACCACTTGACTAAACCCAAGATCAGTAATACCCAGTTTTACATTGAAATTATACTCAGCACCTTTGAACCAGCATTGTACTATCTCAATAGCAGAAAGTTTAAAGGATAAGGGAGACAAGGTGCCACAATTATTTGAGACGAGGTAAACACTCCAGCAATAGCTCATCTGGGAGACAAGGGCGGAGGCGTAGCAAGGCAGATTAACCATGGATACCAATGATACCTGCGAAATTGTACCGACCAAAGAACGTCGTTACCCAGAAGTAGTTCCAACCAGTAAGCAACTTGATAACCAAGACAGGTGTCTACTCAATTGTGAACCACACGAAGGTGAAGTTTATATTAAGTATGGCACCAGAAAGCGAGGTATAAATAGTGTCACAACATCCAATGAGATGAATCGTCTCAGGAGAAGTTCGTGTTCCGAACAAAGAAGTAGAAACGAAAATAGGTGTCTTTTGGGTCACGTTTACTTACCACAAGCAATCCTTCCACCAGCATTGCCAGTCGACTTGCTGAGTTCATGGCCACCTGAAAATCATGCGCCAGCATGCCGAAAGTGGGGGGGCGTCCCCTTGTAAGAGAAAAGGTCCTTCGTCTGAACCAACAATCTCAAATAACAAACTCCTTGGATAATCTATCACGTTATAGTAGAACTATAGAGCACTCCTGCCTGACAGCTAAATAAACGGATTGGACCATAATGGCATAACCCACACATAAGGGGACGCCATGAGAAAGGTGATCGAACCTATCTTTTTGCACTAAAGGCAACAGATGACTGATTACTGATCATCAACAAAACAATGATCAGAGACATTACCCTTTCCGAGATCATCGGGATCAGCATGGACAACAACAGCTCTTCCAATAATAGAGTTGGGTCCACAGAGAGGAATCTACAAAATTTGCATTGGTCCGGGCACTTACAATTTTGAAATTGGAACAAAAGCACTTAAAACTAAAATCAATTATAAATATCGGAATCCAAAACAAACCTGCTTGTCGATGATGGTGAAAGTAGCAGTACCTGGCAAGGGAAAGCAAACAAGTTAAGTGGTTTACTCTTAGACAATTCAAAACAATTCTTTATCTCAATATGGTCATGATAACTGCATACATGAATCAACACAAAAAAGGTATGGTCACCAACATCAATCAATCATGTCAGAACATCCCAATAAACTTGACAGTTCTATCTAAAAAAAAACAGAGAAAAGTTCCATTTTACCACCTCTGTAAAATAAATTCTTAAAAAGAGGATTGAAGTTTGAAAATTCCAACAACACGGTCCCGAAGTCGCATTTAGGAAAGGCTATTTAAGTCCAAGAAGTAAGGCGATAATCCATTTTTGCAAAAATTTGATAAAAGGGCAAAAATTTGATAAAAGGATGTCACAGGAAAAGATAAATATTTCACAGGATTAGAAAAGGCGAAACTTTCCATATATATAGATTAATTACTGAAGGATATGCGTTTAGAAATCACGAAAAACTTCTAAAATATGTTTGCGTTTCCAAAAAGCAATATTGTTGGAACTTTATTGGTGGAATTTTCAAACATAACACCGCTCTTTAATAATTTTTTTGTTCGGAAACCGCCCTAAAAAATAATCAGTGCACTTACCATCGTCTCCAACCGTGACATTACCCAAGTCACCTGCATGTCTGTTCTCATCTTCAGGTGCACCATGCTCCTTTCCGGCAGGATTGAAGTGAGGCCCTGCAAACATAACAAGCAGGTTTTTCATATGCATTATCTAATATCAGACAATATCCACCCACTCACAAGAACATGGATAATAACACACCATAAACCTCACTCAGTCGATATTAACTCCCAAAAGATGACGAAGTTACGGAGAAATTACTTTCATTACATCAAAAAGTCTAAGCTAAGCTCACAAAACAACATCTAAATGCCTTTACAAGGATCAAGGAGATTCCTGATCCCAATGAGGCCAAAGAACTTAAGCATACCAGTAGACATGCAGCCGTTGGTAGTGTCCCCAAGAGCATGGACATGGAAACCGTGGAGTCCAGGCTTCAGTCCTGAAAGACTTCCAGTCACTGTAGTGGGTCCTACTCAACGATGAAAATGAAAGTCAAAGGTAGTGGTCAACCACCGCAACTAAAACAAGAAATCGGCCCCGACACACATGACCAAATAGATAGATAAAGAAATACCATCTCCTTCTTGAGTAAAGTAGACGGTGCCGCTCACACCATCGCTGTTGCCAAGAACAACCACAGCCTTCACTATCCTCATAATTATGTGATCTAAAACCCCGAACAAGAATAATCATAAGTCAACAAAAGCATATGTACCGAAGCTGGGAAAGCACCGGGGCATATCAAATCCTGCGCTTCTTGATAAACCTAATCAGAACTAACCACATCCAAATCGACAGTACAGCCAAACAACAAGCATAAGTACAATACGATCTGATCGAATCTCATCACGCAACCCCTTCGGCGCAAATCAAAATAAAAGAAAGATCCAGAACCTCGGTCAACAAACTACAACAACAATTAAAAACCAGCAACAGCGTATCAGGCAACGACCTTTTACCTCAGAGCACCCCTTCTCGAGTTCGATGGGAAGACGAAGCCGAGCAGTACGATGAGTACTGTTATGGCGTTCGTTGTTGGGAATGTGTGTAGAGGGAGTGGGGTGGGGGGCAATTGAATGGAGGATCGGACGCTTCTAGAACGTCGGCCTCTTGCATGTCCCCACCTACCCCCCTCTCGCCCACGGCCTCGATCTCTGCCCAAGTCTTGGGCCGGGCCAGATCACCCAGAGAGGAAACAGTCAGAAATCCCATGAAGCCCCGGACTGAAGAAGACCCCAATCCAGCGACGCCCCAACGGAAAAACCAGACAATTCACGAATCCGGACAGCTTCTTGTCCAAAACAATATCTTCAGCTCCACCCAGGAAGCGACAGAACAACTATGGCGGCTTCGCCGTCGATTCCCTCCCTTCCTGTCCCGCTCCGGGATTCCGATATAATGTTATCCCCTTCGCCTTTGCCGCCGAAACCTTCACTACGTACCCCTACCGTCCGTTCTCGCCTCAGCGCCCTCTGTCGACAGGGGCAACCGCACCTTGCGCGCCAGCTGTTTGATTCGATTCCCCGCCCGACTACCGTCCTCTGGAATACCATCATAATTGGGTTTGTATGTAATGGCTTCCCCGATGAGGCGCTCCGGTTCTACTCCCTCATGAAGCGGCGGTCTCCCAGCGACGTGGGGTTCGATGCATACACCTTCTCATCCGTTCTCAAGGCCTGCGCAGACACAGGCCACTTGTTCCTCGGTAGGGCGGTCCACTGCCACTTTATCCGGTGTCAGTCCAGTCCCAGTAAGATTGTCCAAAACTCGTTGTTGAATATGTACTCTTGCTGCCTTGAGAGTTCGCGGTTTCTCAATCGGGGTAAGGACGATATGGTGAGGAGGGTGTTCGATACAATGCGGAGGAAGAACGTAGTCTCTTTCAATACTTTGATTTCATGGTACGTTAAGACAGGGAGGTACTCTGAAGCAGTTAGACAGTTTAGGATTATGTTGAAGACTGGAATTCGGCCGACTCCTGTCAGTTTCGTCAATGTATTCCCCGGTGTTGGATGTATGGGGAGTTTGAACATGGCGAATTTGTTTTACGGTTTGGCTCATAAGATGGGAGGAGAGTTTGTCGATGACAATTTTGTTGTTAGTTCAGCAATATGCATGTATGCTGAACTTGGGTTGCTTAATACTTCTGGGAAGATTTTTGAGCTATGCAAGGATAAGAACACGGAGGTGTTGAATACTATGATTTGTGCTTATATTCAGAGTAATTATCCAGAGGAGGGGATTGAGTTATTTATTCAAGCTCTAGAATCTGAGCAGACTGAACTCGACGATGTGACATTCCTCTTAGTCTTGATGGCTACTTCGCAGTTGCAGGGGTTAGATTTGGCCTTACAGCTTCATGCTTATCTGATTAAGAGAATTTTCATTTTCCCAATCAAGGTGCTGAATGCGTTGGTCGAGATGTTTTCAAGGTGCAACTCTGTAGATACTTCATTTACAATTTTCGACAAGATGCATGACAGGGATTTGGTTTCATGGAATACAATGATTTCTGCCTTTGTCCAGAATGGACTGGCCGAGGAAGGATTGATGCTTGCGTATGAGATGCAGAAACAAGGTTTTATTGCAGATCATGTGACAATAGCAACGCTGCTTTCAGCAGCATCAGACCTCAAGAATCAACGATTAGGAAAGGAGGTCCACGCTTATATCATCAGGAGCAGAATAAGATTTGAAGGAATGGGTAGTTATATCATAGACATGTATGCTAGATGCGGCTTGATGGAGGCAGCCGAAAGAACACTCAGCATCGGTTGTGAAAATGAAAAGGATCCTGCCACATGGAATGCAATGATTTCAGGGTTTGCACAGAACGGATTGGCGGAAGAAGCATTCGGCGTCCTGCGACAAATGGTGGCGAAGAATGTTACGCCCAATGCAGTTACCATAGCTTCTGTCCTTCCAGCCTGTAATTTGATTGGAAGTGTGAACTTGGGTAAACAGTTACATGGTTTTTCTGTTCGCTACGCCCTGGATCAGAATGTCTATGTCGGGACTGCTTTAGTTGACATGTATTCCAAATCTGGTGTCCTCACAGATGCTGAAAAAGCCTTCATGAAGACATCGGAAAAGAATTCTGTGACATATACTGCCATGATACGTGGTTATGGTCTGCACGGGATGGCGGAAAGAGCAGTTTCTCTGTTTCGCTCCATGGAGAAGTTTTCAATCATGCCCGATCCTATTACCTTTGTGGCCGTCCTCTCCGCGTGCAGTTATTGTGGTCTGATTGACGAAGGGCTCCAAATATTTAGGTCAATGGAGAGGGAATATGGAATTAGTCCATCAACTGAGCACTACTGCTGTGTAGCTGATATGTTAGGGAGGGTCGGTAGGGTGACTGAAGCCTTCGAATTCGTGATGGGGTTGGGTGAAGATGGCAATCAGCCTGAGATCTGGGGGTCCCTGTTAGCATCTTGTCGAGTCCATGGGGAACATGAATTAGGGGAGATTATTGCTGAAAAACTTGTAAGGCTTAGGAAGGACGATGGGGATCCGGGTTACCAGGTGTTGCTCTCAAACATGTACGCAGCAGAAGGTGACTGGGAGAGCGTCACAAAGCTGAGGGAAGGGATGAAAGAGAAGGGTCTAATGAAGGAGATTGCACACAGTTGGATAGATGTGGCGGGTAGTATCAACTATTTCTCATCAAAACACCCCAGCAACGATCAAAGAGACCACATTTACAACATGTTGGAGAGGCTGGGTATGGAGTTACAGGATGATGATCAAAGACATCACGTTCCAGATCCTTTGGATGATGATGCTCTAGGATAATGGTAGCAAGATGATAAACAACTATTGCTTGGGACCCTTATCCTTTGGCCGGCTTGACAGAAGTAGTTTGCTATAGAGTCATTCACTATATACGCGCAATTGGGCATTACTACGGCTTAAGAAGTCAACTCAGGTCAGGGACTCACAGTAATATCTTCTCAGTTGTCTCAATTGCACATAATATTGGGATAGCTTGTCTTTCGCGTGTTATCTTGTATCATACTGCTTTCAAGGCTGGCCCTGCTGTCAAGAGGCTCCCACATGTGGTGCCAAGATATTTTCTCAACTACATGATCATAATTTCATGCCACTAAATCCTCTTGATATGCATTCTTTCCTACAGGATTGGGCTGAGTTTTCCATCCTTTGAATTCCCTTCATATGGCAGGCCCAGAACACCAAAGACTCTGGAAGGTGCAGTTGGTATCCAGTTGGATGCACCCATTTTGAAAACCATAGCTACTTCTGAAGTCTCTGGTAATAAATATTGTGAAAATGTGTATACTGCATTGCCTGATATATGAACAGGTGACCTCAAGATGTTGAATGGTTCTGAAATGCAGGGATATGCCAATGTCAGATGTAAACTCTCTCTCGGCCATCGAAATAGACAAAAATCTGCTAAAACCTTTAGCAGCGAACTGGGAAAGTTCCATCTTTTATATGAACTAAGGGCAGGCAAGGGGACATCATTGAATAACTAACGCTAAAAGAATGGGGATTAGTTGTCCAGATGTAGAAAGGTCGCAGTATGTAAGGGTATTGGCTTGAAGAATCAAGTCGCAGGCAGACAGGCACAACATCAGGGATGCCATTAGCAAACTATCAGAATTCATTTCCTGTATTGATGGCACTCCCATCTCGTGATTGACCTCGTCAAGTCATCTGCCATGCTTAGCTTCCTAAGCTCCATGAGACCTCGCTCAACTGAATCCAAGAGTAGCAGCAGCAGTTAGCCATAATGTAACGATCTGATTTTTCAGTAATGGGAGAAGTGACAAACAGAAATAAACACAAGCATCTTAGCTCCAACTGTAAATATTTTTACTACTCCGTGTGCTCTATCTCAAGGGTCTCATGAAGTAAAATGTAGGTTGAGATAGTGATGCCAACCATCAACAGCGTCATGTAAAGTTGCAGTAGTCTTTGTGCTTTGATTTATCCAGAACTGAAGCCGTTCATCTGCCATGTCCTCTTCGACTTCATGATTTTTCGCTATTCTCCAAAAGTACATCAGCCAAGCCTGATGCATAGCAAGGTAAGATTATAAAGGTACGTGCCACTTATTTTCTTCAACTAAACCAAATTGGTTTATAGACGATAATCAGAGAAGTACTTGTTTGAAAAGCAAGTCCTCAGATTCCTCTTGGTTTAGTTCTGATAGCAATTTTCCCATTTGGAGAGGGATAAGATGGTGTCGATCGGTCACATTAGTCCAGTACATATAATTCAAAAACCCAGAATGTGTTTTACTAGACCACTGAGATGTAAAGGTTGCAAGAACAGTAGCTATGACAGATGATTAATCTGGTGGACTAATGGGCATACCAATTGCTTCAGTTTGTCCCTCCATTCGTAATTTCGCTTCTTCAGCAGCATTTTCTATCAATGCAGATATTTAAGATGCTGGATTGACAGATGAACAGCCTCAAAACCAGGTGCTACAAATGACACTGCCTACCCTCATCAGTAGATTTCAGGATACCCCGACGACGTTGCAATGCCATGGTGAGCATGATTCCATCCTCTACCTATGCAAATGTGACGTCTGATTTGCAGTTTCATAACATTTACCTGAAAAACATCTGCATTGTTTAAGATTAATCAGAATCCCAAACAATGTCCAGGAATCATTCTGACTAACGGAAGATGAAACATCAAAACGAATCCTATAAGTAGCAGGGAAAAAAGGGACAAGACCTTCAACAAAGCTAGTTCCTCCAATCCTTTCTCAACCAAAAGCATGCTTTCAATGTCAATAACTTCATCATGTGATGGGATGTCACGCAAACTGTTCTCTCCTTGTGACAGGTAGTCATACTCTGGTTTATAATGAGATCATTCTTACATCAACTCTGCAAGAAGTTTCATTTGAAAGGTGTAAAATAAGAGCTTCGAAATCTAGAAAAAGTACTAGTCCATACGGAATGAATTCTCTTCCTTAGCTTTCTGGCCAGCAGCCAATACAACATCTGCTGGAGAGGGAGCAAAAGACGACCAATTGTCCTGCTTTGCTCCGGCAACCTCGGCATGGATGCCTGAAAACATTATTCTTTGCTGAAGTCAAGTGATTTCGAAAGAGAGAGAAGAGTCTAGGAGCTCAAATGCTCTTCTTATCTCACCATGACGTAGGCATAGACTCCAATATCGAGCAAGCCAACAGCTTTTCATAACTACTTCATCCTAGCATTCAAAACTCGTATCTATATTAGATAATTGTATATTTAAATACCATACATGTAGAAACGTCAAAAATTATTTTCGGACCATTTCTTCCTTCGACAATTGTGTCATCACTTGAACTTCATATAACTTCTCCTTTGCGGTCTACATTCAACCACCACGAACAGCTAAAATATTCCTCCACAAATTCGATGAAATTTGAGATGAAAAGAAACTTATGTGCAGAATATGTAACTTTTGGACACCTCTGCTTCTATTCGAAGAGCAGCAATCTCATCATGTCTGCTGCGTGATTGCGATGCCATCCTTGAGGCGGCCTAAGCAAATTCTAGAAGAATGAGAATCACTTGACCTAGAAACTTCCATCATCAAGAGAGATTCTAGAAAGGTTTCCGACAATCGACAGCACAAAGGCAAAGTAGAAGATCCACCTCCCGTTGCTGCAGAGCTGCCTCCTTCCTGAACAGTAAAATAACAACAGTGCAGTGAGAATATGTCAAAATCAAAGAAGAAACTGTCTTCTCTAGTAGGACATGCTTACCTGCTGAGAATACGGGATTCTAAGGCGACTCCCCCAAGCATGGATATCTAGCAAACACAGAAATGCATGTGAAATATAATATGTTCATCCATCTTAAATGATGGAGATATTTCCTGCTTACACGCCAAAAAGTTCACATTTCTACCCGCTTTTCAAGCTGCTTAGCTCTGGCGTCTGCTTCATCGCCTTTTTCTTCCGCAAGTCGTAGCTAAGGACACAAAACGAACCCATTTACGAGTACAAAGAAACAGCAAATAACTGACAAAGTAATAAAGCTTGTGATCACCCATTCCCGCCAAATATGCTGATGAAGAACATTTTTGACATTGACAAACCTTTTCCAGAAAGTGGTCATTCTCTTCTTGGAGCATGTCATACTGTAGCCAGCGAATGCAAAATGTAAATGAGACGTCAAAACAAAATCAGAACAAAGTGAAGTCTTTCAGCGCTTGGTGATCATACTTCATCTTGTAAAGCAGACGCGGACCGCTGACTGCTATTGTCTCTAAAGCTCATGCTTTCCAAATCAGATGACAACCTGCAATGCAGATCAACATAATGCCCCTCGCACTCGTGGAATCAATATCACAAGTGACAATCCACAACAATCGCACTCTAGACCATGCCACGAGCCGAGCACAAGGCTGCAGTTCTTTCATTACTAGACTAGATGCACAATTGAGATTCCAGATGATACCTTCTTTCCGCAAGTTGGTTTTCAATTGGAGAATCAGGGGGAATTGAAGAGGGTGCTGGTTTAAGGCATATCGGAACACTAGCCGGCATTATCGGAACTGACTTTACTCCCAAGAATGGACGTCTGGACAATGAGGAGTGAGCAGATGGAGGTTGCTCCACGTTACTCCCCTGAGATGACTGGATGGAGATATTTGGTCGAATGGGTGGTAGAGATGGCTCGACCATATTGTAATCGGGCGTCCTGCCATGTGACGACGGAGTCTGCTCCGGTGGTTTCGCAGATATAGATGATCGGATGCTGGAACTCGAACGAATCGAATTTGGGAGGTCTTTATATGGCCGCACTGTCTAAGAAAACCCAGATCACGTAACTGGCAGAAAACCAGAAAAAAAAAATCTGCACCGGTGATGGTGAGCAAGACCATTACCACGGGTGACCGCAGCGTGATGCCACGCCCACCAGAAAGTCCGATACCCCCGGTGCTGCCTGCAGGAGAGCCAGCCTCTGAGCAGCAGCCTTGGTCTGAGCCTTGTTCGTGTCGCTGATGGAGCCAGCACGGTGGTGATGAGTCCCCAGGGACCTCCCGGGGGACATGGGAGTGCCGGTCGTCCGTGGATTGCTCTGTTGCCTGGTGTACACCGGCCTCGTCCTATTCATCTTTTTGAAACTCGATCTGCGGATTGCTCGGTCGCCCGGCGTAAATCGCAACCGACTAGGTCAATGCCGAACCACACTGTGATTGATTAACACTCCCCCTTTGGGACAACGTCTGGGGGTGGAAGGAAGGGAAGGGATGTGATCCTAAAAGGGAGGCGAATTCCTGCCTAGGCGGTCAGTTTTTCGTCCTTCCAGTTGTTGCGCGTGATCTCAAAGGTCGAGTCGCTGCGCACCGTTTTTTGTATGTGGGCCTGGACGGAGTATCTTATGGGCTCGGATATGGGTCCAATTAAGACTCTATACAATACTTTTGCAAGAATTAATACTAAAAATAGGAAAATTTCATATCTAACTGTTTCTGAACAACGTACGGAAATAATTAATTTCTCATTTATTTTATGTCGTGTCAGTAAATGCAGAGGGATTCGGTGTGACCTTGTCGTTGTCTTTTGATTTAACAACACGACACCGCCATGTTACGTAATATTTTGTTTAAGCATTTAGTCGGCCCAATGAAAAAATTAATACCACCAAAGTTTAACCCATGGATATGATCAAGAAGCGACCTTAACCAATTATAACACGACTAATTTGATTAAAAACCGGATTTTTTTATCCTTAATAAATAAATAATTAGACGACTTTCCTTTATAGCTTAATGTTTGGAAAGTTGTGTTTTTTTTCTTTAAATCGATATTATAAATTTTTGTAGCCTAATTTAGACGCCAACGTAACGAAAATGATATTATAAAAGAATCAAATTTTACGTAATGGATAAATAAATAATAACGTTCTGAAAAATATTTCGAGAAAGATGTTTAAATTGTTAAAACATAAGGAATCCGGTAACACCGATTTTACTACTTTAACGAGGCGAGCCCAGTATTTCTAACTTTAGAATTTTAAAAATTAATATTCTATCTCTTCAAATATTTTTTCCACTTACATAACACTGTGGATGATACAGGTGTCCTACCGTATCCTCGTAATATATTTATTATTCCAACCCGAAAACTTTGACCAGGGAACTAATTGGGTGTGTGTGGGCTGCTGCTTCTAGTAAAAGATGGGCGGAAAATGACACAGCACCAAAGTGTTGAATTTTAAAACCCCTCCCCCCGTTTTCTTATGAAAGAAATTTATGAAATGAAATGGACCGACGACGTCGACACTAATTAATTAGTGTTGCTGTACGAAGGCATGGCATGGCATGCGCGGTCGACGTGGTGGTTCCTCTTTTTAAGTTTAACGTGACTTGCACTCCCAAACTGTTCACCCGCTGGTAGTTGCCTAAAACTCTCAATAAGAAAACACTAAAATAAAATGAGTCTTGCCATGTTTAGTTTAGATTGGGTAGGAATCCAAACATTACGCCATTCATTTATTTATTTGATTTTGGAAAAATATATATTTATGGCTTCAACTTTGAGCCCAACTTTCTCATTTATT
This sequence comes from Melastoma candidum, assembly GCA_023653495.1. Classification (NCBI taxonomy): domain Eukaryota; kingdom Viridiplantae; phylum Streptophyta; class Magnoliopsida; order Myrtales; family Melastomataceae; genus Melastoma; species Melastoma candidum. Next base: position 5,887,371 of record CM042883.1, on the reverse strand, counting down.
ATTAACTTAGTTTGTTATATAATTTTGTCACCAACTTTAGTTTTTATTTTAATTTTGGCCAATCTTGAATTTCTTCTAGCGAAAGCCAAATAATGTCTTAATATAGTCTCACTCGTGTGCTTAATAGTGGAGTTTCAACCTCTCATTCATTCGTCTCATAATCCACTTTATCCTTAATAGCAGCCCCTAATAAAACATCATCCGACATTCATCGATTTTGTGTATTTTTTTACAGCATTAATAACTATAGTTAACTTCGGCTTTCAATTCACATGATTTGTTCATCAAAAAATTTTAAAATAAAAACAAAACACAGGAAAATTTTCAATATTATTTTCCATTTTTTTAAAATTTTTTTCCTTTTTAGTCGATAAATGAAAATTATTTATTAAGATCTATTTGGCTTATGCGTGATAAAACTCAAGATTGACCAATATCAAAATAAAAATAAAAATTGATGACAAAATTATATAATAAGTTAATAATAAAACAAAAAATTCGTTCAAAATTGAGGCCATCAACGTATATTTTGCCTTTTATTTTTCTTTTGGGCATGCGGTTTTAATTTCTACCTAACTTGTTACTATATTTTTTATTATTAAAAATTCCCAAATTTATAACCGTAAGAACATTTCAATTTTTAGCCACAAAATTGACAATTACAACATGTAAAATTGAATATGTACTTAAAAGCGAACCTCACTCTTAATCCGCATGTTTTGTATTTTTTTTTTTTTAAGAAATAAATAAAAGTCTGGGGGGTTTGAATCGATCATTTTGACCAACTGGGCGACTTCCTCCTCCTTCTCTCCCTCAAGTCTCTCTCACCCACAACTTTATCAACCAACCTCCGAGGCACCAACGCTGCTCCGCTTCTCTTCCCCCCTTTCCTCCCGACGATCGCCCGCAAGCCAACCCGACCGGAAGCCCTAGTACGGCGGCGGTTTCTTCTCCCGCTGACGTCGCTCCCCTCGTCGTCGCTACGTAAGCGTTTTCCGTTTCATCTGCTCCCTCCTCCTCCCCCTCCTATTTTGCGTGCTTCGACAGCGCGATGCAGTCCCTGGCCGCTTGATTCGGTGGAATATCTCCGGAAGGAAGATATGACTTGGATGCCGACGGCGCCGGTTTTCGAGTCCCCGTTCCCGCGCCTTAGATTCTGTTTTTTTTTTGTCGTTTTCGGGATATTTTTTCCTGTTGTAGCCGGCCGACCGAGCGACTGGCGCTGTATCTCGTCTGAAAGGGAGATCGCGATTTCAGCGGTTTGGTTGGGCTCCGAGTTGATGTGCAGGGGTTTTGGTTAGCGCTGTGGTTCGAGGAGGGGTCGGACTGTTTTTTTTTTTTTTGACTGATTTTGAGGGATTGTTGAATGTCGAGGGCTGTGATGAACGGCCCGATTGCATAGGTCTTGGTTTGGTGAAGTATTTAGGAGATGGACGAGGAAAGCTTTATTAAAGAGGGGTTTACTGCATTGGTTTGGTGTATATTGCAAAGCATAATCTGTAATGAGGGTCAACAATGTGATTTTGGTGGTGTCATTTCATGTCTCATGCTTTTTCTTGAGCACTGAGTTTTCTGTCTCAGTTAGAGCTGACCTGATGTATCTGTAACTGTTAATGGTTGGAAATGGAATTGGGACTTATCCATCATCTGTATTGATAGACCAATATTGCTGGTGATTTGGTGTCTTCTTTTGGTTTCATTTGCAAATCTGAGTTGTGCTCTGGATTTTGTGGCCGCAGGGAGTGAAAATAAGTCGACAAGCAGCAGGTCAAAAGATTAAGATTAGTTTCTCTCGAAATCTTCATGCGGAGGGCAACAATGGATGCACCACTCTTGGAAATTGAGCCTCGGGAGTTGCGATTTACTTGTATGTCGTCCTATCTTTGACAGAATCTGGTGATAGAAATATTACTGTTCTGTTACTGCTATTGTTATATGTCTGGCCTGCCAAAAACTGGCCAGAGTTTCCTCTTCCCTCCTCTTTTAATTCTTCTGTATGTATCTGTCATTCCAGTACAGATTCTGCCTCACTGCGAATTTTATGCAATGTTTGTCTCCTATTGACGATGGCATTTTGATGCTTAATGCTTCTTTTTATCAGTTGAGTTCAAGAAGCAAAGCACCTGCTCTATTCGTCTCATAAATAATTCAAATGATCATGTTGCTTTTAAGGTAAGGAGACCCTGCCACTTGATGATGTAGGATGTTTACACACTCAAATTTGTTATCTCACATCCAGATTATGGCAGGTGAAGACGACCGCTCCGAAGAAGTACTGTGTCCGACCTAATATTGGAATTGTTCCTCCAAAATCTACGTCTAATTTTATGGGTAATGTCCGCTTCTTTATAAACATGTACGTTTTTCTGACCAGAGATGGGCCAATAGGATGGCAAATCAATTTGTTGTTGGATAGAGCATGCACAGACCAAACTATGGATCTGCTTCATCTATTTTCGCCAATCTTAGAACTGAATATACTCTTGAGGTCAGAATAAGGCAAAAGGTTCTGATAACCCAGGATGGTTGATCAAGCAGCTATTAGCCAATGCTACTTATATTATGAAGTTATAGAGATGTGATTGCAATTTTCATTTAGAAGTGAAATTTCAGGAGACAATTTGTTCTAATGTACACGATTTGTTTTTTGTGCTTTCTAGTTACGATGCAGGCTCAGCGCACAGCTCCACCGGACTTGATATGTAAAGACAAATTCTTGCTTCAAAGCACTGTGGTTCCTGATGATGCAATTGAAGATGACATCACATCTAGCTTGGTAAATTATTCCAAATTACTGATGTTGCCGACCGCGCTAGTAAATGGTCTCTCATGGTTTGTTTATCAGTTCTCCCAAGAGGATGGAAGACACGTTGAAGAAACCAAGCTCAAGGTGGCCCTCATGAGCCCACCTCGTTCTCCTATGCTATTGCCAATGAATGGGACCTTGAAGCAGGCGCAGAATGACGCATCAGAGCCAAAAGAGCAATTTTTTAGTGGGATCGACTTCCTCAATCCTGAGCGCGTGGTAACATTTAAGACCATCTGGTCTTACGTGCTCTTTTACTTTCTTGGCCTTTGTGCTGCTATTTGAAGCAATTTAAATAGCATGTCGAATGAGGTTCCCTCTTGTTCAGGTGGTTAAGGATTATGGCCCTATATTTAGTCAGAGAAAGAATGTCAACCCAATCAAAGTGGCCAATGGTGAGGCGCGGCCTGCTACGGATGTGAAGACTGAGGAAAGCTCTGAATTTGCCAAAAAGCAGGTTGACTCCCCCAAACTGGTAAATGACATGATACAGTCCCCGAAGAATGTGGTATTGGAGAATGTGTCACAGCCGATGACAAAAGAGGACATCGAAGCACCTAAACTGGTAAAGGACGTCGAAGCACCTGAACTGGTGGAAAAGGACGATGAAACACCTAAACTGGTAAAGGACGTGGAAGCACCTAAACTGGTGAAGGATGTCGAATCGCCTCTTCTGGTGAAGGATGTCGAATCGCCTCTTCAGGTCAGGGGTGTCGAATCGCCTCTTCTGGTAAGGGGTGTTGAATCGCCTAAACTGACAGAGGACGGGAAGCAACTACAACAACAGCAATCAAGTCTTTATCCCACTGTTGCGGGGTCCATCATGAAGGATGTGATAAAGCCAGAAAACAAGGTGAAGGTTGTTGAGGATGACTCCAGGGATACTCGGACACTCAGGAAGGGAGAAGATACTGAATTGCACTCCAAGATCAATGTCGGGGCAGGTGACGTAGTCAAGGACATCGCGGATATAAAATCACAGCTAAATAAACTTGAGGCAAAACTTACTGAGGTCAGTTCTGAGGAGGGCCCTCTACATTTTTCTTCTTCTTATAGCTTGAAATGGCTCTTCCCTATAGCTCAAAATGGCTCTATTCTGCTGCTGTTGTCTACGTAATGTCAACTGATATAGCGAAAGGTACTTTCAGATATGGTCTTTGCTGAGCGTTATATGTTTTTAGTTGCGACTTTTGCTAGATAACGCGATGGGGGCCTCTGATGTTCTTCACCATTTCTCTCAAATGAAACATTTAATTACATTGATATTGAATACTTCTAGTTAGTGTTAAATCTTGCCTGAAATATTCATGTTCTCCAGCTTTTGGCAACCGGCACTTTGTTATCTGTACTTGGATTCATATGCATATATATCGGCGACCTTTTCAGATTGTATTGGTTCTGATTTTTTTTCCTTTGTCTTGATGCAGGCCGAAGTTAGAATTTCAAAACTCACAGAGGACAAGAGGTTGAGCGTGCAAGAAACACAATATCTAAGAGAAGAGCTGGTAATTTCTTGCGCCTTGATGTGCAGGATCACGATAGCGACTTCAAATGGGTTCTGTCCGTGTTGCTGCACACCTTGATTATAGAGAAATGCCTCAAAATGTCTTCGGTCCTTCCGCCTATCATTTTCTTTCCTTCATGCAGGCGCTGTTGAGGAACAGGCATCTGGTGAAACAGGTTCAGGTGGGATTCCCTCTCCTCTACGTGGTCATGGTGGCCCTGATCGGCGTCATTCTCGGGTACCTCTTGCGCTCCTCGCAATGACTCTTGAGGTATGGTTATGGAAAAGGAAGACCTTAGGCAATGGGGGCTTTGATTGTTGTTGTTTCACAGGGTACAAGAATGTTTTAGGCTGTTTCTACTCTTCACATTAGGTCTTTGTAAATGCCAAAACTACATGAGGAGAATGAGACTAAAAGGAGAGTAATGTTTGTTGTCTGGTTTGTAATTATGTCCATATATACAGACCAAAAGGGTGTTTCTCGTTTCCCAGTCCAACCATATAATGGACACGTTGATCAACAAGCATATCTTCTTGTTCTCCTCGAACTCACTTTGTTGTTGTTATCATTTATACCATCAAAATAAAGATAGCTTTTCGCAATCACAGACTTTCTTATAAGGATTTTTAGCTGCAACCGTGACTTTTTTGGTAGTGCAAAATTTTGTCTTTGGAAACGCAGCTTAAAATTTAGTGCAATTTTTTTCTAGTATTTTCTTTATTAGCAAATATATCCTAGTTTCCGATATACACAAACATTTAGAAAATATCATACAAATGCCTAGACTTTTAAAATCGTTTAAGTAAAATATTTCAAAATTTTTCAAAATTCAAATTTAACCCCCAAGTCATGGGAATTACAAATAAGTACTCGAAATGTTTGATTAAGAAAAATATTCATGAACTCCTTAATTGGAATTCGCCTCATAATCTAAAGCAAGTGCTTTTGAAATTAACAAATACACAAATGATCTTTCAACTCACTTAATTATATGAGGGAATGCAGAAAATCTCGAAAGTAGAAAACACTAGCACAAGAAATATGTTAGATTATAAACAAATGTTTAGGAAGACTGAAGCAAACTCCGGACTGGACAGTCCTGCAGGACCATCAGTTGAAAATTTGAAATTGAGAGAAAAAAATTCTAAATAAGGTCAAGGTAAAAGTGTAGACAAAATATATACGAAATTAGTTGCCCCATTCATCTTGGATTCACAATGACAAGATGTAAATCCAAACTCACAAAATGGTGAGTTGACAAAAAACCTTAGGAAAGTCATGGGTATGCATAAGAAATTTCAATTCATCTGGACAACATGACGTTCAATGAATTGGTAACTGCGAAAAGGAAATTTTATGGCTAAATTATCCCCCATAGAACAGAACCCAGCCAATTACACCCTTAGTTCTTTTTGGAATATAGATTGTGAAAATCATGTCTACGAAAGAATAGATGAATGTTTATTACTAATACGTATGACTGCATATGTTGGGAGATTCTCCCTTAGTTCAGTTTATGAGTTATGTGTGGTATCCTCATGGGAAGAGCATGAAAATACTAAAAATCTTTGGTGGCCCAAATATACATCAAAGAAAAAATACATAAAATGTTGACCGTATGTACTAGTAATTATCGTTGATGCAAGTAAAAGCAAGAGTTATGTGGCTTTTCTCTCTCTATTGAGACTCTAAAAAGAATAATCTTTAAGTGCTCTTAAAAAGCTACAAATCTACAATATGTGTCTATTTCACAACTATGTCTATGAATTCTAAAACTAATACTATAATTTGGATGTAATTTCTCAACGGTTCATATTGAGAATGTTTTTGTAAAACTTCTAGAGCCTTGGCCGAAAGTAGCACAAAGGCTTATGAATTACTCCTTAGTGACGAAAAGATTGATCTCAGATTATGATAAAAAGTTCAGGTAGTCATGAATGCATGAAAGGCATAAAATGAGCAAGAAATTTCCAACTTGGACTCGAAAATGAAATCTATATATGCGGTTATTTCACATCACTAAACAAGCTCCGAGGATGATTATAATCTATCAACCTCACATCTATTCATGATGAGAGTAGAAGCACGTGGAGATAGTGATTAGTTGGTTCTTTTAGAAGTAACAAATCATTACTAGAGAAAGTTCATCAGTACGAAGATTCATCCCAAACTATCTTAGAATGGAGATTGCCCAACACAAATGTGATGGATGTTTATAAAGTCTCGAGATCAAATTGATAATAAACATTTCACAAACAGAGGCAATGACTCAAATTACATGCACTGAACTTGAGTTCCTTTGCTCAATGTATAAAAAAATCAAAGAAATGATGTAATGTGTGTTGACATGACGTATTATCTTGGGCCTATTTTTTGGACGGGTTAAAGCCCATGAGAGGAATATAAGGGACGAAATGAGATGTGGGCTTATACTAAGTCTATAGCTCATGTCTACACAAGTCATGTAGCCCATGTCTACACAAGTCCATGTAGCTTGGGGAGAGATGGAAAGCAATTTGTTAAAAAAACTCCGAGATCTCCGAAAAGTAGTTTAGATTGGGAAGATCTTTTGAGAACGTGACAAACATCCCAGGCCTGTAAGATCGAATATAAAAGGGAGGAGATCTTCCCAAAAAGGCACGATCAATCAAACAAACAGACGCTTTGCTTTGCTCGTCACCCCATAGTTGTTAGATACCCCGGCCTGGGTGGACTCGCGAGAGTTCTTTGGTCCTCACTTCCACCACCAAAGTGAGCAACCGTAGCTCTGGTAAATAAACTCCGTCAGCACTCCACCGTCGGGACGAGCAACCGTAGTCCCAGCAACCAATTCCGCCTTCGTTCCGCCACCAGGGTGAGCAACCGTAACCTTGATATCCACATCCGCCACTACCTTTGACCATATTCCGTCCACCAAGCCCCAGCAAACAGGTTCCATCATCCAAGTTCGCAAATTTACGGCGCCCAGCAGCAAGTCTACGGCGCCACCACCATCCAAGTTCGCAAGTCTACAGCGCCCAGCAGCAAGTCTGCGACGTTGCATCATCGTCTTTACTTTATTTTTCATGGCTGTAAGCTTTTCACTCTTATTGTAAGACTTCGTTTGATCAGTTAAATTCATTTCTTTTTACTTACTGGCGACCACATCTGAAACCTTGTGAGTACTGTTGTCAAATATTTCCAACGTGATCCGTTTCGATGCTAACACGTTTTTGGCGACCACAGTGGGAGACGAGAAAGTTTAAAGCCCACAGATGGCAAAGAATACCAGGAGTAGGGTTAATCGCGACCCTCCACTTCCATTAGATGGAGACGGTCAGTTTATAGCAGGAGACGCAAATGTGGAGACCGCGGCTGTAGGAAGACAAGTAACTGCAACTTAACCCGATTTCGGGGCACATACTCCTTCTGAGTTCATATCTAGGCTTGAGTTCCATAAAGAATTCAATGATATGAAGAACTTGGTGAACAGGCGTATCACTGGGCTACAAGATAATATAGCTCAGATGCTGGAGCAAATCAGTGCCTTAAATAGGCCAAGCACAGCCGCAAACCAGATGTCCCTGTAAACAGGGAAAATTCTTTTATGGGAGATGCTCGACGCATAGAGAAGCGCAGTGTGTCATTTCAAGGGGATGAGCCCTGGAACGGCGCTAATCAGCACGCTACAGAGGCTTGCAATAGGGACAGGATGTCTCCCTCTAAACCTACTTCCTCTTGGTCTCCCACATCCTGGAGGTCAAATGATGTGTATGCAATAAACCCGGTAGATGATGATTGTGAAGCTCAGGGTGAAACCAACAGGTATGCAAATTGTGTACCCCCTCGCCGTCCTGGTAAGGCACCTATAGATGAGATACCGCCAAGGGAAGTTCCGTTTATGGGAGGCCCACCTCGGGCAGAAAGTTTCTACACGAATGTCTCAGTAAACCCGCAGCAATCTCGAGTTGTCGGGAGAATGCCTTATTCCACAGAAAGATGGAGCCAAGACCCCGCGATATTACCTACGCGTGAGCAGTTTGGTCAATCACCCCCATAAAATTTGAGGGTGGCAATCGCTCAGGTCTTGGAACAGATGGTGCGTGGAACTGTCAGCCAGGACGATTCGTGTTTGTACAGGAGTCCATACCCGGCCTACATCGATAGAGACTTTCCCCTGCCTAAGGGATACCGAGTACCCGACATCACCCATTTACGAAAAGCGTTACCGAGTACCGAGTACCGCCGGGGAACTCCCAGGACAGTTACTTATGCGCTTACGAAAAGCGTTGCTTCGCTGTAGACCTGCGATTCCTGAAAGGGATCAGTTAATGATCGCGTTAAATGCATTGTCAATTCCTTTCAAGAAGAAACTGCAAGGAGAAAGATTTAACGATCTTTATGACTTGGCTAGGAGGGCGACTGAGTATCATCAGTTGTTAATGGAAGAGGCTCAGTCTAAACGTGCGTATCAGTTAGAAACCCTCGAAGTAGATGTACGCGCGCTGCGGTACGGACGACATGAGGATTCGGGCCCGCTCCCCCATGGCCCAATCCGGTCGGCGTCGCGACTCGAACGTCGGACAATGCGGAAGGTAATTGGGTTGGGCCTTCCTTTGGTTCCCGAATGGACCTGCGGGACATTTCGCCGACCGTCCTCAGTTTCCTAAAGGCGACGGGCGAAATACTGCGTAAGGCCTCATTTGGTTATTTTTAGGAAGCTCAGGGAGCGCCTCGCGTCGCCGTTACCCATCCAAAATGGCTTCGTAAAAAGTGTTGTTGTTTAACCTAGGTAAACTATACGGAGTCGCCACCGACTTAACTTTTTTTTTAAAGTCTGATTTAAGTCGGAAAAATCAGAGTGAGTTCGGTCATTCCTATTTACTAGCTCTTACACTTTAGACATGCGAAGAAGTGGCGTTTTCTCCAAAAGTTTGCTTTTGGTTAACGAGCGTTGGACCCGGTCCGGGCATGACTCCAGACTCATGTCACTGTTTTACGGGCTTTGGACCCCATTCAGGCGTTGGACCCGAACTCATGTGTATTTGTTTAACAATCACATGCGACAAAAATCCTAAGAACCTAACATCATGCACCACAACACTCACAAATAATAACTTAGATCAAAGGGTGCGGGGAAAGATGGTGACTGCGGGCCTATACACTTGGGCCCGCAGCCCGTTACACGTGGAAATTAGTAACTCGGGGAGGCCCGCACCTCCCCTTTGTACCTCCGGTTTGTCGATTGGGGTCGTTCCACTACGGTCCCCCATGCGTCATCTTGAAGCTGGAGATGGAAGGGTACGATCCGTCCGTTCCTCGTCAGTCATCGAAGTTTTACTTATATGTGCATTCCTCATGTGATTTATGCATAAAAAGGATGAGACGTGCTCAGACATGTTCTAAACAAGAAAGCACAAAAACTTCATGAAGCAATGAAGTTCGAAAGAGCGACTTACGTGAGGCGTTTGAGCCCGTTGACCTCGAATACGTCCCGAACGTCACCCAGATTGATGAGTTTGTATTTTCACATGCGAAAACGCCGGGATAGAAAAATGGTCAGTACACAGTGATGTACGCATACCTGAAGCTGAGTTCCTAAATTAGGAATATGTTAACGACAGCGAATATGCAAGTTCAAGACATGACGGTAAACAATGCGCGTAATCGAACGATTCTCGATCGCGGTAGTTTTGCTGCCTTTCAGATAAATGTGTGTAACTTTCAGCTTCGACCATGAAAATGAGCCTATTTATACTAGAAAGAAAGCTCTTCAAGCCAGAAATCCAATAGTATAAGTTTCATGCCGATACAAGGAGTGGAACGTAAGTTATGAATGAAAGAGTGAGGGACCAACATGCAGATCTGAACCTTCGACAGTTTTGATGCCTCTCAGAAAAACGTATATAACTTTTAGTTCAGTTCATGAAAATGAGCCTATTTATACTCAAAACAAAGCTCTTTGAGTCAGGAATCTAATGGTGCATGTTTTAGGTCAATACGAGTTCCAGACAAAAAGTTATGAGTGAAAGAGTGAGGGACCAACATGCAGATCCGAACTTTCGACAGTTTTGCTGCCTCTCAGAAAAACGCATATAACTTTTAATTCAGTTCATGAAAATGAGCCTACTTATGCTCAAAACAAAGCTCTTTAGGTCAGAAATCTACCGGTATACGTTTTAGGTCAATAAGAGTTCCAGAAAGAAAGTTATGAGTGAAAGAGTGAATTGTCGTCATGCAGATCCGAACCTAAGGATGTTTGGGATCTTCGAAAACACTCCATTCGTGTGTAAATGCCATGTCATTTTAAAACCACTAAAACTTTGTGCATGAAACATCATATACAGCTACTGTGACATGTCTAGAGTATATTTGAAGTTCGACGTACAGCGAAAATGTAAACGAACATATCCAAAAGTGCGAAACTCTGTTGTTTTCAACCAATATAATATTTTGTTCGAAACTCCTAGGGTACGAACTCAAATTGAGCTTGGTTGGTGTTCTTAGAACCGTATTTAAGTTAAGAATCAAATGCAAGTGGTTTCGCACGATTCCGACAAGTACATAGAAAGATATGCAGCAAAAACCAAATGTCGCACAAGCAGATCTAAGACATACTTGGAATTACAGAGTTGTTGTGACTTGATTGGGGTTTATAACACGTCCCACCATGCTGCGACGTGGGAAAGAGAGGGAATGCGAGAGTCTTGGGCTGCTGGTGCAACTCCGGAACGTCTCTGGAAGTCGGCTCCCGGCTGTCCAAACTTTGCACTTGCGCAAACAAGAAGTCGTCAAAGCAAAAGGAGCCCTTTCGCGAAGCCATGAGGCTGCGGGAGGTGTCGGTCGAGCCTTCCCTATCTTGGGACAAGGAGGGACAGGTTGGGGACGCAAAGGAGGGGCTGCTCAGTTGTTGGGGATGACGAGGGGAGGACACCGAAGGTTGTTCGGGGCTGCCATCATTCTTTCTTGCCGCGGCCATCGACTTGTGAGGCGGCAGCGAGTTCTTCGTGGTTAGGTTGGCTGGTGGGGAGCTTCCATTCTTTCGTGAGCTTACCTTGATCGAGAAGCTCATCGGGAGGAAAGGGAGAGGCTCGAAGGACGCTTGGAGGGAGGATGCGTCGTGTGTGTGTGTCTTGCAGGAGTTGTCTCTGTCCGTGCTCCTCCTCTCCCACCCCTTTCTCTTATTTTTTGAAGGAGACCTTTTTTTGGGCATCAAGACTTGAAGACGTACGCTGGATTCTGGATGGCAGCCCTTATCCTTGGATCCATGTGCAAAAGTGTGTAAACAAACCATTGGACAATTGGTTGCCATGTTACCATCAAACCCCCTTTGGTTATTGTCCTATTTTGCTCTATTGTTCGGGGGATTTGGGGGGTGGCTTGTCTGCTGTAGCCGTCATTGATGGGGGGCTGCGAAGGTAGAAACCCCCAATTTGTCGTTGTCCAATTTTATCTAATGATTTCGAAAATTACCAATTGAGTCCCTAGATTTGATTAGGCTATGCAAGTCTACGGCGCCACCACCATCCAAGTTCGCAAGTCTACAGCGCCCAGCAGCAAGTCTGCGACGTTGCATAATCGTCTTTACTTTATTTTTCATGGCTGTAAGCTTTTCACTCTTATTGTAAGACTTCATTTGATCAGTTAAATTCATTTCTTTTTACTTACTGGCGACCACATCTGAAACCCTGTGAGTACTGTTGTCAAATATTTCCAACGTGATCCGTTTCGACGCGAACAATGTGCTAGTGGTGTGTACAATTACGGACACTTTGGATTAATCCGATTGAACGAGTTCCGCTATTTCATCTACTAACCAATAGTCCTGTGGAAGTAGATGTGATAAACAATTGAGAGAATTTAGAGATTAATTGCCATTAGGAATTCATGCTAAACTTGCAAGTGGTCCATTATGGTTTCAAATCCATTCGAATTTTATGATGGCTATGAACGATAGATGTTTAGAGAATTCACTGACCTTAATCAAATAATTAAATATCGACAAAATGAAACCACAAGACAAATTGTCGGCTTATCACACTACAATTATTTACAAGCTTATAGATACAACCAGTCCTTGTGTGGAGAACATCTCGAGAATCTGAGTTGTTCGAAAAAGGTCAAAATAATTATAGATAATTTCATATGGAGATAAACTCGTTGGAAGTAACATGACTTAGAAGTTAGGTAATGACTTAACATTCTAGTAGCTCTATAGGTCTAGGGCTATCAGTGTGACTAACATTCAATAAATAGGTAATCAAATTACCTTGATGTTAGGAAAACATTCATCTAATATTCCTAAGCTTAATAGACAATTTTCTACTAGAGCGTCAACTCTGAGTATGACCAGGGGTGTTAATGAGTCGGGCCGGCTCGCGAACTACCTAGTCCGTCTTGTGGCCGGAGCCCGACTTGACAAAAATTATAATCGACAAGCTCAGGTTTGGGCTCGGGCCTTAACTTTTGATAGTCAAGCCAGACTCAAGCGGACTTACGGACCCGATAAACGGTCCAGCCCGACTTGATAAATTTAAAAAATATTTAATAATATTTAAAAAATAAAAATAAATTATTTAAAGCTTGGATCGGGTCTCGAAGGAGAATTGTGGGAATATAAATTTGGAGAGGTTCGGGCTCGGCCTAAAATTTTTTGGACAGGCTAGAGCCCGGTCTTGACTTAATAGAGCACGATCAGGCCTAAAATTTTTTGGACAGGCTCGAGCCCGGTCTTGACTTAATAGAACCCGATCAGGCTCGGGCCCGGACTCAGACTCCATAATAATTTATTCGGGCCAGGCTCGGGTAGGTGGTGTTTGAGTCCGGCCCGGCTCGATAACAGCCCTAAGTGTGACGCCCCACCATTCTTGGGAGCGCCACGATTGGACTAAATCAAACCAGTGTAGTAGAATTTATTAAAACATCAACTGGTTCTACAATCCACACATTATAGTCCTCGACCTTATACATTGTCAATATAAAATTCAAACCTCAAAACCATGGTGTGTAACTTCCTATCTCCCGTTATTCCTCTTCTTCTACCTCGAATTTACTTCTTTACCTTAAAAATGTTCCCCAAAAAGGGATTCGCGAAAACGCTAAGTATATTCACATATAACTCACTCAAGCAAACACATATGTAGGTCAGGTCCTAATGATTAAAATATATTTTATTCCAACCCTTGAAAACTGTTTGTATGTGCTGGAATTCGACATCGCCTCGATGGACTAAATACATGTTCACACGACCGACGAACATTTATATATATATACATCGTAATACAATAATGACAAAATTATGTCACACGACCCGATAATGTGATAAATAGGGCATACATATCTTGACACAAGTTATAAGTCTCAAGGGGGTTTTCACAAAAATGTGCTGACCTATGTTATAGATCGTAGAACGGGACTGACGTGTCAAGGACAAGACTTGACATCACACTCCTACACGACGCCACACATGTCATCTTGTACATCTAACTAACACGACCGGACATGTGAACTTCTTTTTTACCCACAACCAACATTACATATCATGAATTACCGGCCAATTATAAGCCACCTTAACCTTCCGATCCAATCACCTCTATAGCACTCAAACCATTCCTTACCTGCGTCCAGTTATATGTGCACCCAATCTCGAGTTCAAACCACGTTCAGCCCACTTATCACCATCATTAATGCGACAATTGACCCGCGAATACCACCCACATCAATCACAAGTACATGCAACATAACAAACACAACCACATGCAACGCATTCAAACACAAACATATGCAATGCATGGCCTACAGTGGAATATATGAGATGTCATGCAGCTTCCTTATGCTATCTACCTCTTTGCACTTCAATCCCTCATATCGATGGCGACCGATGCTCCAATCGGTCATATGCCAAACACAACATTCTCTCAAGGTAGATACAATTTTGGGATTTACCGCTAATTAGAACTAGGTATAATTTTGTATTTGAGGCAGGCTGAAAGTCTGACATAATAGACAATTAGAAAACTTTTTTCTAGTTTCTATCTAGGTACAATTTGGTATAGGAGGATAAAACATTTCTTATTGTCTGTGAGGACCTCATCGCAAATAGACAAAACCTCATGTACTCAGTCACAAAATAAAAAAAGTAGAAATTTTTATTTTGTTTAAAATTGAAACAAGGTAAAACTATATGAATCGTGGCGTTGCATTTTAAACCACATAGATAGAAAAAAAAAATGTTATTAAAGGTATTAGACGCCTTCAACGCACACAACACGTGGATTGCCTTAGGGTGTTAGGCATTAGGTAAGAAGCTCGCCTTTATAATGGACGGCACTAATGTAGTCATAGTGTGAATGGCCATTACTTTTCTTAATCGTATAATTGATAGGTAGACTTAGTTGGATTCGAAAACTCACTAAGATGTTGTTGATATCACTTATGCCTGTTACATAGCTTGCAATTGATGCATTATGCAGAAGCTTGTGTTATGAGTTGTTGGCTGTCAAACACATCAAACAACAAGAGGAGGTTACTAATAAGTGTCTTCAGTTATATCATCAATTCAATATTTGTGAAAGGCTGATTTAGTGCCTTAGGCATTTAATGTCCTGTCACCTCCTGTTCAGCCGGTCGCCTAGGCATCACCTTTTTTACGACACTTGCCTCACTCTAACCAAGCGCCAGGGCTCGCCTCGCCTCACCTGGACAACTAGGTGAATTTCACTTTTAACAACATTGTCTCAAATTTCATTTTATTAAAATTGCGATATGTCTTCCAATTTTTTTTTAGTATTTTATTTCCAATGAAACTAAACTCGTATTTGGAGAAAGAAAGTAATGTATTTTGCAGGTAATCTACACAGTATTTTTTAGAAGGGGAAATTATGGCACAGAAGAGCATCCGCAGGGCAACAAGCTACGCTTTGTCACATCAGAATATAACTCCCCCTAGCTCTCTCCAAATTAGGGTTTATCTAAAATCCCTCCCTTTCTCGCAATCAAACGCCAATCCTTGCGAATCACCGATCGAAGTAGGGTTGGAAGAAGATGGGGGCACCAAAAAAGAGTTTGCCGAAGGCATTGTCTTCGGATGATCCGGAGGAATTGGCCCGCGTTCCCTTGCAGGCGGTCCTCCTGGCCGACAGTTTCACCACGAAGTTCCGCCCCATCACCCTTGAACGCCCCAAAGTCAGTAGTTTTCTCATCAAACTTGTATTTGGACTAATTTTATTAGTGGGATGTTGTGATTTGCATGAATTAAGGTGATTCTGTTGGAAAGTTCTTCCCTTTAGCAAGTGATCGCTGTCCTTCTCACGATTAGTATTGTGGATTTTGGATTTTATTCTGTTCTTTTTTGGCCATCGAAGGTGTTGCTACCGCTGGTGAATGTTTCCATGATAGAGTATGCATTAGCATGGCTTGAGTCTGCCGGAGTGGAAGAAGTCTTTGTCTTCTGTTGTGCCCATGCAAAGCAAGTCACCAGCTATATAGAGAATTCTCAGTGGCGTTCCCAACCGAACTTTACCGTCACAACAATCGAGTCGCACAATTCCGTTAGTGCCGGTGATGCTTTGCGTCTGATATACGAGCGTAATGTGGTAATTCTTGATTCTCCCAAAAGATCAAATTTCTCTCGTTTTCGAGCAATTGATTTTTAGAGTCTTTCTTACCGTTTGCTTTCTTTCCTGTTAAGATACATGGTGATTTTGTTCTCATCAGTGGCGATACGTTGAGCAATATGTCATTGGCACGTGCACTCCAAGATCATAAGGATAGGAGAAAGAAAGACAGCAATGCTGTGATGACCATGATAATTAAACGTTCGAAGCCTTCTTCTGCGACTCATCAATCTCGATTAGGGACAGAAGAGTTGTTCATGGCAATAGACCCTGTAACAAAACAACTCCTGTATTATGAGGAGAATGCTAACCATTTGAAAGGAACATTGTCCCTTGATAAGATGCTCTTAGTTGACAACTCCTCAATTACTCTTCACAACGACATGCAGGTTACTCTTTGCCTCTTGCTTTTACTAGGCCCTCCCTTTTGGCAATTTGCAGATGGATTGTGGTTTCCCTTGCTTCTTGTTTGGCTGGATTTGGACGTTCGAATGTTTTTTTACTTGTTGCTGAATCAATTCTGTTAGAGTTGCTGATTGATTTGTTTCCGACATCCTTCTCTATTAAATTAGTCGTAACTGTAAAATGTAGTAGTAGTTGGTTCTCTTTTGCTGTGCATATATAGTTCAAAAAATTTATCTTCTTTCCAATATAGGGCTATTTCTTTGAGGTTACTTTAAGATTTGGTTTTGTGCAGTAGTTTATAATGGGAGTGGCATCTTGTCTTTAACATTTTTGTAGGTTATTCCTAAGCCCTGCTTTTCCTTGAAGTCAATTGATGAGTACTTTTGCAGGATTGCTATATTGACATATGTTCTCCTGAAGTTCTGAGTCTTTTCACGGACAATTTTGATTATCAGCATCTACGGCGGCATTTTGTCAAAGGATTGCTTGTTGATGATGTGAGTTTCTACTGGTTCTGTGTTCCCGTGTTATAAACTTGTCGTATATTCCGCAACATTGGCTTGGCCTTTAGACCTGCATTAGCTTTCGGGCAGTGTGACATAATCTTTTCTTAGAGGAAATGGAAGAGACATTGCTTGCTTCATTTTTTTTTTCTCATTTAACTTTGGTTTAGCTAGAGGATGAGCCTTCGTGCAATCACAAAGCTGATTATTTAGTGATATGTTTGTCATGGAATTCAGTCATGGAAGTAACCCATTGTCAGCATAAGTTTGTGTATGATATTGCGCGTCTTCTCCCTGTTAATGCACCAGCTGGGATTGTTAGGGATGGCTTCAAATTTGTTGTAGCTAAACTAGTTCTTCTTATTGACAACGACGACTTTCATTGATGCACTATAAGCGAACCTGACGCAGTTGAATTGAAAAGTCGAGAAGTGAAATTCCTTTCCAAAGAAGTAAATATCTTCATCTTAATTGTTGTATGTTTATCATGAAATGTTATTGGTATTATTTGTCGTGGACAGTATACTACATAATAGAAGTATGTCACGCTTTTCGTTGGTCGGATGCTTTTATAGCTGCATCCTCCTGAAGGAGTTTTGCAGTATTTCTCCATGAATTTCTAGATCTTGTTTACAGATTATGGGTTACAAGATATTTACTCATGAAATCCACTCAAGTTATGCGGCACGCATCGAAAACTACCGCAGTTATGACACCATCAGCAAGGACATTATTCAAAGGTGGACCTACCCATTGGTTCCTGACATTTTGTTTCCTGGAAACTCCCCAACCAGACTTGATCGGCAGGGCATGTATCGTGCATCTGGTAGGAATTTTTAATTATTTTTGAATTTTTGGATTAGATCCATTGAACAACTCTTTGAAGTTTGTACTTAGATTTGTTGCTTCAGGGAAAATTCTCCTGTTACTATGTTTGTGGTCTTGCAGTTGTTTGGGGTCAAATTCTTCTATAGTTTTCACATGAGATTTCTAAATCTTGCGTGCATTAGCAAGTTTTCCGCTGATTATTTATCTCCTTTCAGAAATACAGCTGTCAAGATCTGCAAAGGTTGGTCCACTGACAGTTATTGGAAGTAGTACTGTTGTCGGAAGCAACACCACAGTAGTGAATTCCGTTATTGGAAAGGGCTGTACCATTGGATCTAATGTCCTAATTGAGGGCTCTTATATCTGGGATAATGTCATCATTGAAGATGGGTGCGAGCTAAGGCATGCCATAGTATGTGATGGTGTGATAATGAAATCTGGATCAAGACTTGAACCTGGAGTTGTTTTGTCTTTCAAGGTTGAGCAATTTGCTTGCATATTTTTTCTCAGTAGCTAGGTTGATGTAGAACAAATAGAAGATGAACTTGCTTGACATGGATCCATACTCTTAATTTTACAGGTTGTTATCGGGCCAAATTTTGTTGTTCCCCCATACTCCAAGGTGTCACTACATCAACAACCCACAGTAGAAGATAGTGATGAAGAACTGGAATATGCTGACAATAGCAGTGATACTATCCATTCATGTGAGTTGGAATGACACACTATGTTTCATGCCTTAGACTGTAGAGATACACCTTTCAAAGCTTTGTCATAGTTATTTTGCAGGGTATTTTAAAATTTGAAGTGTCCGGGCTAGCTCACTAGGAAAGTATGATCGAACTAGAGAGATAGTGTCTTTGAGAAGGATTTTTCCTTGCAGCTAAGGATTTAAATATTTCTCTTTGTACTTGAAGAAATTTTTGTTGAAAGGGGCTCTTCACTATTGCAATTTTTGCTATCATCAACCACCATTTGCTGATGGGGGAAATCAGAGATTGCTGATAATGAAAATTGACGGACACTGTTTGTTAAAGATTGGTGGCATTCAATCAAAGATGGCGAAAGCTGTGGGTGTGTTTTTGTGATAGACTCTCTCATGGATGAACTACTGTGTAGATGCTGCTATTGATGATAACTCTTAACTTCTTAAACTTATTATTAATGTCAGAAACTTTTACTTCGACGTATTCTGGGGTATGACTATTTTTCAATATTTGATTACATGGGCGAGGAGTGCAGCTACTAAAGGTCAAGTAGACAAGCTGAATGGAGGATCATCATCAGATTTATCAGAGATGCAGCAGCAGTCTATACCTGAGGTCAGTTGCTTTGTTTAATGATGTGACATTATTGATGCCTTCAGATTTTTTGAAAATTCGGACAGACCCATTTAGTAGTTTTAGGTTGCGTTATACACTAATTTGGTATGCAGATGAATTTATACTGATTTTTTACCTGATTTGGGCTAGCCATTTGCCTGTTTGTGTGTGTGTGTGTGTGAAAGTTCCCTCACATTCATTCTTCTCATTTTATGGATTATCAGTTGGGCCTCGGCGGGATGGGTTACATTTGGTCCATATGTGAAGGATGTCATGAAGAAGAATGGAAACATTCTGTTGCTCCTATTCCTCCTGAAAAATTGACTGAAATCACAAGAGCAATAGAAGATGATCTTGATATTGCAAACATGGATAGGAATGCTCCTGCTTCATCAGGAGAGCTGAAACCTGACACACAAGTTGATTCTG
The DNA here is from genome assembly GCA_023653495.1 of Melastoma candidum. Classification (NCBI taxonomy): domain Eukaryota; kingdom Viridiplantae; phylum Streptophyta; class Magnoliopsida; order Myrtales; family Melastomataceae; genus Melastoma; species Melastoma candidum. Next base: position 5,867,979 of record CM042883.1, on the reverse strand, counting down.
AGGATGACGAAAATGAAGACAGCAGAGATGACTCGGTGTACTTTGAGAAGGAGGTAAAAGAATATCAATGTGAAACTTTAGCAGATTCAGTCTTTTCCTGGATTTCTTATCTGTAGAAACTGGAATTTTGTCAGGTTGAGGCAACATTCTTGCGAGCTGTTAACGAAAATATCAAAGTAGACCATGTGATACTAGAGGTGAACTCATTGCGGTATGTTATATATATGTCTTCAATTTATTATGATGTGAATAGACTAAAATTGTGGTTCATTCCGTTATGGTGTTATTGTGGATCTACCAATACACAATCTGAGCTTCAATCTTTGATTGAAGTCAGAAAAGGTTTTATCTGGTTGTGTTGACTTCTTGTAAAATCCCAACAACTTATAACATTTGATTTTGGATTTGTGTCGTATCTTATAACTGCTGTGCTGATCTGGATATGTTGCTGCTCTTTTTGAGCTAGAAAAAAGACGACAAAAGGGTGCTCAAGATTGATATTACAAAGTGAGCAATTTGTTTTGTAGATTGCATGGAAGATAGATCACATACTTTACTTTTGCAGTAGTTCAAGTGGATTGTAGAATAGTGATCTTGAATATTATCCATGTGCTAAATTGAGTTTGATGTTATGCAGTTGTTTCTGTTTGATCTATATGCTATTATAAAATTGCAGTGTACTCAGAAATCTAATAGACCCTTATTTTGTTTTTCAACTTTCCCCTGATATCAGGTTGTCATACAATATGCAATCTGCTGATTGTGCTGGGGCAATATTCTATTCCATGATGAGATTGGCATCGCAATTATCACATAGTACAGCCAGTAAGTTCTTTCATCTCGGTTATGTGGCCATTTTGATGTGTCTTCTGTGTTAAACAAGCATTACTAAAGGTGTTCGAGTTTCTCAAAGATAGAAATTATGCTTCCTATTTCAGGCGAATTATACAAAAATGTTGGAAGTGTTGTAGGTAAATGGCGAAAACTTTTGAAGTCCTACTTACCTGGGAAAGATGAGGAGGTCTGTATGAGGGAATTTCGTATCCTCAATCTATTGACTGTTATACTATTTCATTGGTCTATTATGTACTTAAATAATTATTTATACCCATATCTGAAGTTATATTGTCTTTATTTCTTCCAAAGAAGATTCCATCTACTTTTTTTTTTTTTTTTGGTAAAAAGGGAGATTGATTGATGGATGCGCGTTCAGGTGCAACGCTACATACTACAATTCAATTCAGATACACGGAATATCCCGATGTAGTAGGTCCAGAATGTGATCAGTAGGGTTAAAGAATGTGGTTGATTGCTCCTCCTGTAGTAGTGCCTCTTTTGCCAGTTTGTCCGCTACCTTGTTTTTCTCTCTTACGATGTGGGATATGGTGTAATCCTTGAGCTCACAGCACAACAGTCTGCATTTTGCCACAATAGGGGCAATTAGTGAGTTAGGATATTGTTCCCCTGTGAGGTAGTGGAGTTAGGATTCCATCTACTTTAGGTAGCCATTTTTTGGTAGATTTGGATATGATAGATAACTTTTCTGAGTTGTTCAAGTACAGGATGAATTCTCCGTGTCTCCACGTAAAAAGTCCATGATATAGTCAGAAGGGCAACTATAATTATAGAAAAAGGGCAGCCAGTTATGGCATTGGGGGTCTAATATCTGCTTCGCATTTTTCTTAGAAATAACTCTTCTGCCATGTGTAGTATTGGTTCTCCTAATTTTACTGCATGTTCTACAGTTAATTATGTTGTGTTGATTACGTCCAAACATCTGACAATGACGTTACATAAAATTGTGGGCTTAACAGATTTGTGTTAATTATTGAAACGGATTTTGCGTCATGAACTTATCATGATAATGCATGGGTTCATAAGTTGGCTATGCTGTGACTGAAATAATACGATGATTTCCTGATAAATTTGAGACTTCACAGATTGAAGTCATTCTGAAATTTGAAGAAATATGTCTGGAATCTGCCAAGGAGTTATCCCCATTGTTTACACAGGTTAGTTTTCTCACTAAAGTTAGATTGATGCTTGCCAGGCCATCTTTACCCTTGAAGCATGGTCCTTTCAACAAAACCCTCTGTTGAGTAATCATTGGCGTCTAAATTTCATGTGTCTCACCCCTGTAAATCCTCTAAACTAGAAAGAGATATCAAAGAAACATGCACGGATGTTTTGGTGAGGCGACAGCATTGCAACATGGCTGTCCCTTTATGGGCCCTTTCAATGTGTTCGCATGTGTAGTATATATCTTGTAGTTGAATGTCAATGTCACTGGTATTACTGACACGGCTGTATGTGCAGATCCTGCACTTCCTATACGATAAGGAAATTCTATCTGAAGAGGCTATCCAAGACTGGGAAACTGAGAAAGCAGATGCCGACGAGAGCGACAAAATCTTTGTCAAGCAGGCGGAGAAGTTCCTCCAAGTAAGTACTGGTTTTCCTTCCCCACAAGACAACACTTCCTAAGCTAAAGGCACGTTTTTCTGCTGCAGTGGTTGCGAGAAGCTTCTGAGGAAGAGGAATAGAACAAACCTGTAGAGAAGCATTTTTTTTTATCCTACCAATTTGTTTGGCTTGGAAGGAAGTTCCTCCCCATGTTACCATAACACGAGGAAAACGCGAGATTCAAACCTGCGTGTTGCTTGCTTCTTAAATCCAAATATAGCTTTTCTTTTGGGCGCTTGACCTGTATCAGTGATGTGAGGAACTTCTGAAATTTTGTTGAGGCTAAGATTAGGACAGCCTGTTGTAAAGAAACAAAGAGTGCCATTGAAGTGGAATAAACTTTGCGTCAGTGGTTCTAGTTGTGTTGGATTTCCGGGAATGATTTGGTGTTCATGTCACTTGTCTACATTCTACACCTTCATTTGTAAGTTTCATTTTTGTTCATTCTTTTCCTAATTTTGCATAGCTCTGAAAGGTGGTTATGTTATTCATAAATGCTGACGTTACAAACATCCTAGTGAAGGTAAAAAATAGCACGTAATCAGCTGTCCATTTTTATTACAAGAGGATCATGAACGGTAGCAGACAGCACTTTTACTGAAACAACAGGGTCATCCAATACCGAGATGAAGTCAGATTGCAACCGGTAGGACCCATCATGGTGGAGATTGTATGCCTGGTCCTGGAGGCCCGGGCGCCGGACCAGGGGGACCAAAGCAGTCCTGGAAAAGCCAGCAGCAACAGATGACGTTTAAACTGTCCAAATAAAAGAAGCACATTTGTTAGAACAGATGACTACTTGTCGGGGAGTGATTTTTCTTTTGCTTGCATGCACGTAGGCAAACATTATGAACATACCAAGAGCCTAGGAAGTGACAAAAGCCACCCCAAGGGCCGCCAGGCTCTCCTACCCCGGGCAGAGGTGGTCCGCCACCTGGTTCCATCAATCCGCTTTCAGCTTAACTTCCGCAACTCCTCTGATCGGAGTTGCTACTGGGTCTTCTGTGCTAGGAAGGATTTCCAAAACCAAGATACAAGTGGAGAACATGGAGAGGCGGTCTATTAAAATGAAACTCGGTACAGTATCCTTGGAGTTGAAGAATTCATGTGAACACCTAACAATTCGTTGTCATTGGAAACCCACCAACCCCTTCACACCCTCCTCTTACATCTCCCAAATCCATCCATCTCATTTCCTTATGAAAACCATTATGTGTTTATGGCATTCATCCCGATTCTCTTGCATTTGTTGAGGCCAACCAAGCAACCATTCAACCAGGGTTGCTTGCTTTCACTTCATCCTCATTCCTGAAGTCATGCATTCAAGTCAACCCTTGTCTGCTATAAGAACATGACAACCAATTCCTCGGCAAGCGCTTCTGTGGGTGCAAATCTAAGATAAGATCTGCTTTGAAGACAGCTCACTAGTAACACGATGAGAAAGACAAAAAGACAGACCAAGATGAAGTATTGGAAAAGTTCAAGTACTTCTGAACCCTTGTCTGCTTTTAACTCTGAACCTGAATTGAATCCAAGATATACCTTGGCATGTGGAGCTTGAGCAAGATGATGTATGTGAAAAATTCTAGTATTCTAAAATCAAGCTGGAGCAGCCCATGCGCAACCCCACTCTGTGCCGACAGATCATACCATTTAGACTTGCAAGGCAAGATTGTTCACATGTTCTAAGATACAAAAAAAAAAAAAATGCAGTTCATACTTCATTGAACACATATTGCACCTTCTATTAACACCTAATCTCTGAGCATATATGCCACCGACAAACACCCACTCCAATGTACAAGCCCGAAAGACCAGGTTGCTTGCATCCACAGAAGCCAAATAATACTACATGGGAAAGCCAATAACAGAATTAGACAAATTCTGTATGCGAGTGTGCAGCACAGCGGTGAAGGCTTCCGTTGCCTGTGTCCAAGGAAAAAAGGTGCAGCTCTTGTACGTCTCAATTCTGTTAATCCAGGACGAAAGACATGTTGTTAATGGAAACATTTCCCTTGAACTTGTATGTGGGTGTGGCTGTTGTTCAAGGAACAGCTTAGTCCAAGGAGTATAACTCTATCTGTACAAAACAAAACTGCCTTGACTATAGATAGAGCTCACAAAATGGCAGCCAAACCAATTGTATCCTCCTCCTCGACTCTTGAACTCGGAGCATTGACAGAAGTGCGAGGCCTCGCTGTATGACGAAAAGCAAGCTCAGAAATTTGTCATACCCCCAGTTAAAGAAAAGGATTGCGTTGCACGTTTCATCACTTAATCAGAAATGCAGAGGACTCAAGAGAGACTTTCATCAGTTGTCCAGCAATTAGCGCTCTGATTATCAGAACATATAAAATGCAACTGAAAGACAATCTGTAAAGCATGTTGCATATACAATAAGAAACCATGATGTGCCAATCAACTTCAATCAGTTGGAAACAATACCTGACATATTTGTAATAAAGTTAACGCTCTTTTGAGCTGCAAGTGCTTTCAGATTATTTCCCGCGGCTGATAATAGCAGACTTTTCATAAGTTGCTTCTGTTCCTTTGGACTGGAAGTCTTTGTCAACGCCTCTTTAAATGCAATCAGGTCATGCAGAGTAATGCCAGGAAGAGACAACAAGACCTTACGAGAAAACAGATAATTAGATGGAATCTAAGATTAATTTCAACAGCTAACAATATGGTTAAGTTCTTGTGTTTTTACCTGCTGGGGACCCGGATCCCTATCGCTAAGATATACATATATCTCACGACACAAACTAACCAGATCAGCGCTAATGACCACATTTGACTCCAGAGTCAAACCATGAATAATTGATGAAAACAGATCCTTGCTAACAAACTGTTGAAGTTCTGCATTATTTGTGAATATGGCCACTTGAGTTACAGTAGCATAGAAGGCACAGACTTTTGTCATTGCTTCACCATCTGTCCATGTGAAAGCTTCCAATGACATCTGCAAAGCTGGAACGGCCAGCCCTTTATGCTTAATGAGGAAACTGCAAGAACACAATAGAAGTGTCTAATCATAAGCTACGGAATGTGTAAAGGACTTCAAAGGAAGTCTATTGGGAGGTGAAAGCTACTAAAACAAAAGAGAACAAGCAGGACAGATTTTTTTCGCTATTAATACCTGACCATTGAGGTTCCAGCAAAGGTATCCACTTCTTTCAAAGATGAAACATCAACACGGCTTGCCTGGCCCGACTGTTCTAGAGAAGGAAGCCCAGTATTTAGAACTGGTGAAGCCATGACAGAGAGAAGGGCACATATTTCACGGGTTAAATCTCTAAGGAGCTTTTCCTCCATTACTTCAACTTTCAAGTCTGAGCTGTCAACCATGCCAGTGGCATCGGGAACCTTGGCTCTTCCTTCGTGCAGCAGACTGGACCATGAGATGCCAAGGGCTTGTTGAGAGCGGATAAATAACGGCTGCAGGATATTCTCTAGCCAAACACCCCATGAATCTAATGGACAATGCTTGACCAAAGGCAGCACAACAAGATGCACAAGCTGTCTTATGTGCCGAAATTCCATCGAATGTATATTCTCCATCAATGCAACCGCAACTGAATGGGCATCCAAACACTTGAAAAATGCATCCCCAATTGTCATCGACAAGCCTAAAACATTATAGCTGAAATAAGAATGAACGCATCAGATAGAGACAACACATGAATAAATTCACCTTTAGTAACAAAATAAGCCACTGCGTCTTAAAGGGAGATGTGTTGATGCTATGATGCTAGCGGCACAACAATAACTAAGGAATCAACAAGATAGACAGACAGACACTTATTGAAATATAAAATTTCAGGCCTAAAAGCCCAGAAACCAAATGAATAAATAAATAAAATCTGACCTATCCAATTAGCAAAGAGTACAAAAGAAAAAAAATAGCTTCGCAGTAATTTTTCCCTCTAAAAAATTTAATTTGGCATCAGATCTAGCCATATAGTCGGTACCAGATTCAGCAAACTCATCTTTTCGATTGAAGACAGCTAAACTGGATCCTTGATTTTGCTCCAAAAGATGAATAGTGTCACTTTGACAACAGGTTAAATAATTAGAATTAAGTATTAAACATGAACTGAAATATCCCATTCAGGCATAATGACAAGTTAAATGAATTAGAAGCGCCAGATTAAGATATCAGTTTCACACTTACCCACTGTCTCTGACACCTTTTAACCAGTTCCTCACACCATTTTCATTTGGCTCTAGGCTTCCTTCCTTGCATATTTCCGTCTGAGATCCGTCCACAAAAGATGGTGTACCCTTTATAGACTTGGAAATCCCTTCCCCAAGAAGGGCGGTCTTTTCAGCATAACTCATTGTCATGGAGGTTTTAAATTCAACAGGCAACACAGAGAAAACAGGTCCTGACCACAAAGAGTGTATGGCACGAAGTAGCTACAAGACAGCAAACAGTGTTATTAGAAACAGATGCATGTGCATCTATTGGACAAGTATTTTTGAAAGCACCCGCCTGCATACTTTTATAAGAGGAGGTAACATCCATGACAAATGGGAAGCCATTGGATGTAGTGGAGCAACATTTCCAGCGGGGCTGCTTTCTAAGTTCACATTACTTTTCCTATATCCACTCCGCTTGAGAGCCTTCTCGAAAAAAGTCACAGTGTGGAAAATTGACCACATAAAGGATGTCTCAGCATAGAGATGAACCAAGCCTAAAGGTTCTAATAGGTACTTGTTTTGCCATTCTGTCTGGACCCACTGCTGGCTTAATGGTTCAAGCAACCATGCCAGAACCTCTTGGTGCTGTTGAAGTCTGTAGGAGATGTTATGGTCAAACATTTTGCATCACCAAAATCATAAGTAATGTTCCCTCAACAGGTTGCTAGCACTTACCCAGCAGATGAACCCATTACCAGAAAGGCTTCCCCAAGAATATTATGCTCCCCACGGAGAATACGACCTTCTCTTTGCAGATAAGCCATAGTGTCTGCAATTCCCTGCAAAAGGATGGAAATAGAAAAAAAGCAAGTCAATAATCATCTGATTAGAATTACAACGCATAATACTCTTGACAAGATCTAATATATAACTAGTTGAATCCCATGACGCACAAACACGAGTTGAGTTTCCATGAAACTACTTATTTGAATTAAACAATATGTACGACTATATGAAGCGTCTTATTGGGAAAATTGGATAAAGAAATATGACAGGTATACATTACATTATAGTGATTCGCTCGGGAAAAGACAAGTTTTGGAAGTAAAGATAAGTCTCAGAATTGCAATCCAACTAAGAGCATTCCTTGGCAGTCATTTACTAATCAAAGTCCTAAAGACTTCAAATATGCAAAAAAAAAGCAATTGAAATAGCGTCCTCTCTTCAGTAGACAGAACATCGTAAATGAACACCAGATATCATGTCATCAAACACAAGTTTGGAAAGTGAAAACAAAAGAAATAAACCAAAAGGAAATGGAAGGAAAACTTCAAATTATGTCAGAAAACATTTTTTTCGAGATGCATGTTATCTCACTCCACCTCTTTCTTTTTGTCAGGTGGCAAATATAGCATAAGGCCAAAGATAACAACAGATTACATAACGACGTAAATTACTTTCATGTGGGGGAGAATGCTTTTGTCAACGGCTTTAGCAATCCGAACAAACGAGGAACAAATGTGCAATCTTGCATGTCTTGAGCTGCAGGTAGAAGGATCCTGCAAAGGACATTAAGCATTAACAAATACTGGAAACTTGGGTGAAGTCCACATAAAAACCTGAAAAGACCAAGGAGACCTTTGCTGTAAAGGGAAGAGATGTCAGAAGCTCAAACAATTTATTGATGACACTGCCAATAGCATTTGGAAAAAGTTTCAGGAAAGGACCAAAAGCGTCCAAGTAACGCCCAAGCAGTTCCACAAGAAGTGGATCAGTCCATTTCAAAGCCAGAACTTGTTGGAGAAGCCCTGGAAACCAGATGTAGAAAAATTCATACACAGATGACAGAAATCCAAGGTACTAATAATGAAAGAACATTCAGGATGTTGACTGAACCTTCAAAAATTGAACAAAGAGAAAGTTGAGCTTCGTAGTCGCCACTAATAACTTCTACTCCATCAAAGACTGCAAGTACAACATATTCAAGAGCTAACTGCATGCTTTCCATCACGGATATGTCCTGCAAGGAGGAAGATTATCGTAATATTCTGGAATGACAGAAATAGAGCAACACATGTTACAGTAAAACATAGATAAACTGATCGTCTTAGAAAAGAAGTTCCACAGAAAATACCCAAGGAACCTTGGGTAAATAAACAAACAAGGTAAGAGATCCAAAGAAAATAAACCTGCATGGGGTTGTTGATAATCAAAAGGACTCTCTCAGCCGCTTTTCTACCACTTGTAAGGGGCTTGTAATTAGCAACCAACTTAATCAGCTCCAGCTGCTCTAGTTATCAAACATGAGAAAGAAATTAGTCAGTAAAGATGTTGATAGGAGCAACAACTAAAAAACAAGAGCTGAAGTACCAGCCAACCTACCATCCTATGACGATACTGGCTGAAATCCCCCCTACCCTCAAAATCATCACTCCATAGCTCCATATTTCCCAGTGACGCCATAGTTCCAGAAGAGACTTTCTCCTTCTTTAGCAGTCTTTGGAAAGAAATTTCCAATATTTTGCCACAACTATCATCATTTATGCAATCCAAAATAGTTTTCTTTTCCTTGGGTATCTGCCCAGAGCTGGAAGAAAGAATACTACCAGCTGGCGAATCTCTGATTGAATCCACGGTTACTTTACTCTTTGATAACAAATCCCTCATCAAATACTATAAAAGGAAAAATACATCGAAATAAGTCTTCGATAAATTAATATTGCTTAAGGCTTACATAGAAACCGTCTTACATAATTCTTTAGCTACTTACCGACCAGAAGAGAAGGGACTGGAAATGGAGTGCAAACTTATGATGCAGATAAAACCCCAGCATCTGAAACAACAAATTTCGGCAAATTAATGCTCAAAGTCATGCAAACCACCCGAGCCCTAACGAACTTCCTGGACTTCAACAAGAGCAACCTAAACACGGTCTGGGATCCTCCCCGGGGGGATGGGAAACAAAGTTTGTACGGGGGGAGGGGGGGCAGAAGAGGGGGTGGAGATCATCATGGAGGGAGACGAAGTCGGAGGAGGAGACAGGGGGAGGGAGGAGGGGATTGGGGGGTTAAGAGGCAGGTGGCATCGGGGTGGAGGGATACGGAGGAGTCGGCATGGAGGGTGTGGGAGGTGAGATCATAGAGGACGAAGGACGGGTTGGAGGTCCAAGTGATAAGCGGCTTGAGTTCGCTTAAGGAGGTCTCAGTTTCAAATCCTACCATATATAGCCATCCCCATTGGGAGACTCACCCACCATAGTCACATGCGCGACACAGGTCAAGTCTAGATTAGTCCCAGCAAAGCCCCGGATACTGCCGCCCCCCCCCCCCCCCCTCCCAAAAAAAAAAAAGCCCAAAAGTCCAATTGAAGAAAACATTAGAATTTAACTATTGGCTACATAATATATGTGCGGACACAACAAACACAGGACAACATATCTTTGGAGGAAAAAAAAGGGAAAGTGGTTCTTAGAAAGATGCAATGACTTCCTATTTGTGGAACAAATATCTTGATGATCCATCCACAATTCTTCAGGAATAGACATTCATAAGTAACAGGCTTAGGAGAATATAAAAGGGAAAAAGATGTTCCATGGGTAAACACTTAAACCAAGTGAAGGAAAGATTTTTTCTGATCCTTCTACTGCTGGCTTAGGAGCATAAAATTTCCAACACAGGCTAGCTGAAGAAAAGGAAAAAGGGAAGGAAGTGACAACAAATAATGGAGCTGTGTACCTGGAACAACTTACTCGTATGGTGTACATGAAAAATAGGAAATAGAAAAGGAAATGGAAGGAAATTTTAAATTAATATAAGAGGAAAAGTTTTTTGATATGTGTGTTTGCCCCAACTTTCCTTGCATTTCTTCACAAACCAGACAGCCTCAAGGGGCCAACAGAAAACCAAATCATAATGACATGCTGGAACGAGTTACTGAAGAATGCTTTATCTAAACCAATTAGGCTGAAGAACAAACACCCAGCTTGGTAGAGATATTTACCTGTTCCAAATATAAAGGGAGCACAGTGCTGTCACCACTTATGCATTGCAGATTTGAAGAACCCAAAGAAACCATGATCTCGCATATCAACTCGGCAAACTCAAAATCACTCTCATCCATTAGACTACCCACTGTTGTGGACTTGTAAAAGAAGTCCCTGGAGACACTCATCATGATGTGGAAAACATTGCCCATTGCACTATCAAATTCGGCATCAGCATCCACAGGTCGCTTTCTAAACAAAAAAATGGGCAATAAATATTACAGGCAGAAGAGAAGAAAGATAGAGCAATAATGAAGAAAAATATGTTTGCAAACCTTGAAGAGACAAGTTTGAAAAATTCACAAGCATGAAGTCGAAAGTCGGGAGATGAAAGTAAGACACCACTCCTATAAAAGAAGAATTTGTATTAACACGCATGGTATTGGATAAGAAATCGATATTTAGGCTGACAATGTGTTGCTACCCATAAATGATCCCAAATTTTGCCAAATCAGGCAGGGGGGCCCACTCGGCATATGCAGCAACAGCACTTAAAGTGGTTGTCACGGTGGCAGCATGCTGTTTGGCAGTCTCATATTGTTGCTTCTCTGCTTCATGCATTGCAGCGGCGAAGTGCCTATCTAAAAGCTGCACAAATAGCTGCCATGTTAACATCTTCAGTCAATAGAGTAATGAGTGACATTGTGAAGGAAGCATACACTGTATAATAATGGCAAAATATCTGCCAAAGATTCTGTAAGCCCACGCAATAGCAATCTCCTCCTGTCACCTAACGAGTAAGGGAAAGAGGTCAGCAATGGTTCTGCAATTATTCCGATGATTTATCGATCTGCAATCTAAGAAAAAGATGGATAAAGTTAAAAAAAACATAAAATTTGGATAGTAAGGGCCCAAGAGTAACAATTAAAGAGGTTGGCACATCAGCAACACGACAGTGATGCATAAAAGGCAACATAAAGTATCCAACTATTCCAAAACAGAAGAATGAAAAAAATCAAAAAAATATATTTACGATGGACCTTCTAAGTCCTCATTATGTACGGTAATATCTTCAGGAAGCCACCTAAGAGTCAATGCAACCAGCTCTGCCTAGCATTAGATGATAATGATTCTAATTAGTTCAGGAAATTAAGGGAAATGACATTCATGAAAAGAAAATATAAACTTACTTGTACGGGCCCCTTGCCAGAAAAGGTAACAAGAGATGGAAGAAGCTCTTGCCACAGAGTCAGTCCCTCTCTTCTGACTATCTAACTCACAATCACAAATAACATAAATAACATCATCACAAGATGACATTTACACTAAAATCTGAGAAAAAGTTAATTGACACCTCGGCAACAAGCGCAGATATTTGACTTTTCAGAGCCCACTGTTCAGAGGAATTGGCAATTTCAGTCATCATTTCTACAGCAGCATTGGCAAAGTCTCTATGCTCTGAGGGACTCAATTCTCCCCATCGCAATCTGACCAAATGCTATCACAGGAAAGAGATATTAAATACTCGGCCATTTATCTACAGCCGCAACCTGATCAAAAGGTAATTCCAGATGAATGAGAAAAAGAGTAAACCTGAAGCAATTTAAAAGCATGCAATCTTATCTCGGATGACCAATCCTTTTTCACCAGAAGAAACGATGCACCAGCCAAAACACGTACATCTCCAGTCTTGATCTACAATGTCAAACATAAAATCAAGGTCATGTGATTTAACATAGGAAGGAAATAGACCGGTAATTGCATAACACCAATTCGGTCGTTATGGTCTAATATATTAATTCTTTTTACTACAAAAAGAAAGTGCATAACACCGCACATGCAAATCAAGGAAGCGAGCAATCACTTGGGTGGACTTTAAAGTGGAGGTTAGGCGCTTGCCCGAGTAATGGACATTATAATTGTTACTTTAAAAAAAAAAAAAAAAGAGAGAATCATCTGCCAGAGACCTCAATACAACATGCTGGGGATAACAAAAACCCCACTTTGTAAAAGGTAGCCTGCACAATCGTTTTTTATTTCATAAAGATCAAGAACATATAAGCCTAATACTAAGTTGCATCTGTTGTCAGAGGAGTATTCTAACTCTCTAATCCACGATGCATTCTTATCCTGGATAACCAGAAAGGAAAAAATGTAAACATCATCTAATGGCATCAAACAATACCAAAAGTCATTCACCATATTCCCTGAATCCCTTAATGTCGCTCAAGTTACAGAAGGAACCGTCACTGTAGTTAAAAGGGCAAACGCTCAAAAAATGCAGTGCATGCGCCGGACGAGTAAAGGATGCAGGACCTCCAAATAACTCAAATAAACACACATGACATGCCAAATAGCTTCATCCAAATCCACAAGTAATCCGTTTCATTCAACAGAATTCATTACAGCTTCGACATTCATCATAGAATGTGGGCATTCAACCCGGCGATTCTCCAAACTGCATCGCTAGGCCAATACCATTCAACTATCCAGCATCCAGCCACCCAACTCGCACAACTCATAAGTCAACAACAGATGCCTCGATCAGCTACTCCACAACGGACAAACCACTCTGCTTCCCACGCTCGAGCGATCATACCACAAAACCCTAAAAGCAAAAAAGGAAGAAAAATCCCACCTTGACTGAACACAAGAAACAAAATGCAAACCGAAGCAACAAAACCCAGAAAAAAGCCCAAAAAAAAAAAAAGACCACCTGACCAAAAAACCCACAGGAGCGGGACAAAACCTCGAAACAAATGAAACCCAGAAAACAGATGAAAGGAAAGGAGGGGGGGAGGCGGTACAGAATCGAGGTAGGAGACGGCGGCGTTGCGGGAGTCGGGAGAGGAAGTCCAGTCGAAAGCGGCGGCTATCGCCATCGCCACATTGCCAGCCACCGCCTGTGGGTCCCCCATGCTTGCACACGATCAAACAAACACTCCCCTTCTTCTTCTCCCTCTTTCCACAACTTCTCTACTCTTTTTCCTGCACCGCCTCTTTCTACTCCCCCTTCCTCCCTTCTCCTCGTGCTTTTGTTCCTCTACGACGGCGTTTTATCGCTAAGCCAAGTTGAAAAAAAATATATAAATAGTAATAATAATCAAATTCAAAAAGAAAAAAAATAAAAATTAATTAGAGAGGGAAACCGGGAGGATTCGATAAATGAGGTAAGAGATCAAAATTCGTCAGGAATTACATGATATCCCATTTTTAAGTCGCAAAAACAAACTAACAACAGTCTTCTCGTGTACACGAGATTTTAGATCATTGGCTCCCATGAACAATGGCGTAGTTGCCGACTTATATACCATGGCACTCGCTGTTCGCCTCACCGCTTAGCTCTCCCTAATGGCCTGTCTAGACAGTTTCGACGATTCCTGTGCCTCACCGAGGGCGTGGCCTTGGGTCCCCGGCGCTCGACGGCTCTTCCACCTAGGGACCTGACCATGTTCGAGGATGTTCCTTGTAAGAAGAGAACAAGGATGCGGAGAACGGGATGTCCGGGGGGATTATGGCGGTAATAAAGTCCTGGGAAATTCTTAATGGGAAGCCGATCGCTCCGTCCTGATGCGGCTGCGGGAATTTCTCGCTTTTGCTCTTTGCGTTGGCGTGAGTGATTAATCGCCGCCTCTGCTTTATCAGACAAAACACAATTAAAGACAAATCACCGCCTCTGCTAATCACATAATTGACTGAAATTGGAAAAGCCTGTGAATGAGTAGAATTGGATAAAAATGCATCAACCGGACTTACGTCGTTCTTATGCTGAAGCTCGGCATTGGCCTCTGGCACGGGAACAGCCCTTACTCGCCTGTCACGTGAATGTTGCTTCTTTGTCCCATCTCCTTGGGCTTTGTTGGCGACGGCCGTACAGCTAATTAACAAAAAAAAAAAAAAAAAAATCAAATACGGTCAAAGTTTGTCAAATTACCTTGCTGCCTTGGTGATTTTGATTTTACAAACAAATTGTGGTTCCAACAGCGACATTATGTCATTTTTTCAATTGTCGCGGTTGAAAACTGCGACGTGAAAGTATCATTCAACATAAAAACGCGGTCGAAAACCGTGACATTGTTGAAAACGCATTTCCTGACCGCGATATTAATAAACGTGGAGAAATTTCCAAGTATTTGGCTTAGTCGGGTGGCGGAGCAGTGTCGCGGATGGGAAACGCGACACTGCTCGGCCACCGGCCCCACAACACCACCACTTAAGCCAAACTCCCTGTACAAACTTTTCAAAGAAATATTCTCAACCAAATTCCAGACATTCAAACAACTTCTAATATAAGAGTGTCGAACATAATGTAATACAATGTCTAACATAAAAGTCCCAAATCAAGAAAAGTACACAGACACGCTCAATCACGTTTGCAACTTCTTCTCGTGCAATAATGATGTTGAACCTCCGATTTTTTAGGCTGCGAAGATTTCCCGAAATTCAATCGAGTGACCTCAGATATAAGGTCATTCGGGTTTGAATGGAAGAAGGTGGCATCCCTTGCACATTTCACCGGTGCTGTCGAAGTCGAGCTCGAAGGCCGGTCGAAGTGTGGTGTGCAATACTCGACGCTTAGCTGGGTCACTTGAGATCAACATCCCCTCTTGTTGGTAGTCATGCACTTTCGGGTTTTCACCTTTCTCATCTTCTCCATCAAGTCCCGCCACGTCATACTCCATCAGTGGATGGTCATGCACTTCTGGAATGTCATCTTCATGGTCATTCTCCCTTTCCGGTGGCACTACAAATGCGGGCTGGTCCTCCAAGCCACCGGTACGACCATATAGACGTAATGGAGAATATTGTGTCAACAGATTTGTGACATCTTCGGCAAGAGTAGTTACCTCTTCTGGGTTGGAAGCCCGAAGTGATTTCATGCAGTTTGTTCATCTATTTAAAAAATGACAAACAATAAGTTAGCTATTACATATATTTATGAGTCGAAAGAATTTCAAGATAGTGCGTACCAAAGCACTTAACATTTCTTCGTTGTGTGAAATGTACTTCCTGTTGTAACTTGCATATAATTTGGAGTATTCTATCTCCGTCTCCCACGACAACGACGCGACGCGATTCTATCATTCCACAGCTCAATGTATTCTCGATGAATCTCTCCCCACTTATTCATAAATTTTTCTCGTAAGTCAATGCGATGTAAGCTCTTCATTGTATCGCAGAGACCGGGAACTAGATGCTCATCCCCAAATTATCAAATAACCTTGTATGGGAAGTGTCATTCCATGATGAAGAAGCAAATCAATGGAACTCGAGCGCGCCAACAATGTTGCCCAACTAGACAATATTGTGGAAGCATGGCTATTAATTCATCGGGGTAGGGATGCCAAACTACCTGCAAACAAGAGCGGTGATGTTAGAAACACGACTTTTCTTATTTTTAAAGAACTAGGTAGGTATAAATTATACATACTCGGAGCTTTGCCTATCTAAGGCCTCCTTATATGCCGCAAGGACATGTGTTCGTACTGTGCGAATATCGAACTCAACACCCCAACGATGGCTCAAAGGCATGTCATCTACATAAATCGTTCGCAATCTAAGTGGGGAGATATGTGAAAATCTATCCCATGCCCATACTTGTACTAGGATAAGGGGTCTCGAAATCTGTGAAGCCTTATGATGTGATGCCTTGCATAAAGTCCTATATAACCATGTAAGACATGTACCACCCCAACTAAACTGTCATGCCCTCTCAAAATCGGCCATCAATGGCAACCAGAATAAATGGACTAAGTTATCCGACTTATCAGTAAACAACATTTCCCCAATCAACTGTAAGATGTAAGCCCTAGTATGCCTTTGAATTTGAACCCCTGTTACCCAATAAGGAAGAATATCAAAGTTTTCAGCCAGCCAACTCAACTTAAGGCGTCCGTACCTTAAGGCGTTTCACCTAATAGCCACACCCAGTAGATCTTGACACGGATTCCCCATTGAGACGTTAGTGTCCGCAATAACTACATTCCCATCCACAGGTTATCCAAATTGAAGTGCCACATCCAGTAATGTGATGGTCATCTCACTGTGCACCATATGGAAGGTATGTGTCTCTGGCCTCAAATGCTCCACCATTGCTGTTATCAGTTCCCAATCCAATGCAATATAGTGGAGCTTTGCAACTCCATAGAAGCCGGTAAGGCGGAGGTAAAATTCCATCTGTGGATCGCGAACAATCCGTTTAACTGCTTTCTCTATGCGACGGCAAGTTAAGACATTGTTCTGTAAAGGCAAAACATTCATTAGTAAAAAAAAAAACAATAAACAAAGACTATAAAGCAAAGATTTTAAGAAAGTAAACATACCAGGCTATAGCCTTCATCCCATACAGCAGTAGAACGATGTTCCGCCTGTCCGCTTAAAACATCAGGCAAACGATGTCCGGGGCATATTCTTCCTAGAAACATGAAGTCAATAACACATATTCCGACAACATAAAGACAAAATGAACATGAAACCACACATTACATCCCATACTTACAATCACATTGCTTATTAGGACAACTCCGCCGGTTATGTCCCTCTTTTCTACAAATTCCACAACTTATTCTCCGTGATCTTTCTTTAATGTCTATTTCATTGTGTATGCGAGTAGATCTTGGACGCCTATGGGGTCTTACTCTACTAGGGTTAGGTTTGACCCTAGGGAAATGATATTCTACCTAATCTTCCTTGCAATCAAATGAATTTCATCACAATGCATAGACAGCCTTTTAACACTCCCAGGTGTAAAAACGACTAACATAATTTGTGTGGTCTATGTGCAAGTGTGCAAAACAAGCTAATGTATGCGAACAAGGGATTTGATAAATTTGTCACTTCTTGCAAGTGCATGTACGTGCTTGGATATAGACTTTCTTGTTTCGATTTGCCCGTATGGTTTTCACATCAAAACAACCAAGCTCTCGATCAAGCAATACCACATGAAATCATTTGGCCTTCTCCATTACTTTGTATAGCCTCTCTACACAAGGAGTCGTGAATTTCTCCCCCACTTTTATCGCATCATTGGCATTATCCCGTCTATTTATCCAATATGCAACACAATTGTACCATATTTTCCTCACCAATGCGGAAACTAGGAGGTTCCTAGCCCCCCCCCTTATACAATGTTATAACTCTCGATCAAATTTGTAGTTATGACTCCGTATCTCGTGTTCTCATCATGACTTAAAAGCCATTATTCCTTTTTCATTTCCGCCAGGAAATGTGATGTCTCTAGCAATGATTCTGACAACTTATCCAAAATCTTTTTGTACTTATAAGGATTTGTCTTTCTCGCCCCCATAACTAGCCTCCTTCTGTACATCATATTTGTATATCTTGTGTTGAAATTACTTGCAACGTGTCTAATACAAACTCTCCAATTGGCAAACGAAGGAGTCCAACCTACTTCAGCATTATTGACGGCCCCTTGAATTCTTGCATGTCTGTCTAAAATTAAACAAATACACACTATCTGATCTTCAACAACTTAACCCTTCAAACATCGGAGGAACCAACTTCAGGAATCATAGCTTTCTTCATCAGCAATTGCAAAAGCAAGTAGAAAGATATGATCATTATCGTCCATACCGCACGCTATTAAGAATTTATGCTTATACTTTCCATATTAGAATGTGTCGTCAATAGGTCGCGGTTATTATACCGTGGACGGTAGATAACGTGAGTACAAAACAGTATACACTGTTTCATACGTTTTAACGAAACAGTAGGTTCCTATTTCGTACTTTACGAAACCAGTTCGTAAAAAAGTACGAATTGGTTTCGTAAAGTATGAACCACTTCGTATTTTTTTACGATACAGTATTATTGGGCATCGTAAAATCGAATGGGCTTTGGTTCATAAAGTATGAACCACTTCATACTAATTTACGAAATGGTTTCGTGAAGTAAGAACCATTTGTTACGAAACAGTGCCTTTGGGCATCATAAAATCGAACGAGCTTTGGTTCGTAAAGTACGAAGTGGTTTCGTAAAGTATGAACATGTTCGTACTTTTTTATGAAACAATACCTTTGGTTTCATAAAATTTTACGAGCTTTTATTCGTAGCACATCATAAAATTTAACTAGACGAATTTCGTAAAGTACAACAGAAGTACAAAATTGTAACAATGTACTTGAACCTAACTCCAAACCTATAACGAAGGACGTAATCGCAACAATTCAATTTCTCATCCGGGGACCTTTTTTGTATTTTAAGAATTCTTTTCCCTTTGAATCAAGCACGACTCCTCCGAGCAAGATGTTCTCGAGGGCGTAGCTCGAAGCTGTTGTGCTGGTGGTTTGTTCGTACTCGAATTCGCGACCTTCATTCGGCTCCGGATCATGAAGCCAGAACTCCATCGCCCTTACGTTGACTCTGCAAACGCTCGGTATGGAAATGGTTAAATTTCCACGACCCCTCGTATTCGTCTTGGAACTCGACCAATCAGGCAATATATCGGGTCATCGAGGACAAGGCCGAAGTGGGTCTTCTCTCGAAAGGAAAGAAAGGGGGGAAACTATTTCGTAAAAAAGTACGACTTGTTCGTACTTTACGAAACTACTTCGTACTTTACGAACCAAAGCCCGTTTGATTTTATATGGCCCAAAGGTACCGTTTCGTAAAAAAGTACAAACTGGTTCGTACTTGACGAAACCATTTTGTAAAAAAGTACGAACTGATTCGTACTTTACGAAACCACTTCGTACTTTACGAACCAAAGTCCGTTCTATTTTACGAGGCCCAATAACACTATTTCGTAAAAAAGTACGAAGTGGTTCGTACTTTACGAAACTAGTTCGTACTTTTTTACGAACGGGTTTCGTAAAGTACGAACCACTTCGTACTTTTTTATGAACTGGTTTCTTAAAGTACGAAACATTAACCTACTGTTTCGTTAAGTACGAAACGTAGGTTATTGTTTCGTACTCACGTTATCTACCGCCCACGTTAGAATAGTCGCGACCGCCATCAATACTGACAACTCGGCGGCAATAGCGGAATGCATAAATACTCTAACCGAATGCCCAAAATACTTTCTGAAATTAAAAAACCTCAACATCACCGACATTATAAGAACTACCACAATCTACTACAGTTCTCGGATTTTCAATTTGAATTGCATTCAATAAATATGGCAACTCATTATATGAGTCGTCCCATTCTCCATACTCAATCGATATTACCTTTCTCTTAGCATCCCACACTCGTCTACTAGTAACTTCATAGCCGAATCGCTCCTTTATCACATTCCGAAGAAAAGACACTTTTACATCAGGGGATTCTCTAACAAAACTACGAAAGGAAAGTGCCATGAAGTTGCAGTCAAGTTGGATGTGATCTTGTGCAAGCACGGGATTTAAGCAAGTATGCGCCCCCCTCCCCCGACTATCGTTATCTCAAACTCGTTATCACAAGAATGTTTGATAACACGTAATCTCCATTTGCAACCACTTCCATATTCAGAACAAAAGACAAACCACAACCTTTTATCTGACTCAACAATTTCGTAATTGTAATGGTTTCTGATATGAAATGAGTTGACTATTTGAATAAGATGACTTTTGTTCTTGAAACCGCATACCTTTGCGGAATTCCGTAAGTGAGTCGACATCGTCAGTGATAAATTCATTCTCCTCTTCATCAAATATAACATTCCCCGTATCGCCACTATCTAGATGAAAAGGTAATGGCTTCTCGGACTGTTTCCTAGACGGACTAGCCTCGTTCACTCCATTTTCAAAATCCTCATGCACACCATGCTCATTCTCTCCCCCATCAATATCATTGAACATCTCATCATCAGTATCAACGTCACCATCAGAATGTATTATATCAGCGATAATACGATTATCATTGACATCATCATCCCTATAATTACCACCATCGATGAATGCTTCAAAAGGTCCATGACTACTCCCTTCACCATTGATACCAAGAGGAATATTTCGTTCGCTTCTTACATTGACCATTGCTGCCTCCATCTCCGTTACGTTCTGCTCTACATTTACTCAAACAATTGGCAAGTTACTACCATGCCTAACATTGCATGAACCTCCCTTCATTACTTGAATTAGAATGAACTGAAAGCACATACACTTCTTGAAGTTGATTTCCATTTGATATAGCAAATTCAACCAACAATCTAACGACATCGTCATCATTGATGGGCACTAAAACAAATCTAAACTCGAATGAACTATATGAAGGTACTGGATATCGATGACAAATCTCCAATCTACAACCATCATTTAACTTCATAGCACGACTACTATACCTTTCAAATTTCTCGTAATCCACATTACTATATATCTTCATCAGTTTAGTCAGACCTCCATCATAACTAACTTCTTCTTTACCATTAACCACTCTACCATTTGCAAACACCAAGAAGTGAATTTTTGTCATACCTTGCAAAAAAAAAGATCAAGAATCTTACGAGTAAAAAGGTCGACAATTCAATACTTGCATCATAATTTCATCACAATCCGTTAATACTAAACCTAACAAACGCTAACAATCCGGAAATCAAGATTAAACCCTAACCCATTACCTAAAAACCCTAACCCATTCCCTAAAACCACACAAACATATGATATTAAACATTTTAACGAACTTTTGACATGAAAAATTAATTACCATTGATATTGAGTTGATTGACGGTGAATGGGGTGGGCATCGGGTATCGGATTCAGATTCGAGGCACACGGAGGTTGGATTCGAGGAGCACAGGGTCAGAATCATCGCATTCGAGTAACGTGGGGCAGGAAAACGTCGGATTCGAGGACCACAGGATCGGAATCAGAAGTAGGGTTTTGGAGGCAGAGTAGAAATGGAGGAGAAATGGGGAGAAGTGGGCCGATGGGTGTTAAAAACCCCCCGACTGTGTCGTGGTTGGGAACCGCGACACTTGTGTAATCGAACAAATATCGTGGTCGACAACCGCGACACTACTCCGCCACCCGACTAAGCCAAATTCTTGGAAATTTCTCCAAGTTGGTTAATGTCGCGGTCGGGAACCGCATTTTCAATAATGTCGCGGTTCCCGATCGCGTTTTTATGCGGGATAATACTTTCACGTGATATTCGCGACTCCCTACCATGACAATTGCAAGAATGACATAATGTCGCGATTGGGAACCGCGATTTGTTTGTAAAATAAAAATCGCGGTTCCCAAGTGGAACAACAAGGCGGTAAATGGGTAATTTGATCATATTTGGTCAATTTTTTAGTTAACTAAGCCGTACGAGCCGTACAAAGCTACTTTGGCGGCCTTAACCTGGACCTAAACGAATTAATAAAATCGTGAACAAAGGAAAAGAATTTCGTATTAAAGCTACTGGTTGCAATTTCATGATGCGGAAAGATTCCAAAAACCTTATCAATCTTCTCGAAAGTATTTGCTTTCCGAGGAATCCATCCGCTAAGCGACTCCCCGCATACGTCGGATAGCCATGATTGCCATCCTGCAGCGACCTGCTCTCCAAGCGTATGCTCTGGCAAGTTTGTTGGTCTTGAGTTCGTCCTCGACCTTCTCCTTCGTTCTTGCAACTTTTGACTGCCTTCAACCTTCTCCTTCTTGCTCTCCTCATGCTGGACCTCAACCCCAGTACTTTTACCTAAATCTGCAATTATATCACCCTTCTCTCTGGGCTGGACCGCAGAATTACTCCATCGCTTGGATCCGGCAAGTGTAGCCAGAGGACACCTCTCGTCCAAGCACGCACCCGTCCTTCTTCACAAACACTCATCTATATTTTACATCACAGACATCAACCGCAACCTCAACATCACTACCCAATGAGAAAAAAAAAAACATCCACGGATTGGCACCAACAAACCGAAAGCCGAAAGCTCCATCCGGCATTCAACTGATCAGTCAACATTCATTTCGACCCAACAACAACAGCATCAATCCCGATCCAAAGAGGGGACACCCACTCAAATGAAGCACACCCAGAACCCAAAAAAGAAGCAGACCCACAAAAGGAATCATCGAAAAGGACAGATTCGAGACAGAAAGGGACAAACTGGAGGTCTAAATCCGTCGAACCCAGGACGAAGCATGAAATTGGAGGAGAATGAGGAGGCAGCAATGGCTGGCCCATCGCGTGTAGAGCAAGGGAATTTGGGAAGATTGTGCAATGAGTCTGGAAATAACCTGCCAATTTTAAGGACAAGGACATCTAATGATCAAATGACGAACGCGGCAAAATTGAAGGGGCCAAAGTCTTATGATGAAGTACTACTACAATGACTTGGTTACATGTTCTCCCCTCAGTCCTCACCTTGCTTCTTCTTCGTCTTCTTCTTGTCTTTCTTTTTGCTCGGTTGCTCCCCTTCTTGATCCTCCTCTTCAACGTGCTTTCTCTTCTTCTTCTTCTTCTTCTCCTCCTCCTTCTCACCAGCATCCACCTTGACGCCGTCCTCATTCCGCATTTCGGATTCAACCGCCGAGTGTTTCTTCTTTTTCTTCTTCTCCTTCTTTCCCGACTCCTGGTCTTCGGTTCCGTCTGATCCATTCGCATTGACGGCCATCGCTGTGGGCTCTTCCTCAGTTTTCTTCTTCTTGTCTTTCTTTTGTTTGGTGGCATCCTCGGGAACGGAGTTTATATTTTTCCCAATCGTAGAATCGGCAGCGGAATTGTACGTCTACAAGTAAGAAACGATTGATCACCAATTCCAAATGTTGATGGTACAAGGAATAATCATGGCAAGGAAGTCGTGAATATCCAAACAATGGTAGACAAATGTGACTCACCTTGGCAGCAGTAATTAAACCACTAGCCCCCTTCTTCCTGTCCTTGTCATAAACTTCGATCTTAGGCTTGCCCTTAGTGGAGCCAGCCGACTGACACAATTCCCGGCCTTCCAGAGTCGATAGCCTTGCTTCAATCTTACGCACAATAGAAAGCAACATTAATCCCCAAGGTACTTGGTCCCCAAAGAAACCAACAGTAGTAACCAGCAATAGCATCATACCTTGGCACGACTTTGAATTCCAAAGGTGTTATCGGGGTTTTCTTTATCACCAAGAGCATCATATCGGATTGCCAGTGCAGCTTTTGCAGCGAGAGACCGAGAAATCTTCCCTTTCAGTTTTGGTGCTGCTTGACCAATCAATGAAGCATGGTAGATGAGCCCATACTTGGGAGTCGCATGCTTGGTCTTCAAAGCTCTGAAAAGGGCCTTCTCAGCACCAAGGATCTGAACCGTGCTTCCAGGCTGCTTGGCCAGATTTAACAAGCTCCCCCCATGAGCGATCAGACGGGCACCGACAAGCTCCCCAACGAGGGTAGTCAAATTTGGCGCAACCGTGTTCATCCTTTGTTTCAAATAATCATATAGTTGAGCTCTATATTCAGAAAGAGCCAAGACTTGGTCGGCAAGCTCCTTAATATTGATCAGGTCCAAATCACTAACTTCAGTTCCCATTGATATCAAAGCTGCCTCTTTCAATTCCGTTTCAACCTCTTCCGATAATATCTACATTATCATAAATGAGTGACCACTAGCAGACAATTCATCAAGCAAAGGAATGATAGCATCCGTGTTGGCCTCTTTTCTGCCCCCAATACTAGGGGAAAATAGCAAAAGACAGAAGAAAACAAAATCTCAAATGCGGTTTCAAATCACATTGCTCAATACAACATAGCACATGATTTATACCTCAGAAAAATCAAGTTTTGCGGCATTGGAACGGTCACCCATCAGCTTCACAGACTTGGCGTAAAGTATGTTATCCTGGACAATCTTAGCAAGCTCTGGAAAATGCCATCCGTACCATTCTCGAACCCTCATTGCGTATGTATTAAGCTCTTTGTCAAGATCATCAAGTAATCCAATAGCTTGAACAATCATAGTGTCCACCTAAACAAAACAATAGAAACCCTAAATAAATAAATTGGCAACAACTTATTCTGAGAAAAGATGATCAACAAGGCCAAATAAGAATCCATCTTTGACCTCACTCTGGCATGCGCTAAGAGGATTAAAAGCAAACCGAAGAAGAACGACTTCTAAATCTGGGAAAATGATAGGACAGTATGAACATTGCCCCAAAAATAACCATTGTTTAAAATTTAATTAATTACTCGGACATCAAGTATTTTGGAAATCAGTGACCAACACATTATAAGACTAACCTTGTCAGGACTGAATTTCAGTTTGTATCTAGACAGACTGTGAGACAGGCCGAGGCTCATAGGGGCAAGATCGTGTACAGCTAGACCTGATATGAGTTCAGTGAGCTGACTCCTGACACCTCGCATGAGCTCCATCACAGTGTTATTGTGAACACAATCAACATGCTGAAAGTAAAAGATCAGGCAATATCATCAGAGACAACCATCAGTTAAAAAAATCACCAACAAGGTGCAGTAACATGTGCATACCACTTTCTCCTTGATGGCATTGCCCAGTTTCGAATCAGCAACAGCCAATGTCTCCCCATCGCAGTTGGCACTTAAGAACTTGCGGAGCTTCTTCGGAACTTTGCTCTCGATCAAGTTGGTAGCTGCTGTGAGAGCTTCGGCTGTATTTTCAAACTTTGAGAAAGCCTTAAGCTTCACAACCTGCCAAAACGAGTTGAACAGGAATAAGCTATCAGATAAGTGTCAAAACATGACTTGCACACAAAAGAATGAGCATGGACCACTAGTTCAAGATAAAAGCAAGATCTCAGAAAAATTAATGAAGTCAAACATATTACAAGAGAAAAAGTACGCACAAACCTGTCTAGCCGAGTCTGCGGATGTAAATTCCTTCCATAAATCCTAGATAGAACAAATGTCAACTCCCATTAGATTTACAGAAGAGAGGAAAAAGATTTGATAAAATGTCACCGCTTCTACATACAATTGTCAGGAGGTTTTCTTGTTAACTTTTTAAAAAATAATTTTGTTCTTTTCAAATACAAATCGCGGAATCAACGGTCGACCGTTTTTAATCAATCACACAGCAACTAATCAAGTGTCCGCGAAATCAAACCTCGACTTTGGAGAGCTTCCCCTCGTCCAAGACCTTGAACAGGGCGAACCCTGCAGGAGTCTCGAACAACACCAGCATCTGAACCCGAATATTCTCCGCCCACCAGAATCCAAACCAACCTGCAAAACCGAAACTTTAGCTCAACCCAGCCAATCAAACCCAAAAACAACACGACCCAATCACAACTTTTACAAACAGCAAGTCCCCACCCTTCACCCTAACTTGGTCCGAACACGAGAAGGCAGAATTATTTCAGAGGATGCAGGGGCAAGGGGTAAGAGCAAGAGCAGAGGAGTGGGTTTTGGTCCCCCCGGGGAGATACGGAGAAGGCCTGCGGGAAATGGGGGCGGTGACGAGAGGAGGAGGAGGGTCTAGGGTTTAAGGTTGTAAGAAATTGATGTTTTGCTTATGCAATTCAGTCACATTATTCATCCAGGCCCAACTTGAAGGCCCATAATACAAATTCCAAAAAGCCCATTATAAAACAAAACCCTTAAGACCAAGCCCAATCATGAAAGGCCCTCCCAGTTATGGTCACAAAAACTAGGGTGGCAATTTGTGTTGTACGAGTCTTATGTCTTTAGCGTGTTCGTGTCCCGTAGCTTTAAACATGGGACACGACCTGTTTAACTAATCGTGTCATAAAACCCGTGAACTAACACAATTAATAAACGTGTTAACCCGTTAAATTTTTAAATAAATATTATAAAATAATATAAAACTATATATTCATTAAAAATTCATGTATTCTAAATTAAAAAATTACTAAAACGATGTCAAATATCACCGACTAATCTTTCAACTTAAATTAACACTTGAATGGGTAGTATTTTCAATGTATGGACCCACGGTCACCAGTTAAATCTTGAAGGTTGCTGAAATCTCTAAAAAATAAAATTTACATTAGAATAATTAAAATATAATTAACTTAAATAATTATTAACTACATTCTCTGTAAAGCCAATCCCTTGTATAAAGAAGTGCCTCAACACTTTCTGGTTTTAATGAACTCTAATATTGGTCTAGGATTCAACCTGTAGTACAAAATGCGGATTCCGAAGTCAAGATCGAGATCGACACACTTAACACATCACAAGCAATTCTTGTAATGTTTGTATAGCGAAATTGATTGCTTTTTCAATATGCCAACAAATCTAAATCAAACTTTCTATTTATTCGCGTTTCATCTAAATATTAATCTAATTCAGATTTGTTTGAACCAATATCAAACTCCAATGTATTTATTTGTTTGCGCTTATATCAATTTAATCTGAAACGGGCTAGGCAGAAAATAAAATAGAAATAATTTAAAATTATTATTTTATTAAAAATTATACGGGCTATACAAGTTTATAAACGTGTCAAATTTTGAAATCCGAACTCGGACACAGATTTTGTCATGTCTAATCGGGCCTTGACCCGTTTAAATAAAAGACACATTTAGTTAAACCTTAACCCGCTTTAACTCGTGTCGGATCATGTCCGTGTTAACGTGTCTGTATCTCAAATTGCCATCCCTAACAAAAACACCAGCCAGCTGCTACACGCCAAGGCCTCGAGAAGCTTGCAAAACTTGGAGGATTATACTTTCGGTTATTTTGAAAAAAAAATTTGCCAACTACGATGTAAAAATACCCAACTTACCATTCAGAAATTATTCCAAACAACGACTTTGAACTTGTAAAGAAGTAGCTTTGGACGATTTAGATTAAAATGGACAAAATCACTGTGGAATGTTTTTGAAACTTTTTTAGTGTTGAGCAAAATTCGTTTGAAACAGGTATTTTATTGAAAGATGTAGTTTGAAATGACATTTCTTAAAAAGACGCTGCTGTTTTAAATGATCCAACATCCAAAATTAGGACGATGACTTAGGAACTACACTCAAATAATTTTGGAAA
This sequence comes from Melastoma candidum, assembly GCA_023653495.1. NCBI lineage: Eukaryota > Viridiplantae > Streptophyta > Magnoliopsida > Myrtales > Melastomataceae > Melastoma > Melastoma candidum. Next base: position 5,840,495 of record CM042883.1, on the reverse strand, counting down.
CTAACTTCCGAGTTACAAACCACTACAAACTTAAGTACTTCGCTTGTATCACTTGATTCGGATGACTCTGATAGTTTCCTAAAAGGAATTATATTAAATTGAAATGATATGCATTAGCTATTTTTGGTTTTTAAAAATTTGGACTCGACTCAAGAGGAAAAGACAAGGGAACATACGGTTATGTCACTTTGGTATGAGCTATGCACAAACATAGAAATGGGTATTAGAAACAAATAAGAGAAATCGCACTTTCCTTGGGGATATGCCACCGAGCCATTTGAACTCACTGAGAGAAATGGATATTCCGGGGGATATGATATATCATAGATATTTAACTCAAAGTTTATGTTAAGGCAAAAAATCAATATTATTATCATCTCATATCATGTGAATAATGGCATCACATCGTTCACAAACATTGAATCCAAGAAAATATTTTCCATCGTCTTTTTTATTGTTATTTGTTGCCTGTTAATGATAATTTCCTAATAATATTTTTAGGAAAAAAAAAACTTTGGAAAAGATGTACTCAACAGATCACGGTTTATAAACACCCTTCCCATGAATTACTATCTATATATGAAATCGAAGCAAAAACACCTAGGATCAAGGCGAGAAGTCCCTGCTTTCTGCAAGTAAAGAGCAACGGCCGCCAGCTTTGCCAATAAGATGAGGACGGCTCCGTTGCCCTCTTTGACGCGTGCATTGACGAGATAAGAACCTGTGAGCTGGCCGTAACAAAGGGAAGCCCGAAACCCTGCAAACAAATACTTGTTGCACGGTTCCGAGGAACGCTGACCTGGCCTTGCCTATGCATGATATCAAACTCGCCATGGCGCTCCACTTTCTAAGTGCAGCCTCAAACTTCCAGCTAAATGCTGATCGCGAGACGATGGCATCCACAACAGTAACCATCCCCCAAAAATAACATGCATCACCCAGTGCTTAACTCGCCGAAAGAATAACACTCGACGAGCCATCTCGTAAATGTGTTTGTATTTCCTACCATTACCGTGTCCCTCTGTGTCTTTGTAAATTAATACTGTAACTGTGCTACAGCGTGAGTCGTGTACTATTTCGTAAATTAGTTGCCACCAAAAATCAAAATTTCACTACAGAAAGTATGGATCGCCAATTATTTCTCTGGTTAGAAAGTATATGAACGACAAAATTTAAAATTCGCAACAAAAAGCAGGGACAACTACAAAGAAGATTTTTTTAAAAAACATAACTACCTTATAATTTCATCGATAATTAATAGTTTAATTTTATTTATATTTTTTAATTGTATTATCAATATGTCAACTTATTCACCATTTAATAAATACTTAAAATTGCGAATAATGCGAAATGACGATAGAAGAATTTATTAGAAAATCCAATACAAATAAATAACATTCTTAAATTTAAAAAATGGCAAATAGAACACACAGATAAATATGAGTTACTTATGGTAATGCACATAAATTATATAAAGGCAAAATATACTTGTGTATGTTCTGTTCGTGGCACAAGTTGGACGGCTTTAAGCATGCGTCCGACCTGCCTTGACCGGAAAGTTTCTTTTCTTACGGGCACAATTTTCTTACTTCTGAACTCCTCTTACCATTATTTGTTCGTCGAAGAAGAACTCAGGTTAAAGACGCAATGAGACAATGGAAAGAACGAGACTCGTTGACGGCAGTGAGAAGGGGGACAAGAAGGCGATATCGATGAGAATTGATAAGGCAGTTGACGAGGTCGAAAATCATATCTTCCAATACCGCGATGGCAGTCGAGCTCCTCATCGATATGTGCACGCCCTTCCTCTCACTGCCTCCCTTATTCTTTATCGTAGTGAGACAGAAGATGACATTAGGAGGGGCAGGGGACACGCCCTTGCACGCTGCCGTTCGCCTCTTTTCTATTCCCGAACAAACACTAATTTTTTTAGATTTTTTGGATCTACCATTTCCGGTTGGGATAGGAGGAGGAGGCGGAGGACGCTGCAAAAATTTTCCAAAAAATTAGTAATTGTAAGAACTCGAATGAAATACTATCATAATTTCGTTCATTCAAATGATCAGATAGTTATTATGATTGTTTGCAAATTGCTCATGTCATTTTTTAAATGTTTTATGTAACATTATTTATTCATAAATTTTGATAAATTTAAGAGTTATGATTGCGGTGCTTTTACATGTTATTCTACGCAAGATACTAAAAGATTATAAAAGAAAAAAAATAGATGATAAAACTTCAAAATATATTTGGAAGGAAGTTATTAAAAGCTTAGTATATTGGCTATACTTTTAACGATTTATCAAAATTTCATTAACATAATCTTTTTGACCTAAAATATATAATTGATAAAAGAAAGCATATCCATTTATCCGTATTATTATTATTATATTAATACCAACCCGAAATTTAAAAAGCAAACTCGATATTTACAATGCCGAATTCAGAATATTATTTACCTAATTTTAAAATTTTGTGCCTTATTTTGAGAATTATTTTCCCAACTAACGTTAGTCGGGAACAAACCTCTTTTAAAGTATTATATATCATGTAACAAACTACGCACGTGTATATTGCCTATATATATAGGAGAATATATTGGAGACCGAGATCGATCATTTTATTCAACAGAAAAGCCGTGTGATATTCTGGCCTTTGATTCTCTCCAAGAAGTGTGGGGAAGGAAGGAGGAATGACGTCTCTGGGAGCGAGTTTATTGGCTGCACAATAGTGGTATCAGAGCCAAAAATTGAGGGTTCACGCCCTGCCAGATAACTCTCAAAGATATATAAAAAAATAATTAACAACCATATACTATTCTATCTTAAAGAGTATTTAGGTGGTTCGAAACCATATAAGTTGACCTTTCAAATATATACATTGAATATGATATTCAAACACGAGGTCGTGATAAAAAGAATAACTTACAACCGGATATGAACAATATTTAAATAAAAACATTGTAAAGATTAGATGAATTAATCGTTATATCTATTTAACCAATAATATGATAAAACTTATATCCTTGAGATTTGTATTCAATCTCTATTATAGAATTGTCAGGTGTTTTCGGGGGTGTATAAATAAATGTACGAGGGGAAAGAGGAGGTCGGTGCATTGCCATCTTGTCCTTTATTTCATTCAAGAAAGCTTGGGTGAAGAAGGAGAGATGACGACCACCCCAGTTGCTGTTTCCGACGACAACAAGTCCGATGATGTTAACCTCGTCCCTACTCTTGACTTGTCAAGCAATTTCATCGGGTCCGAGTCACCGTACTCTTCTTTGACGGCCTTGGGTTTGTTTCCGGTGATGGATCGTGTCTGGTGTGGAGGGTAGCGTTCGAACTCGGGGGACTTGCGGGCTGATCTCGGTGATACTGATGAGTCCAGCATTGGGTCATCTGATTTCGACAGTAATAATTCCCAAACTCGGAACTCCGGGGATCATTATGGAGTTGTGGCTGTGTCGTGCGAGATGCCTTTGATGACCTTGGCTGGGAATATCGATGGTGGATCTTCTGATTTCAATAGTTGTGTTCAAACTCAGAAGTTGATGATCGATATCGATGCCCGACTGTAATATGCAAACTGTCTTTGTCGATCCAGGGAATGATTCCCAGTGATGGACCATCTGGTTTCCAGAGTCGCGTTCGAACTTAGAACTCGCGGCCCGATATCAGGGCCATGGGTGCAACATGCAATCTGTCTCGGATGTTGAAAATGATAATATATTGTATGTCAACCTATAAGTTCGAGCTTTTAAGACAGTTGGTGTTGACTACCGTACAACAGTGGTATCAGAGCCAAATGACAGAAGCCCGTTCAGCGTAAGGGGGAATGTGGAAAATAGTAATATATAGTATATCATGCTTCCACCTATAAGTTCGTGTTCAACGCGGTTGGGTAGGGTTCGCGAAGGACAACAAGTTGATGGAGAAGGACAAGATTCAACTGTGGTCATTCAGAGTCGATAACAATAATCGTAGAGACTCCTCGACGGCAACCTCGGAGATCCCGGAGAGGGTGTAGTAGTAATCCCCTTGCGGAGTAAAGTCTTTATCTGAGCTATTCATGTCGTTGAGATTATTCATATTGCTATCAACTTGTTTAGTTTAATTTGAACTTATTTAGTTATAGAACATTTAAAATTTTAGGCTTGTATTTAGTTATGAAAAATATTTTGTCATATCACTTTATATTATAAAACTAATCAATAATATCCCATCGATATAATATACAGAAACAAGAATCAAACTATGGTTTTCATCATCTGCTACCAATAAAAAATCCACGACATTGTGAGGCTTTGATTTGTGGGGGTCAGGAGAATGGATTTAATTTTGTGACTCTCAATCAGTCCTTTGATATATGTTATTGTCCCCAATTCACCGCCACAAGCCTATTCACATGTGGCTTGACTAAAGGGTCGTGGGTGGATAGCGTAGTGAGTATGAAAATTTTTTCATTTCGTAAAGTATTAAAATCCACAAATGGGCTTCGTAAAATTTTACGAGCGCATCTAGTATTTTTCGTACTTAATGAAAAAATTATCATTAAATTTTACGAAATTTGTTCTTATTTTTTTATGGTTCCTTTTTACGAAATAATTTCGTAAAGTACGAAAAATTTTTTGTACATATGAAACTTTTTTCGTAAAAGAAAAATGATGTCTCCGAGGGTGAGTTCTAACAACGGATCATCCCGGTTTTCCAAAAGAAAACGAACTCGGGATTTCCGGCGGCCGTGGCTGCATCAACCAAGCCAGTTTCAATCACCTTGGGAGGGCATACTTGGGACAAATTGTCCGGTCGCCACACTGGCGGTCGAACTCTGGACTTGCTTGCTGCAGAACTTTGGTGCTGCGTCTGCATTACGCGTGCAGTCTTTGGGTGAGACTGGAATGGGTAGTGAGAAGAGGGAGCCAAGCCCTAGTCTGGAACTGACACTTGCGCCACCTGTTTTCAAGAATCCCACGAAGGATATCTGCAAGAGCCAAAATGGAAAAGACGGCTGATTTTCATTAATCTTGAAGAAAAATAAATATTTCATTGAGTTTTTCAAAATAAGTTAAAGAAAAATAAATATATGACTTTCTAAAAAATGTTAAGTTTTAAATATTTTTTAATAAAATACGATATTTGTTCTAATAGTAGAGAGAGATAAGGTAGGACTAACTAATTCTTAAAGGGTAATAGAGATTTGATATCCAATTTATCGGCTTCAAGATTGACTACATTTTAATGGATGCCTTCATAGCTATTCAGGTTTTTATTGTATTGAGCATCTGAATTAATTCTCGTCGAATGTCTGAAATGGAGTTTCAACAAGTATGTCGATGTTGTTACTAAATCAAGGAGTTTTTTTTTAACTTTTTTGAGACCAATTTGAAATGAGAGGAATAGAGATCCATTGATAGGCTCTTTATTTAATGTAGTAAATTTATTATGAGCCTAACGAGTTAAGCTGATGAGTATGATTCAGCCCATAAATAAAAGTCTAGGGTATACCATAAAAAATAAGGGCACAGTTAACTCCATATATTCATTTAAGGGCATTAGGTTAAAGCACATTATAACCCAAAATGTGATTTCAATTTGGATTAATATAAGCACGTACCATATTTAAACTAAAACATAAAAACTTATTGGTGATATTTAGTGGATATAATGTATGGTTTGGATACGTGTGCAAAAATTAGAATTAAAGTATGATTTTGCTAGAAATTATCAAATGTGATATTTCTCTTATAAAAATCCGACGAAATCGTGAGGCTTTGATTTTATGACTCTCAGTCAATCTTTTGTTATGTTTTTGTGCCCGCTACTACAAAATAAGAGTCCTCGAGCTCTGCCCTTTCCCATCAGCATCGAAAACGTTGGGGTTTCGATTCCCTGCCCCCATCAATAAGTAAAAGCGATGGCATTAAGCTATTCCTTGATTATGTCTGAGCACACATTTTGATCAGTACCTTTCGCAAGGTAAACAATGTCTAATTACTGGCCGACAATGTCCAAACAACATCTCAATTGTACAATGTTTTGTTCCTCGGGACTCCGGTCGTCGATGTCTTTCGATCCCTCATTAGCTGCATTTAAAGTTCTCATTTGAACTAGAATTAGATTGGCCGAAGCTGGCAACCGTGTGATCCGGCGGTGACGAAAGGGAGCACGAAACCTCTGATTTTCTTCGAGGAGGACGCGAAGGAGGATGACAACCTGGTAGCTGGATTTTTTTGAAAAAGATGAGTTAGATTGAGGATGATAATAATATGTTGATATTAAGCTTTATGACATCAATTAGGATCAAATTTTTAAGACGATAATGTTTGATTCACGAACTTTTATATCTATAAGAGTTTGAGAGAATCATATCATACTGCAGGGTGGTTGGCTCGATTTTGCCAAGGAGAACAATTTGAAGGAAAACGACAGGGTTCAAGTGCTGTCTTTCAGGGTCATCGACAAGGTCCATCACGAATCGTTGAAGCTGTTGATCCTGAAGCTCGACAGCAAAGACTGAGGATGGACGAGAAGGTTGACGGAGAGAAGCCGAGCATTGGGACTTTTTGGATGAGGCAACAAAGTCATGTTGATTTAGGAAAAACATATTTTATAGTTTTTTTTTAATAATTAGTGATTGTAAGAACTTGAATGAAATACTATATGAATTGCATATTCAAATATTTTCAAGTTTACTATTTTATATATAACGATTATAAATATTTTCATGTCTATTTTTAGATATGCAAGGGTAGTAAATCGGGGTGATTAAATGTTTGTGTTGCATTTATTTATTAATTAATAATTATAATTACGGTGCTTGCTAGTGACATTCTACATGAGATACTAAAAGATTAACAAAAACAAAAAAGAATAAGATGATAAAAATAAAAAAAAAATTGGAACAAAACATTTTAAATAATTAATTTAGAACAGAAGATGAATAGTAATCATTATATTTTCATAAAGATGAATAGAAACTAATAAAGTAAATAGAAAATCCCGATATTCTAGTTCTAAAGATGTAATCTAATAAATACTCAAAGACATAGTTAGTGTAAAAGGATCAACTCTGAAAGATATATATATATACATAATATATTAATTAACCACCAGATACTACATCGATTATGTATGTTTTTAAGTCTCGTAACTATTACTCACATACATGCGCCATCGCATTTGAGGGTATCATTAGTAAATAGAAATCTCTAAATGAATTGTTTTTCTATCTTAGACAATTTATAAAAAATAAGTTAGGAGATGACCAGGTATAATTTACTTATGTTAAACAACAAATATTTTTACGAGAATGAGGGAAGATGACAGGAGCTGTTTCTGACCCTACCGAATTTCCAAAACGAATCATGCATTGCATGTCGTCTTCAACTCTTGGAATTGGAAATGATTATAAAGGCCTAGGCAGGCCTAGTTAGGAACTAAATGAAGGTACATTTTGATTCTCTCTGTAACTTGAAGCTCGATTCGAGATGCTGACCGAAATATATCGGATGAGCGTACCTCGGATCATGTCGTCCGAAACCATATAATAGTACATCAGAAGTTTATTATATTATATTGTATCCGATTTATTCTAGAAATATAGTTTGGGTGGGATGTTATCTGATTGCATTAATCATTCATCCAAACTTTTAATGGTATATTTTAATAGTTGACCCTTCAAATATATACATTGAATATGATATTCAAAACACGAGGTCATGATAAAAAAAATTATTTTAATTTCTTTTCAGATAAAAGTATTCATAAAAAATTACTTACAAAATTTAATGCAAGATATAAACAATATTTAAATAAAAAAATGGGTTTATTTTAATCTTTAGTGGGTAGGAATGGTACAGATTCAATGAATCAATCGTTATATATATCTATTTTTAACTAATAATAAAATAAAATTTAGATCCTTGAGATTTGTATTCAATCTCTATTATAGAATGGTTAGGTGTTTTCATGGGTGTATAAATAAATGTATGCGAAATGGAGTGTTGAAAATGAAAATATATAGTATGTTATTTACAAGTTCGAGCATGTAGGACAATTGGCGTCGGCTGTACAACAGTGTTATCAGAGTCAAAGGTCGAGGGCCATGCAGCATGCGATCTGTCTCAGACGATAGGTTGTCGAAAGACTACCGTCCCCGCCTTACGTCTTGCCCGAAGCATTTAGGCAGAACATAGGATGATCAGGCGAACGAAAAGTGAAGGTGGTGACACAGAAGGTTTTGACGTGCTATGACCTTAGCTCACATTTGGCTCGTCTGTTGTTGCCAGAGAAAAAGTTCATGAACGACGAGCACTTCTTGAGACCATGCGAGGGCGAGGACCTACGCACCAATAAAGTGAACGAGATTTCCGTGGGGAGAGGACATTGAAGTTGAAACACTAGCTTATGGGCAAAAATCCTACTGCCATCTCCCAACATGGGGTCAAGACTTACTATGTTATTTAGGGCGGTTGGGTAGGGTTCGCGAAGGACAACAAGTTAAAGGAGAAGGACAAGATTCAACTGTGGTCATTCATGGTCGACAACAATGATCGTAGAGACTCTTTGAAAATTACGATAGTGAACATGACGGCAACTTCGAAGATCCCAGAGAGGGTGTAATAATAATTTTCATGTTGCTATCAACTTGTTTAGTTTAATTTGAACTTATTTATTTATAGAACATTTAAAATTTTAAGCTTGTATTTAGTTATGAAAAATATTTTGTCATATCACTTTATATTATAAAACTAACAAATAATATCCCATCGATATGATATAAAGAAACAAGAATCAAAGTATGGTTTTCATCATATGTTACAAATAAAAAAAACCCACAACGTAGCCTTTGATTTGTTGGTGATCACGAGAGAATTGATTATGTGACTCTCAATCAGTCCTTTTGATATATGTTATCATCGTGCCTGCTACCACAAAATAAGAGTCATCGACTTCTCACCTTTTTCCATCAGCATGGAAAACGTTAGTGTCTCGATTCCCAGCCTATATTAGTAATTGTCGCGGAGCCTACGACCCAAAAGTTGCCATGTCCCCAATCCGCCGCCAAAAAGGCCTATTTACGTGTGGCTTGGCTAAAGGGTAGTGGGTGGATAGTGCCGTGAGTATGAAAAATTTTTCATTTAGTAAAGTATTAAAATCCACAAATGAGCTTCGTAAAATTTTATGAGCCTCTTTAGGATTTTTCATACTTTAATTATTGTTAAATTTTATGAAATTTTTTAGTACTTTTTTATTGTTCTTTTTCACGAAATAATTTCGTAAAGTAAAAAATTTTTTTTGTACATACGAATTTTGTTTTTGGAAAGTATGAAATATTGTAATTAGGATTCATAAAATTTAACGAAGCCCGTATCAATTCTTCCGTAAAATATGAAAAAAAAATTGTATAAGTAATTTTTCGTAAAGTATGAAATAATTTTCATTTTTATAAAAGTACGTAAAAAGTTTTCATAATTACGAAAAAAATCCTAAATGAGCTCGTAAATTTTACGAAGCCCATTTATGATTTTTCGTACTTTACGAAAAATTTTCGTACACACGGCACTATCCACCAATGTCACTTTAGCTTGAGCCCTATTCACCTGTGCTAAAAGCCCCTTCATTCATCAATGTACAGGCCATATTAGAATTATTAAACTATGTCTAGTACTAGCATAACAACTAGTAATGTCTGATATATAGCCATATACTAACAAAATGTCAAAAAATGTGTCAGGTCGGTCAAATCCCTGCATGTTAGCCCCTTCTCTCTCTGATGTGAAAACGAGTCAGCAGCATCCGAAGACGTCCCTGTCTTTGTTACTTACTTGCCTCTATGGATCTCCTCCTCTTGTATCCACAGTATTCACTTCTCTTTAATTGGACCGGACTTCCACTTGAACACCTGCTTCCTCGTTTGGGTTAATTTCCCAAGCCACTGGCGGAGTAGATTCAATGGCTTCTCTCTCATTTTGAAGATGAGTCAGAGAGAAGTCATTATTGCACCAAGGTGCAACCGGAGTCTCCCAATTCAGCCTTCATTTTGATAAGAGAGGTTGCAGCAAGGTGCAACCGGCTAGCCCAACAATCCCCTCAGCAGAGAGCCACCCGCCTCCCACCAGCCTCTCTCTCCTATTCATTTCCGCCCATAAATAGTAAATGACAACAGTTGCATCCATAATCAGTCTTTTGCTCCCCCTTACTCCCATGTATCTGGCCATCCTCTAAAATCCATAAGCTTAGTCAAGTGACTCCAAGCAACTTCAGCAAGGTTGCAGGTGAAAAAAAAAAATACGATTAGTGGTTTCATCACTGCCCCAGGTAATACAAGCAGCTGATCCTTTCATTCCGCCGGAAAGAGTCCAATTGGTTGGTTATCCTGTTTGTGATCGCATCAACGAGCTGGGTGCAGTCTGTAGTAGAAAGTTTCTTATTTACCAAAGGGATCTCATAGGAAAGGCACCTTTTCGAAATCCAGTGGTGTTAAGTATTTGATTCTCCATATCCACGGGGACCTGACCAAATGCAATCCCGCATTTATCCTTGTTGAATGCGAGTCCTCACCATTTGGTAAATTTTACAAGTCCCTCCATGAGACAATGCACTGACTCCACCGTAGCCCTGGAGAAGAGCATGACGTCATCAGCGAAGCTTAAGTAAGTGTCGCTCGCCGGCATTTGGCGTGAAATTGGAACGACTCATCTTTGGCTTGCATCTGGTAATTGGCGTTGCTGTCACACGACTCTTCTCGATGAATGCCGATTCAGTTATTGGCCTTGGTATCCCATTGGTGAATTCCCCAAAGTCAACCCGGGTAGCTAGACCAAACTGAACCATGGGAGCAAGACAAGGGATCCTGAAAGGAGAAACATACATGGCAGGAGGCCAAGCGGGCTGGTTCACTTCAGCGTGAATCTTCTTTGAGGAACACATCCGTGATCAGCGACTGATCACCAGGAATTTCATAACTCCCAAAAGCCACGGCCGTTGAAGGAACGCGCTGCACGGTTGTCTCCACTGTCATCACGTCCGTTCCCACCCCAAAAAATACGAACCCGCCAGCCTCGTGCTGCCATCATAATCAATCCCGGGATTAGTCACCGGACGAGGAGATCCCAGGAGGTTTTAAGGGCCTCCTGTTGGATAACTGTAGCCAACCATGAATGTCTCCTGTGTCTCAGCCCCCTCTTGCAGCGATGATCCATCACTTTATATGAAGAATCGCATTGTTTAAGGATGATGTTTTTCGTTTAGCCGAAAGCCGTATGAAATAATTGAAGAACCATATCCTTCCCTCTCCTGACTACAACATCAAAACCAAGGACACCAAAAATATTACATTAAAGCTGTTTTGGAGGATGAATTACGATCAACTCAACATATGTTTGGTCGGTTTCCATTGTCCCGTCATTACATAGCACAAGCAGGACTGATGGACGGACGGATTAAAGGATGCCAGGATCGCAGCATGAGTACAGTCAAGATTGGTGGTCGCTATTCCTACTATAATGATCTACAACTGTGACTTATCCCTTAGGCTTAAACGCTAAACATTACAACATTGATTTTGATTCCTAGTTTCTTTTTCAGGATCATCCCAGGAAAACTCTTTTCTTCCTTCGGTCAAAAACCTGCCATTCCGTTGCCCCCACCCAAATGTCAATCACCTGGTGGCCGTTGGTTGAACACCGAATTCAGAGTTTGAGATTGGCGATTGATCGTCCAACCAATTTCTTGCAGGTGTGAGGACCATTGCTTTGAGAATTTACAGTAGCCACAGCTCACTCACACTAAGAGCTAAATCTCCTTGCGAGAAATGCCAATAGTCCGGACTCGTGCTGCACCTGCACTCGGCAAAGACAAGGATATATCACATAGAAAGCTGACAAGTGTATTTTTCAGCCAGAAGAAATTCTAGGGAGACAGAGTGCTTTCAATTATGAGTTTGAAGTTAAATCATCCTGAGAATTCCTATAAACTCACATGACATTCCAACAAGGAATTTCCTAACCGTTGCTATTTTAATGCTTATCATTTTCTCAGAGAATCCAGTGCAATTCGTAAGAAGAAGAATTCCCGGGAATAAACCACCCTGTCTCAGAACAGAGAGGAGAAGAAAGACTATACTTACCTCCAGTTCAACACAGTATCATTTGCCATCAGCAACTCTATAGTTGAGAACCAGGTCCTCGGGTTTTTTCCAGATGTAAGCCCGCACAGTGGCCAAGCTCATATCAGGGGATAACACCTAAAAAATATAACAAAAATGAAGGCAAGCAGGAAAAGCAGAATCAGGCACGGAAATCTAATACCATGCACTGCCACTAGACAACACCGTGGGAAAACAGCTTAAAGCTGTATGTGAAGTTTCAAGATATCCAAAATAGCATGCCTGGTTGTTGCAGAGCATTTCAATGGATGGCCTGAGCTTCTGCCATGACTTCAAACCGGATCGGAAAGGTCCGTCACCAACCGCTGAATGCTGCAGATGTCCTCCAGGTGCAAATGATCCTTCAGCATTGGTACTGTCAAGTGGCTTTTCTAGAACCATCTTCTCAAGTACGTAATTTACAACCTGTTATGAAGAATACATAGGTCAACATCCTAATACATCTTGAGAAGAAAGAAATAAATATGAGATCCAACAGTCTCATAGCATATATTTTCCCTCAAATAGATTAAGGTTAAGCTTCTCCTAGAGAACTGATGGGAGGGTCTCCTCGAATGAGCCCTTGTCCTTTCCCTAGAGTGCATATAACCTAATCCGCAATGACCAAAACAAGACCACAAATCAAGCTTCCTCGATAAAGATCTTCAAAAGCCACTTTATCCAAATCAAGTCACATTAAATATTTTGTGAAAAAGAAAGAGATCCTACTTATAACTAACCAACAGTGACAACACTTCCCCTACCCAGAAAGACGAACAACGAAAAAAACATCAACAATGCTTCAGGAAAAGCTAACTTCTCAGAAATGGGTTAAATATAGAAAAGAGACAGTTTTAAGACTATTTTTTTTCTGTTAGGCTTACTTACTTTATGTATCCTCAATATTCGAGGAGCGCTAAGCTTCCCTTGAGTCAGGATCTGAACAGTTGAACCTTCACAGGGAAGCAAGTAAAAGCTGCATCTGCAGGAATAAAGTCAATTGAGATAATGGTATCACAAGGAATACGTGACACAAAAAGGTCAATTCACACTATTTCACTTTTGAGAACAGCTCTCGATCATGTTCCAGCTGTTTAAAATGTTTTGAGTTGTTTGAAGGCAGACTGATGAGGCAAAAAAGAACTTTCTGGTACTTATGATCATTAGCAGAAAGAAAGGAAAACAACAGCCATATAAACCCTGAGAACCATTTCGAATGGATTGTCTAATTCTACTTAGCATATCCATGCATTCCTTCATTTATCAAGAGCCATGTATTGGGGACTCTTAAGAAAAGGTAAAAACTGCAGCAGGTGGATCTTGACAATAAGTAAATAACTACTCCTAAAATTCAAATGCAATGAGGGAGGAAGTTACTTTGAATTCTCCCTGGGAGGCAAGCGATTATTCAAAACACAGTCCAAACACCACCAGGGTAGTTCTTTTTCATCTTCACTTCCATCAAAATCAGTAATTCTTCTTCTCCATGGACCACCTTGAGAACCTTCCGTGATGATCGAAGGAGGGGCAACAGATGAAAATTCAAAAGGAGGGTACACCGAGGAGTCATTCTCAACATTTCCATCGATTTCGATTCTTGAGTGGCTCAGATTCCTAACACTGACATTATTCCCAGGTAACAAGTCCCCATTAGCTAAAGCTTGGGACCCACCCATTCTCTGCCTTCTCCTATTCAACCAATAAGCCAATAGACCTTTCAGGGTTTCATGTCCTAGATTTACCTGCATAAGTAACTGTTAATAGGCATTCGCACTCAATAACATCATAATACAATTAAAAAAGTCCATTGGAAGCACTCAAGTGATTCCTGGTGCTTGTTGGATTAAGAGCAGCTCTGCAGCAGACTTGTTAATAGCATCACCCTTGGTGATGCTAAATAAATGATACATGCCCCTTATCAGAAATGAAAAATATGAGAGAGATTAACAAATATGGAAATTACATGAATGCCCATTTCCATCACTAACAAGGTTTACTAAAGAAATTGGGGAAACACGAGGAAATGACAGATAATTTCTTTAAAATATAGGAGAGACTTTAAAAATTGATGAGATTCTTTGTGAGGAGTGTCGAAATGGAAAATATGGTGAGGAAATGAGAGACTCGTGATGAAAAATTTGAATTTCAGGCTCTCACCTTATCATCTTCTGGCTTCCCAGTAATATTAAGATCTACTGAATACATCTCCGCGGAAAAGCATTGAGGAGTGTCTAAATGGACTGACAAGCTGCCATGCCTCGTATCAACCGTAAACCAGGCAGGTATGCTCACCTACCAAGCAAACAATTAATATTGATGACCAGAACTTTCAACACGTCAGAATTACTTGATCAGCAATTGTTAAGGTGTTTACCATCTCAAACAACTGTTCTTTTTTCTCTTCAAAGGAAACCTGACAGATGCAATGTTATGATAAGTCAGGTAAAGCTGGATGAGGCTTACTAGTAAGTTACATGGAGTTCCACCAAAATAGTTACAGAAATAGAGGACTACATTGAAAAATGCAAACTTAAATTCCTTAAACCACGATATCTTTCCCATAACCCAAAATATGTCCCAGAACCAAAACATTGATCCAACCTTCCCATAGTCCTCCACCACAACTCCTCGTGTGATCTCCCATAGCTTTACTGAACCAGCCGTATCCTAGGAAAAGCAATGCCACAACAAAGCAAAAGCGAAGTAAAGCTGACAATGGGATGACCACAGATGAAACAGGAGACCTTGACAGTCACAGATACCTTAGTTAACACATGCCGTCTGTTATTCAAGACTTCATGTTGGACGATCCCGGGATTTCCAGGAATAGCAAGCTTTGGTGTTTTATAAACAGGCATCTGCAGCACAGGATATGTTCAATCAGCCACACATTTTAATCCTCAATGTGAGAACTAACTGTAAACATACAATTATGTTAGCATTGAGCTGATATACCCAAAAAACGAAAGTGACCGCTCCATTGAGTGGGTGTTGATTGAAAACATCATACATGTAAGCAAGATTATCTTTGCAATGCAAAGTGGTTTTAAGAGCATGAAATATTAAATACAATCATAATCCTGATATAAGTAAGAAAGAAAGCCAAAAAGATTAATTACTGGAGTAGATCCTTCCAAAGAAACTCGAGCTCTTGAAAATGACAAGTTCCCAGCCAAGAATGAACCGCCTCGCTGGAAGGCTTTTTGAGGTTGACGTCCTTCAACAGGCCAGCAATGCACACCAGAATTTGATGTCGCAATCCATACACTGTCATCATGCAATGCTAGTTGCAAGACAGGGTGTTCCTCCGTACAGAGCAGGAGACTCTCTCTTGTTGCCAAATCAGTTAAGTATAACTGCATAAAGAAGTGTAAATTATAGGCAACTTTTCTCTCATTTTGGCATACGTAGAAACAAGAATGGGCTAGAAGACTGCAAAAATGAAATCTTTAAAGACTCCCTAAACCAACAAAGGAAAAGATTGTCTCACCGACATATCTCTCCCACCACTATACACATGGCTGAATGTTGAGTTGCTAGCAAGTGCCCAGACTGAATCTGTGTGCACAGCATATGAGTGAATACATCTCTGTTGACCAAGATCCCATAACCTAATAAATGACAAAGGGATCATCCCTATTAGCATTTTTTACTTGACACTGACTCATCACACAGTTGAATACAATCATCACTGAGACCAAGGTAGCATGACTACAAGTGGAATCAACCACCTGAAAGGGGACATAACAGAGGGAAGGTCGGGTAAGTCGGAAAATATAACTTACAGAAATGGTGCCAGCACGATAAATCAACTAGCAATAAACTTTCTAGCTTATTTCTTAAACAAGATTGGTATTAATTATCAGAAAATATGCAGTCCATAGTATATGGGCCCCAAGAAAATAAAACATTCCCGTTGGTCACATATCTAGGATGACATGACCAGGAAAATACGGGACCATGACCAGGTGTAAACACATCAAAGCAGGGGGAAGGACCAGAACGCCAGTCAAATTCCTTACCTGATCATAGAATCAGAGGATCCTGACAAGCAGAACCTGAAAATTATCGAAGATTCTCAGAAATAGATCCAGAAAACTTAAATGATAATATTCAAAGGACAGCCATTGAACAGTTTACTCCTTTTAGAGTGAAAATCACAGCAAAGCAGATGACTTTTCCTCTTGGTTTTTATTCATAACATCCCCAAACAACTGTACCAGGACTACCCAAAAATTAGTGGCAGGAACACAGATCAAATGCACGTAATTTTCCTCCCGAACTTTTCCTTTTCACTTCTCTAGTCTTGTGACGAGTTCCCTTTGGAGACTAAAAAGGACCATCGGCTGATAACTAAAGAAAATTATAGAGACTGATACTGACGAGGGTAAGGACTAAAGGATCCCGTTACTATCCTTCCCCAAGCAAAAGCAAGAAATACCAGATAGTATAAAATAAGAGATAATCAGATCCCTCACTACTCTTTCAAGGTGAAGGGTTCTAAAAAGAAAAAAGATGACAATGAATATAACTGACAAACAAGATTAAACAGCCCGAACAAAGTATAATCTACATTTGGGGTTACAGTTTTCTATTAACAAGCAAAGATTGCAGTCAGCTGACCGGCCAGTTGAGTCAAGGAGTAAAGCCCTTATGTTATCAGTGTGCCCTTTTAACTTCATAGTCTTTGAACCGCTCCTTGGGTCCCAAACTCGCACGACCTAATATGAAAATGGAAAAATCACATGAATCTAACGATTTTAAGTTGTCCAAGAAGTCACCCGACTTTACTTCAAGAGAACTACCTATAATGTCCTAAGAGTTGAATTCTAACCCAAACAGGTAACCAGTAAATAGGTAAATGCTATCAAAGGGAAACAAATACCAGAACATAGCCACAATAGGTACAAGTACGGGTTACCCATAATAGGCAAGGAGTCCCCAAAATTCTAAGGAGAAAATTGACGTGAAGAATAAGAATTGCAGCCAAAATAAAGTACCTTCTCTGTTCCACCAGAAACAAGAACCGTCCCACTTCCATTCATAGCCAGAGCATAGACAGACTCCTTATGGCCCTTAGGAGCAACAGGAGTATAACCTGAAGACTGACTGGGATGAGCTGATATGCTATTACTGGAGCTGATGCTACGAAGACCCGCAATGGATAAAGAATTTCCACTCCCAGTGACGCCATTTGAACAGTCCCCTTCCATTGTATCACTAGATTTGAATGCAGGAGTAAGTGCAGCTTCCAGATCCCAAATGAAGACCTCCCCACCAAGTCCACCAGATGCAACGATATTGCTCTAAAATGCAGTACACTAAAAGCCAATAAAAAACAAGCTTCTCCACAGAACATGATCAAAGGGTAAAAATTTGAAATAGCCGCCGATCACTACCAAGAACACCTGCCCTGTCACTGAAAGTAAAAAGATCGGCCCAAAAAATTACATTGTTTTCAGCTGCGGCAAGACAAGTGACATAGTCAGAGTGCTGCCGAAGTGTCCTGATACACAATCCATCAGAAAAGCAATTCCACGCCTATCATAAGTTGTAAACATGTAAGAAACAGTGATAATAAGGTAGGAGAATACCAAAAAAAAAATGGTTAAATGGATACAAACTCACCTTTAATGTTGTGTCCGAAGAACAAGAGACAAGAGTGCTTTCACCAACAATGACAGCATCATTAACCTGATTTAACCAGATATTTGATGTCAATGAACATTTCTTTATTATTTTGCCATCTTCAACTGAGTAACTCTTTCCATCTTCAGTAAAAAAGGCCAGTTTGCACATTAGGAAAACAAACCACTAGCCTAGCTCTAACGAATGAGTTGAAGATAACTTTCCATTCAGATAGATATACCAGGCACTAGCAATACATGCTTCCAGCTTGTGAAATCTTCCCATATGCAACTAAAGAAAGAGAACTCATGATATTATTACTGACCCAATCAACATGAGATTCAAATGTTGCAGAGCAGGAAGCTGTATTTTCTTCCAATGCCCATCTCTTCAGTGTGCCATCACGACTCCCTGTGAAAAGGTAGTCCCGTGCCTCAGAAATAGTTGATAAAGCCAAGCAATTGATGCCTGCACAGTGCTGCAAACAAAGAATAGACCCAAATGTCACTTTCATCAGTAACAAAAGCTATTTTATGTAAGTAATGGGTCAGGAAATTACACAAGAATAGTCTAAAATCAGTAATTTCTGCATTTTATGCTGGTAATAGCTGGAAAATACCATTCTAATAGGCTTAACGACCCTGTTAAAACATATTTTATTACCACTTAGGACTTAATGTGCATGAACTTAATGTGCATGACTGACCTAAAATGGCAACAGAAAACTGAAAACATAACTGCCTGCTTCCATGATTAGAATGAAATCCAAGTCCCCAACTTTTTACTTTATCTCCAATGTCCAGTTTTCAACAATTGGCATCCTCAATTCAATTAGCAGGAACACATTCAACACTATTAAAAACACAACCTTTCTGATAGCTAAACACCTTAGAAAACTACTCATTAGACACCTCTAACCCATTAAATTGACGAGGCTACCATAGTTGACCCAGTGCACGATCCAGAAGTTGCCACTCTTTGATTGGGAATACCCTAACTGGACCGAACCAAATAAATTGCATCAAGGGAAAATCAAAAAGCAAAGCAGGAACCATGCATAACAAACCTTTGAATCGTCCGCATAACTCAACAAGTATGTCAACCTCTTCTCCTTGCGAGGCCGTGTAGAACCTGCTGTATTCCCTGCACTACCCACCCGGTGCATCGCAAATTCTTGCAGCTGTGGCACACAGAAATCAACAACATCACTTACCACAATAATATGATTGCTTTATAATAATCTGAATTTTTCACCTAATTTACACAAATTATCACAGATATTCAACAAAAATAAGAATTTCACCAGTAAACTTAATTCCAAATGTTATCACTATCTACACTCTGTCTAAAGGAAGCCCCTCGCATAAGTTACGGAAGGCACTTCCAGATTTATTTATCATTTTGAAATCCAACATCTGATATCACAGGATTTGGAAAGAACTCCTTGGACGGACAGACTCCAACCAGCATCAAGTCATAGAACGATCTCACCACAGAACACAGCAAACCATTCTCCCTAGTAGAAACCAGCCTTTTCCTTGCCCGATCAAGTAGACAGTCTGGAATCAATAACAGACAAGAAAAAACACGCAACCCTGCCAAGACTCTCGCCGGAGGAAACTTCTCAGCTCCAATTCAACACACCAATTCACAATGACGGGGTCAAAATCAAACCCCCACCCTTCCACTCCAAGGAACAACGATCGAGACCAAGGAACTGAACATTCCGATCTTCGTAACCACTCACCAGTTCAGCAATCAATCCTTCGAGAATCGAACCTCAGCCTCGCACAAAACCCCGTTGATCGAGCCAAGGGAGGAGGAGAATGAATCCAAGGACCGATCGAGGAAACCCTAACCGCTCGAAATCGCGACGGAGTTGAGGACGGAGGGCGAGTCGGCCACCACGAATCGTCGTGCATCCACCGCCGACGAAGAAATCCCAATTCGCAGAAATGAAACAGAGACGAAGCTCTCTCCCACTTACTTTCAACGTTCTTTTCGGTTTTATCGCAAGTTGGAGAAAGACTGCGTCCAATCTTTGGGCCTTCGTCTAATTGGGCATCCGACAAAGGCCCAGTGGGCCTAATTAGACGATTTTGGCCCTTCCACCGCATTATGAGCGTTTGCCGAAGAAACGGCGACTAGGAGACCTTGCACCGCCCATCGCCGCCGGTCGCCGCCGCCGGCATGGCGAATCAGAGAGGGGGAACGGTTGCGGTGCCAGTGCAGGTACTGGTGCTGTCCCTCCTAGGGGCCACCATCTTTGTGTTCTTCCTCCTCTTCTCCCTGTCCTCCCCTTCCTCCTGCTCCTGCGTTACTGACCACTCCTCCGTCGACGATGCGACGGGGGAAGGCGGTGCGAGAGTATTGAAGATTCGAGTTAGGGCTACGAAGGACGATATCGATTGGGTAAGGGATCAAATCCGGATGAACGGGCTGCATATGCAGGATAACGTGCTGAGGAAGGGGATTAACCCGAGGACTAGGCAGCAGCAGCTCCAGGATCTGATCGAGTAATCCCCTCGCTTCTCCACTGTCCGCTTCTTGATTCTTCTTTTGCGGTTCTCGAGCTTGTTTTGCTTCAATATTGCTGTGAATTCGTAGATTTTGGGATGATGGAGGGTCAAGGTCGTGGATTTTGATAGGAGTAGAATCAATGATGCTTGAATTGAGTTTCTTCCGGTATTCTCTTCTGCAGATTCAAAGGGATTTCTCATTACGAAGATCCCGAGGCGAACAACCATACGGCCCTTCCGTGTCCAGGCGAGCTTCTCGTCGAAGATCACAGTAACTACGGCGAGCCTTGGGCTGGGGGTCGTGACGTGTTCGAGTTTCTCGCCGAGGCCATTAGCCTAAAACCTAATTCACGTGTTCTCGAGATCGGCTGCGGCACTCTTCGAGTTGGCCTGCATTTTATCAATTACCTCAATGCCGGGCGCTATCACTGCCTGGAGAGGGACGAGCTCTCTCTGATGGCTGCATTAAGGTACGAGCTTCCCTCTCATGGCCTATTAAGCAAGCGTCCTCTAATAGTACGGGGGGAAGGTATGGACTTCACCAAGTTTGGTACCAAGAATGTATATGACTTGATCTACGCTAGCGCGGTTTTCCTCCACATGCCGGATAAGCTTGTGTGGACTGGTCTGGAGAGGCTAGCAGGGAAATTGAAACATGGCGACGGGCGTATATTTGTGTCTCACAACATAAAGTTCTGTTCAAGATTGGGTGGGGAGGAGTGCACGAGGAGGCTTTTGAGCCTGGGATTAGAGTATGTTGGTAAGCACACACACGATAGCTTGCTTTTCAACCACTACGAGATCTGGTTTGAGTTTAAGAGGCCTTTGAAACTCTAGCATGTCTCGTAATTGGCTCTGTGTGAAGAATTCTAGAGAATGCCACACAATTGGTGTTGCTGGTGATGCCCAAATGCACAGGTATCAGCGGAGGTTTTTCTTTTCTGCTGATGACTTGATCAGGCAAATGGATTTTTTTCTTGCGTGAAAGAAGTTCTCTTAATTCTCATGTGTATTTCCAGAGTAACTTGGGATTACTTCAGTTAAGATGATGTGGATGGAATGTTGCGCCAGAATGTTCATAGAAGTGGAAGGGACTGGAACCATCGGCTTTTCAAATAATAGCCGACAAGAGATGCTGCATAGGACGCTGTGGGCGGCATGGAAAAGGCAGATACTGGGGATGTCTAACAACGAGGTGTACCATGCTTTGACCTTGTCAAGTGATGTAAACAACATTTTCTGCCTGTTTTTTGCATTACTTAGTTATTGTGAATGAGAATTCCATGTGATTTGCAATACTAAGGACAAGAAGACATTCCAGAGGGTTCTGAGTTATATCATGTTCTGGGCTTCAACCCTGATGGAGTCAAAGAGTTCGGTCGAAAGACAATGCTCTCCACAGCTGGGAAATATCACCTGGAGACAGACAATGAACGGAGAGCGCCGTCCCAGGAAGTTGGAAGATTCGTTGCTTGAAAGAATTAAGTTGCTCTCTTACAACCACGAGCTTCCTGACTTGGAAGATTCATACCAACTGTGCCATTTCAATGGCTTCCTCGCCTGTTACCTGATATCAAAAAAACAATCTTCTTTGTGTCTTCTCACTTTTAGTCTCGCCAAGTCAAAGTGTTTGAACACCCTGAGCTGGGTGGTAATCGTTTCGTTGATCATGCTGACGTCGAGAATTTGTGAGACAAGGCCAGCACCTGTACCTTGTATCATATGCTTTCCTTTTGTTCGCAAATTCAGCCAAGAACGGGTTAGAGTGCGATGAAAGATAAGAAGGATCCACTTCAATGTGAAGTCTGCATTTGGTCATTACCAGCGCATCCACCACTCTCAACGGCACTTTCGGCTGGTTCCACCCCATATATCTATTGAAGGCAAAGCATGAAGAATGGAAGTCGGATTTTGTTCCTGTAATCATCCAAACAGTCAGTATGATCAGACAGAAAGCCGTCGAATGAACATTATTTCAGGTACCGGGCAGACGACATAAGCTGAATTATATTCTCGTACCTCAGTAGCATCCCTCTTTATTGCAGGGAGGTCTTCCATTTCCGTCAACTGAAAGAAATCTCCGAATCGAAGAACGCTCGCCTCCAGGCTTCGAACACAAACAAAATCCCCCCTGCCACGCCTAGAATGAACAGGCCCTTAAAACATGGTGACATCGATTACATGGTTAGACTGCCGCTGGCATCATTGTTGTTTGCAAAGTTTCCCTTGAAGCAGCCGAAACCCATCATACACACACTCTTCCGGCGATTTAGCCGCCATCCGGGAAACTTGTCATTACCAAGGAGGGAGCGCGATTCTAACGAGAACAAATGAGTGTGGTTCTGCATGGACATGCCGTGAATGTCGTGGTGTGCAGATAAGTTTTATTAGCAGTTATTTACTAAAATTTTGTCTTGTTTTAATTGATAATTTTTCTAAAACGAAAGTAATAATTTAAATACGAAATTTTTGTTTATTATTTGTCAAGAAACTTAATAGTTTCCAAAAGTATATGTTTTTCTTTGTGGAATTAATGTTACAAGAAAGAAGAAAAGTTTGGTAATATATAAGTTTGACACAAAACGGATGCTTTGTTCTTTAACTTCATTTCTGGCGGAACCGATAAGGTGCGGCTCCACGAAGCTAGGAAATATCGCCTGTAATAAAATTCCGGGAAAACTCCTATAACCATGCTGATGACGCGCACGCAGTATTGAGCCATGTTGTATAAACTCACCACTGTGAGTTTTCCGGCGTTCTTTGGATTCCTGCGGCTGCTGCTGCTGCTGCCCCAACAATATCCCGACCAGTAAAACAGAAAACATTTCGGGCTTCTGATAACTATGCCAAAGCGTCTCAGTTTATAGTTGCCCCTAAGGAAGATCTCTGAATCCATGAAACAGAGTCAAACGACTCAAACAGTCCGAGGACATGCCGGCTGACCTATCTTGAACATCCAGAAGCTTAGCGACTTCCATGGACTCCTCAATTGATACCTGAGGCTGAAGGGGAAAAGCTGATCATCTGCCGTCAAATTAGAGTCCCTGATACAGGTCCATATTTTGCACACTATCTTTTGGTTTTATCCGTTTAGTTGACGGCCCTAAAAGGATGTACTACTTACCTGAGTCCTGAGACAATGCTCCATGGACTCAAGCTTTGCTGCTAGACGGGCCACGCATCTGTCCACGATACACTTAGCTAAACCACAGGGAATGGAAAGTCAAGCGAGGGACACACGGCAGGACAGATCACCTCACCCACGAAACGAGATCCTACCCCAGGAGCTGCATCAGTCCCACATCGGCTAGCAAAGGAGGTAGGGAGGGAGAACCGCCGGTATAAAATCAAGGGCCGGGGTAAAAAGCAACATACTTACCTGGACGGGGTCAATGGGCGATCAAGAAGGCCCATGGCCTGGGTTGGCGGCCTCCATTGCACACAGAGGAGGGGCGCCCGTCCAAGGTCCGCCCTTTGTTGGTGGAGCCTACGTCGTAATTTGTGGAAGAGGGGGCCTGCGTTCGCGCGGCCCCTACCAATCATTTAGTTTTAGCTTTTTTCTAGGCCCGAAGTGAATATGTGTTGGGCTTTTGACCAAGCCAACCTTCCTCCTGTCCACGTCAGCTCTGTACCAACCGATGCAGGCGTGCCCAACACCCCCTCCCCCTTAAGACCAAACCCTAACCACCATTACCAAAACCGAAGCCATGGCGTCCCGCACCGAGGCCTCCGCCGCTGCCTTCCCCGCGGAGGACGACGACCTCGACGAAGACGACGACCTTAACTCCCCCTCCACCTCCTCCCCCGTTCTCCCCACCGCTACCCCCATACTCGACCCCCTCCTCTCCTCCGTCACCGTTGCGGTCCCCGCCCCCTCTTCCGCCGCCCTTCCCTCCGACCGAAAGCCCCTCTTCCAGCGCCTCTGGACTGACGAGGACGAGATCGAGCTCCTCCGGGGATTCCTTAATTACACTACCCAGCGCGGCGGGATCCCCAACCCTGACGTCTCCCTCTTCTACGACCAGATCAAGTCCAAGCTCCAGCTCGACTTCAACAAGAACCAGCTCGTTGAGAAGCTGCGCCGGCTCAAGAAGAAGTTCCGCAACGCTGTCATCAGGATCAATTCTGGTAAGGACGTCTCCTTCAAGAGCCCCCATGATCAGGCTGCCTTCGAGATCTCTCGTAAGATCTGGAGTAATAGCATAGGGATCGTTGGTAATCTGAATAATCATGGCGGTGCCGATCTTAACATTGAGGATGACGATGAGATCGTGCGTGGTCACGGCTTTGTTAGCTCTGCCAGTCCAAGCTTTGGCCTCAACCCTAACCCTAGCCCCAATCCTATTTCCGAGATCAAGAGTGAGGACCTTCATAGGATGAGTAATTCTAAGATGAGAAAGCGCTTTCGGCTGATGGATAAGTCGTCCGCGACAATGAGGGTTGACGAGAGGAACGACTTGAATATGGGAGGTGATGGAAACTCCGTGATGCTGAATAACTCTGTGAACAATGTGTATGGTTTGATGAGTGCTCCCGGGTCCGGTGGCGGCAGTGCCGGTAATAATGGTAATGGTAATAGCGCGGTCGGGTTGATTGAGGAGACAGTGCGGAGTTGTTTGGCTCCGGTGTTGAATCAGCTTTTGGGTGGTGGGTTGCCATATGGAGTAGGACTGAACATGGGTAGGATCGGTGGTATTGCTGCGGCTTTGAATCCTTTATCTTTTGGGCTTGGAGGGATGGGTTTTGGGATTGGGAACGGTTTTGGGGAAGTCAGGAGTGGTGGGGATGAGAGGTGGAGGAAGCAACAGATCATGGAGTTGGAGGTTTTCTCGAGGAGGTTGGAGCTGGTGCAGGAGCAGATCAAGGCCACATTGGAAGAGCTTCACTCCAGAGGAAGATGACGATGATCCTGTGATGAGAGCACCCGAATTCGAGTAAGAAAGAGCGGATTTGAGGGTGCTAATTTGTGTTTTTCTCCTTTTGTTACTTCTTATTGGCCAGTTTTAGGATGTTCGTAATTGGCTATTTGGGTGGACTAGATGACCTTAACTGCGTAACGGGCTGTGGCCAGCTGCCATGCATTGTGTTCTTATGCTTCTTTAGGATTTAGGCTGATTGCTCAATAATTTATCCTCTATTTATATTGAGCAGATGATAGAATGCTTATGGATTTATGTAGATACAGTAAGGATATTTGGCCATATGTTATTAGTCAGGGCATGGCGTTCGAAAGCACTTGGAACAAAGTGGATACCAGAATTCAAGCCAAAATTGGTGAAGTTTCCTGAACCAGGCAAATTACACCTCATGGTCAAGGAAGAACATAAACCAGCAAATTCCTAACGCGGAATTTTAAGCAGCCAAAATCCATACAATCTTAACATGATCCTCACTTCTTCTTTCCAGCCTTAACATGATCCTCACTTCTTCTTTCCAGCCTTGGCCGCATCGCTTGCCTTGGTCTGCAAAGATGAAACATGCGATCAGTTGGAATGACATGACTTGCAAAACAAAGTTGACAATCACTATCATTGTTTGGGCAGAGTACATTTACCTTCTTTACTCCACGTATTTTCTTGGCCCGGTTCTTCCTTTCCTTCAATTGCTTCCTCGACTTCTCTACCTTCGTGTCCAGTCCATTCTACAAAAATCAAAAGGCATGTGCATGGTATTGAGGATCTAATACGAGGGGCACGCGAAGGATATTGCTACATGTATCTACCGTCTTTTTGTAATATGTCCTAAGGGGATTTCAGACCAGAGCATAACTGTGGAACTAATGATCCTTAAAGCAACACATTAGAAAAAGATCGCCAAGCTTACCCTAATGAGCCGGTATTTGGGCTCGTACTTTTTCGCGGTCTCAACAGAGTCGTAGATCAACCCAAAACCAGTAGACTTCCCACCTCCGAAATGAGTGCGGAACTTGAATACAAAGATTGAGTTTGGGTCCTTCACATCGTACATCCTGGACAGCTTCTCCTTCAATTCAGCCTACAGCAAACATCCATCAAGATGATATCACAACTCTAAACCTGAATTTCCATGCAGTGACCCTCATGGAACCTTGAGGCGGCATACCTTGGAGACATTGGGCCTACCAGGATGAAGGACGTCGATGATCTGCAGAGTAGGGAAAAGGGAAAGAAAAATGAAAGTCAGAACGAAGCATTGCGACGCCATCTTGCACATATACGTTACCAAAACCGATCGATAGGCCGAATGAATTGACAGTAACAAAACATTCACTGCCGCAGTCCTCAGAAATTCCCGACACACACGGATCCACCAATTGATTCCACCCAATGAGTTCACATCGTTCCGATTCATAAAAAGCACTCAATTCCAAACTCTACAGCTATTTCCTCAGCCGCCAGCCGAATTAAAGAATCTAGTCCTAGTCCGAGTTCTAATCCTAGTGTTCATCGATCCGCCGAGGATCACGAAAAGAAAAACAACTGAATCAAGGGATGTTGTGGGTGGGAGGGAGGGAAGGAGAACGCACGAATTGCCTCCGGGAGAGGAGCCTGTTGGTCATGAACTTCCTAGTCCGGATGGTCACCGCTTTGTCCGCCATCCTTTCACTCCCCACCCGAATCAACCGGCGATCGAAGGAGACACACCCGTCTCTCAAACAAAGAGAGCACCTTGGAAACCCTAACCTCGTTTTTATGAGATCTCCAAAGCCCAGGAGAAGAGTAGCCCAGTACCAGGTGGTCTGAACAACACTGGGCCACCTATTCATGGCGGGCGGTCCTGAATTTCGTATCGACAAACAGGAAAAAGCAAAACGAAAAATCAATGTGAGATTGAGATTGAGGATATTCAATTGGCCCTGGCCACAAGTTAGCAAAAATTCCCTCCGGACAAAATAATATCCCCGACCGATCAAGGGAAACACTCCCCCCCCCCCCCCCCCCCTTTCCCCTCGTTCGTTGTTCTTCTTGGGTTTGATTGATTCATGGCGACAACGACGACCGTCTCCCTGCTGATCCAACCCAAGAAGACCCAATTCCCTTACCTTCCTCAAATCCCCATCTTCCCTCCACCCGCCTTCAGGGTCGCCTTCTCTAGGCGCAATGGCGACGTCCTAATCGCCAGGTGCTCCCTCCGCCGCGAAAATGTCCACAACTTGGCCCCCAAGGTCGCCCCAGAAGGCCTCCTTACCCTCCTCTTCGACTCCCTCAAGATGGCCCTGCACGCCCTCAAGAAACCCGCCGCTGTTGCCGTTGTCCTGGGTCTGCTGCTCATGTACGATCCCGGGCTTCGCCTTAACCCTGCGATTGCCGCTTCTGGGGGCAGGATGGGCGGGAGCTCGTTCTCATCGCGTTCTTCTTCGTCGTCCTCCTCGTCGTCAAGGAGTTATACGATGAGGTCACCTAGCCCGGGTTTTTCATCCTACACGGCACCATACTACGGCCCGCCGCCTTTCGGCGGGGGGTTCTATGTTGGGCCGGCTGTCGGCGTTGGCGCTGGGTCGAGCTTTTTCCTGATACTTGTGGGGTTCGCGGCATTTGTGGTCGTGTCTGGCTTCCTTTCGGATAAGACGGAGGACGGTGGCCTACTCACTGCTACTGAGAAAACCAGTGTGCTTAAGCTTCAGGTGATTGTTGTCGGGGAACTGTGACTTGCATGTGATTGGTTTTCATGGAAGTGTTGGTTCTCGGCTTGTCTGTTCTGGTTTGGATTAGGATTAGATAGTTAGGTGTTAGTGGGAACTCCGAGAAGAATGGTGACGGATCCTTGCTTGAGAGGCTAAATGACTGAGAAGATCACCTCGGGTTAGTGTAGAGCAACATTTAGTTCATTTGATATCATCTGAGTTAGTGTAGTCTCCTTATGAAATGATCCACGCTGGTCTGATCCATGGTGTCATGCATGATCTTTTGCCAGAATAAAGTGGTGTAGTTATTTGGATGCTTGATAGATGTAACAGGAGGAGCAACTTGCTTTATATGAAGGAATGTCAGATGGTGGTGTATTTAGTTGAACCCTCTCAGGAGGAACATAAAGATACTAATTAGTGCATTTAATCTATAAGTTTATCACGGTTTTAGGTTGTAAATGGAACAAGAAAGTTTATTGTGATAGATGGTTAATTTTGGAGATGTTGTTGCATTGGCTATGTGTAATATGTTAGCGACATTTCTGTCATTTTATTTGTCCAATTGTCACGTCTTTAACTTACATGAAATTATAGGTGGGATTGTTGGGCATGGGAAGGTCACTTCAGAAAGATCTTAATCGTATTGCAGAGCTTGCAGACACATCCTCTCCAGAGGGTCTTAGATATGTTTTGACCGGTAAAACTTCTTTAAGTTTTCTATGAAGCTGAACTGAACCTTTCTTGGAAGCGTGCTATCTTTAAGAAAATCCTGGTCGCTTGTCTATATTGAAATTCAATAATATGACCCTCGACGTCGCTGATTTCTAATATTCATGGATACCTAAATTAGTGCCCTGCGTTGAAATTGTGCAAATAATTTCTGTGCTATGCAAGGGATGCTACTTATGCCATTCCTCTACCAACCTTGTTACTTGGAAGGTTGTGCACAACTGGGCAATTGCTTTACCGAATTAGAGAAATGCTTCTTCATTTTATTGCTTTAGTTGGCCTATATGAACCAGCTATCTTTGTAAATCACTTCTGCAACCCCCCCCACCCCCCCACCCCCCCCCCCCCCCCCCCCCCCCCCCGAGAAAATCTTAGTAAATCACTTGTTTGATGTACCTGCAGAGACAACATTGGCATTGCTTCGGCATCCTGATTACTGCATTTCTGGTTATTCGTTGGTAAGCCTTCTTTACGGCTTAGTTTTTTTATTTCCAAACTCTGCCCAACTATTATTTGTATTGTTGTCATCATTTTATCAAGATTTTCTGCAAAAACTCTTGTCGGCGTATTGATGATCATTTGGTTCCCAGTATGTATATACTCTCATTTGTGGGTCACCATCCATTTAGGTGGATATAAAGCGCAGTGTGGAAGACGGAGAAAAACGTTTTAATCAGCTGTCCATTGAAGAACGGGGAAAGTTCGATGAGGAGACGCTCGTTAATGTTAACAACATCAGGAAGCTAAGTCCAGGCAGCCAAAGATCCAGTGGATTCAGCAATGAGTACATAGTGGTAGGCCTTGCAAATTGACATTTCCGATGATTTATTTTGCCTGCTGAAGTGTCGAATAAGTCTTTTTCTGGCTGTCGGCGGCTGACTTGGCTCGACTTTTAGTCCTCGTAGACAGAAATAGTCAGAAGCGCTGCGCTATCTTTAACTCGGTACTTTTTTCTGCTTTTCGCAGATTACAATTCTAGTGGCTGCTGAAGGAGTGCATAAGTTGCCTACAATCAATGGAAGCGGAGATTTGAAGGAAGCCCTGCAAAAGCTTGGCTCCATTCCCTCGAGCAAGATTCTCGTAAGTATTCGCCCTTCTATACATCTGCGCATGACTGTTGCACCTGCTCTCATGTTTCCTTAATTTCATGGTATCAGGCTGTTGAGGTCTTGTGGACTCCCCAGAACGAAAACGACACTTTGTCGGAGCGAGAACTTCTGGAGGATTACCCTCTCTTGAGGCCATTGTAACACCCTCCTACTCAGAAAAAAAAAAGAAAAAAAAAGAAACACAGAGACATGGAGGTAGTCACAACGCAATCCCTTAGAACTGTGCAATGTGTAGAGTAGCTTCTGTATAGCTCAGAAACAGAGAGTTCTTACACTTCCTAGAGGATTTTTGTATAGTTGTACCAAGTCATTATATGGATGATGTGTTATGTTTATCCACGGAATGATCTATTTCGTCGATTAGTAACTCTTCTCGTACAAAGTGATTGCCGTGATTCATTTTTACTTGAAAATGAATAAAGAATTAATTATCACCTCAACTTACTTAATCCGGGCGGCATTTTTTTGACTCTAGCCCTCGATTCGAGGCTCGGTTTATATTTTATATCTTACCTGTGGTCTGGTCAACAACATGTGCTTCCGAGATGAAATGGGGTCTACATTGATACCACCACATAATGTTGATGGCATGGAAAATGGACATGAGACCTGTTTTCAGGTATTTAGATATCATGTTAGACCAGGCTCAGCTGTTCGCTGATTTCTTGGCTTCCGAGGGCATCCTCCGTTTTAAACGCCGAGACGAGCTTCCGCAGAGCCACCAGCTCTTCGCCTGCATCACATATGTATGCTGCGGCTTGCCTCCCCGACAAGGTTGCCCCTTCCATGCTGTCTATGTAGTCCTGTTCGAAAATGGAGCCCCTTTAGTGGGGTTCTGGCCGACTGCGAAAATGGTAACGAGAAGGTAGGTCGAGCGGGTAGTTTACCTGCTTCGTGTATGAACCCGCCAGGAATAAGTTCTTTATCGGGGTCTTCTGGTCGGGTCTGAAAGGATCCATGCCTGGTCCTTCGCGATACAAGGATTGTCCGATCTTGACTACGGACGACCAAGTCACTTCGAGGCCTTGAGACGACGGGAACAAGGAAAGGACCTGACACGCACGCGGGAACCGTAACTCGTTCATCAGACTAGGATTTCTTGATGTCTCTCACAACACGCTTAAAAGTATGATGATTAGGTCTTGAGAACAATACCTGTTTCGATACTCTCCTGATGATCTCTTCATTTGGCAGGGGCATGTATGGGTTGCCCGGAGTCAACACGCATCTGGTATGAAAAACAACCTATTAGGATCACGCCGACACAACCGAGTTCTTCCGCGTTTTCTCCAGCAGCTAACAATGAACTCCGGTGCTAATATTGCTAAAAGGTGCAAAGCATTCTTACTGGAGCAAAGAACCCTGTCCCTCGATGTAGTAATCTTCTGGAGATGTGAGAGCAAGGTCGGCAAAGCAGGAGAAATCTGCATCGGGAGTGTACAGAAGGTTGTCTAACCCAGTCGCTTGCCTCAATTGCCTGAGAGTCACAGAAAAGACTCTAAATCTGTCAGTACGCGGGATGGATTTTTTAACTCATTCTCTTGACAAGGGACTAGAAGAGTTACCTTGAGCGCTCTAGGTCCTGCAACTCCGTTACCCAACCATTATACCGAAGTTGCACCGTAACAACAGGCACACCCACGAGTTTGTATATGTTGTCGAAGAATTCCGACTCTCTCCACTGTTTAGGAAGAAGTCTTTTGATTCCGGGGACATCACAGGCTGACCTCAAGTAAAAAAGAAAAAAAAAGGTTAGAAACGTAGGCTCATGTAGACGAGGACTGCAAATAATTTGTTTACAGACTGCTTGCCAGCTACATATGCATCGGCCTTCACAACTTGCTTGCTCGTGGCCTGTGAAAGATATCACAAATGCAAGTCTCAGAATAATAACCTTAGTGCTTGTTCATAATCATTACTACAAGATCATTCTTTTACTCCTTTCTAACAATCTAAGGCTAGTAACTTGGTGAAATTAAAGGAAACATGTTCCGATCTGGTGTTACCATCCTGCAGATAAGAACATGTGTTCTACCTTTGACATTGCGAGTCCGGTGATGAATGTCTCCCCAGTAGCAGATTTATCAAAAAGTATCTCTCTGCATCCCCACCTCAGATGGAACCTGATCAAATAGAAGGAGATGCTCAGCTAAGAAAGGCGCTATCACCAAATCAAAAGTCTATACCAGGAGATATGCATTACCTGCCTCCTTTGTCCATAATGTATTTTCTAATTGGGCCACTCAAGTAAACATCAGGAGAACCCTTGAGCATGCGCAGCAAGGAAGCCTCAGTCTTCGTGGCAAATAACGCAAATATAGTGAGCATACAGCGGGCACTGATGTTATCACAATCGATGAACCCCAGTGCGTAGGCAACAGGATCCCACATTCGCTGAATGCTCATTCGTGTGCCGCCCTTGGACATGAACCAGTCCGAGAAGCTTATCTGTGAAAATCACCAACAAACGCTTTTAAAAGTAGCCAAAAGCTTTGTAGAGAAACTGATCATGAGCAATGGCCACACACAATTATGGAACACAATGAAAGCATGGCCTGAAGAGAGTTTGCTTAGCAAGAACATAATCTTTTGACTGGTTAAGAGAGAATCGAAAGAGGTCAGGAGTAGGCTCCTTACGCGGTCCAAATCACGTATATCCCTCAATGCTCCGTCGGGGTCAACGAGGGCCTTGACAACTGGGCTCAAGGCAAGTGCAACAGAGTTTCTCACTTTGTCGTAAGTCTGCATGAAATCCAATCCATGGAGTTGGTTAGCAACTTGTCATGCAGGAGCAACGAGTCGTTTCTTAAGCATGATGAGATCTGCCACTATTGGAACAGTTCCATTAAACCGTGACGATATCAATATTCATAGACTCCATGTCATCAACATGATGATATTTGAAAATCCAATTTTGAGCAATAAATAAATGCATTGCATTGGAAGGGACTTATGGATGGATGATTCTGGATTAGCTACGACAACTTATGCCATACCTGGAGCTGATTTGTTGTCAAGAAAGCACGAATGCCGTGCAATGGAGCTCCAATTGGAAACCTGAAGTCAAGTTCTGAGACGGCAATGAAACAATGACAAAAATTACTTCTCTAATTCACTCGTAAGAAAAATAGTCTCGGGACAAAAAAACGCTTCAAGCAAACTCAACACCATACACATAAGTTCATGTTCATATTTGTATAGCAACAAGAGAGTACCTCCTATATCACCGCCTTTATTTACAAATGTGTGAGTGTGATCCTTGACCAATAAATTTTTATCTGCACCCACCTGGAAAGAAGAAAACATTAACATCATTGTATCAGTCTGCTGCTTTAGAGTTCTCACTCTTTGACAAGAAAGACACAGAAGAGCAACTTCCAATTTCACCTTTTTCATCAAGCGAAATAGATTGTTGTAGCAACCAAAGAAGACATGCAGCCCCATTTCAATGTGGTTTCCGCCTCGATCGACAAATGATCCCACTTTACCACCAATGAAGGACCTTGACTCATATATATCAACCTGGAAGTTAAACAGCATGCATGAGTTTCAGCTGAATGATACAGAAAGGCTGCATTGGTATTAAGACAATGCTGAAAATCGATTTTCAAGACTCTTCTCCATAAAACACTCGCAGTTTCTAGCATTCTCAAGGCCTTCCTGAATGAGTAGATTACTCATGATAAGTAAAAAGGATAGGACTTATGGAATGACTGTTAGACCTCATGCCCTTGGTCCAGGAGCTCCACCGCGGTAGACATTCCCGCAAGACCTGCTCCAACAATTGCTACTTTTAGCTTCGGCCCCCTGTAATGTTCAGGCTCTGGCGGAAACAAACCCTTGGGAGCTGCACGCCGGAGTATCAAGAAGTGAGACTGCCATATGCCGAAATAATAGACAAAAAGGATTACTATTACAGACACGTATAATGGATTGGTCCATCATTTTACTAATTTAGCTCCACTAAATCTTCAACCCTTCTATTCAGACATTTCAATAGAGCCCCACAAACGGAAGATCGGCTAATCACTGCATCTATTCTTCAATTAATTCACTTAGTAACCCATCGAATTAGACAGAATCCGGCCACCAACACCGACAAGTCCTACTCCTACTACCAATAGCTCGGAACAGAATTAACAGTAAGCAAGCCCAATCCTTATCCCAACACTTTCTCAGACCAGTTCTTCTTCGCATTTCAATTCCCACACAGCACAATCGGCAACTCAATCCCAAACCCAACGCAAAACATAGCACCCGGGTATTCAAAGAGATAATCTCTAAGCCCACAAGAAAAAAGAAAGATTGCGATCTAATCACTGCACCGTTGACGCTCATGTCGGAAACATTCTCATCCAGCGAGGACCGAACCGCCATCCCCATCCCCATCCTCTCCCTCTTCCCGAACTTCAGCACCCGCCTTCTCCAGCCATAACCCGAACCAACTAACCGGGCATCCGTCTTCCCAGTTCCGGTCACCGAAGCAGCCGGAAAAGCTAGAGAAGACGCCATCAAGTAGTATCTAACCACAACCCCACTTTCCTCTTGTTATTACCCAAAGTCGGAAACCTTCCTGTCCTCACAACATCAGAGGGAGAGACAAACTCCGAGAGGGGGATGAGGATGACAGAGACATGCGGAGTATATAGTGCCGGAATGCTCGAAACAGATCAACAAAGCCAAAAGAAGACGGTATCTCCAAGACAAGGAGTAGGGAGAGATGCCACGGGCAAGTCTTCTTGTCGTTTGGTAACAACGGTGTGGTAACCGTACAGATTCGTCGAGTTGGAATCGCGACCACCGTCAAAGAAAATTGGATTAATAGACATCCTCAAAACATGCGGCCCACCACCCCGAGAAGAAACCCTCCCACTTGGGACGGATGGATGATCAGTTGTTGTTGTCCGAATGAGGGAGGGGGATGGGGTTTGTTTATCTTCGTCCGTCCGGTCTTGTGGCTCCCCGTTCCATCCTGCAGTTCAAAGGAACCCATTGGGCTTTGTCAGTTTAAAACCCGAAAATCAGAACAAACTTCATTCCAATGCATAGTTTGCTGGATCAGGGAGAGGAATTCATGCAGTTTCTTCCAATCTCATCAAGCGATCTCTCTGTTTCTCCGTCTCGCCAGCCTGTGTGACAATAGATTTTGATTCGATGTGTCCTCCTGCCTTCCTCTCTCCAACATTTTTATCACACTATCATAACCTTCCGAGGTTCTCTCACTTGATCCCAACGCATGAGCATGAGGACAATGCCCCCTTCATGCTGCTCCGGGTAGATGTAGTAGATCCTGTTGGCAAAATAAAAGCAAGACCAGCAGCGGGGACGTCTCGGTTCGACAGGGGCTTAGTTTTCAGAACGCTAACACCTCGAATTACCTTGCGATGAAAGATCAGGCATTGGAAGGACTGCTAGAATTCAGCACGAGGTTGCTGCAGCAGGAATGGTATGAACAGCTAGGCATGCTCCTAAGGCCCGTTTGGACCCGGGAAAGTTTCCCCTCCGAGAGAAATAGCGATCCGGCTCGGCTGCCGATTGCACCAAATAAAGAGGGCTTGGTGAGTTAATAGTAGTTGAATTTATCAAGTGGCGCTTTCGGGGATTTTTATAAAATTTCCGAAAGAAAACGTCCAAATGTCTGTTATATGAGTGCCACCATTGTACACGCGTTGCGGCTATATTTGACGAGTTTTATCCAAGTACAGGTCGAAGGAAGTGTTTCTATGCCTTCCGGGGAGTGTTGGCGAACTTCCAAGAGACAGATATCATGCTCTCGAAGGTTCTGATGCCAGCTACCTCGCTGAGTGGAATAGCGTCAGCGATCTCCTTCAGACCTTCCTTGGTTAGCTTCACATTCAACGCTCCGATGTTGGCATTGAGATTCTTGATCTTTGTAGTCCCTGCATCCAGTCAGTTCAAAATAGTAAACCTCGGGCGAATGTATGTATTGCAGCAGTATAAATGCAGATTCTGTAGATATTGTCACTAACCTGGAATAGGCACGACATCATCTCCTTGCTCAAGAATCCACGCCAGCGCTAACTGCGCTGGAGTGCATTCATACTCTCTAGCAACACTTTCAATCCGTGCATAGATGTCCTTGTTCTTATCCAAATTATCCTTCTGGAAACGAGGATGCGAAATCTATTCGAGCGAGAAGAAATCGGACTTGAGCTCAGCAGTCCCCGTAATGAAAGTTTGTCTGACAACATGAAAGTGGATAAAAGGCATACCAGCGTGCTGTTTGGGGCCAGAGTATCGATCACGGCTCTGCCGCCGAAAAATCCACGACCGAGAGGACTGTATGGAACTATACCAATGCCAAGCTCCCTAGAATCGAGCAATGATATAGACATGAAATTTATGATAATTGTCGCACACCGACGTTTCACAATTCAATATAGGAGGGAAGTATCGGGGATTAGACCTGCATAAGGGGACTATCTCCTCCTCGATATCGCGCGTCCAGAGGGACCATTCCATTTGTAACGCGGTGATGGGATGAATGGCGTGCGCTCTCCTAATCGTGTCGGGGCTCGCTTCCGACAACCCGATATACTTCACCTTCCCCTCATCCACCAGCTTCTTAAGTTCCCCCATCTGCACCGGCCGAAAGAGCATTTGCTGACAATAAAAACACGCCGCTACCCACATGATCAATTGCAACAATGGAAACTGGACATCAAGTCTAACCGTGTCTTCGATGGGAACCGACTGATCCACACGATGCTGATAGTAGAGATCGATGTAATCCACGCCGAGTCTCGCAAGACTCGCCTCGCAACACGACCTCACATATTCCGGTGTGCCCTTAACTTCCGTAGTAGAGCTCCCAATCTTCACGATGCCAAACTTCGTCGCGACCTGGACCATGTCTCTGGGCAACTTCTTCAAAGTCTGAACCAGAAACACAAAAACAAAAGGGAAGAACCCAACTCTCAAACACCCACAATGTAACAACACTCGACGCGAATTCATCAGGCGACCCCACCTTCCCGACGAGGACCTCGTTGGCATTGGCCCCGTAAACATCGGCGGTGTCGAAGAAGGTGATCCCTCGATCAAAAGCCTCCATAAGGATGGCGACCCCGTCTTCTTCTGGGACAGGCGCATTGTAAGCCCCCGTCAGACCCATACATCCAAAACCCAACTTGGAAACCTGCCAGGAAATGCCCAAACATCTGAACCTATAGCGTAACTGGAACTGAATTTTTTTTTTTTTTTGGGGGGGGGGGGGTGGGTTTCCCAGAAGTCCTTTACCTCCAGGCCTTGATTTCCCAGTTTCACCCTGGGGATCTTCACCGCAGCCATAACTCGACCTCCGACCGAAAGGAAGCGAAAAAGTAATAGTTGGTGGTCTGCTCTGCTCTGGGCTGATTTATGGGTGGTTGGAATACGGGGTTGGAATGAGGTAGTTACGGTTCCTCACGTGCCTCAACCCATCCCCACCCACCACCCCCTTCTCTCCCCGTTATATTCGATTATGGGCCGAAAAGTGGAGTAAGATCAAGGCCCGACCCAGTTATCGACCGGCCGGTAAAAGAGGATCTTATTTCAGTTATCGGCTACTAAGAATTAATATTTACTAAAACTCGTTCCAAGTCAGTATTCAAAAGGAAAAAAAAAAACTAAAACCTGCACTTGGCATATTTTTAGGCTACGCAGTACATACTTACGTGACCCCGTTATTTTCGTACATGAATCTGCTCTTCATAGTCGAACTATCTTTTTTTATTGTCGACTTGTATTAATGTTAACTATAAGAAATTAGAGTTATATGTCTCATTTATGAGCCTAATGAGTGTTAGATATCCGACATTTATTTGCAAAAATAGTTAGTTGCACGTTATTTTCAGTTTAGTCGTTTTACTTGGGTAGTTTTGCACCTGTGATGTTCTTTGCAGGAGAAGGGGTCGATACGACGCGAAATCCACGTCGAGGAAGACATCTTGAAAGAGAAGTGACAAGAAGGTAGATGGTAGAATTGCCGAGAGGGAAGCCGATGGACAGGAAGAGTCGTGTGGCCACATAAGCGTAGCAGAATTGGACAGAAAGGTTCGTGTTGCCACATGAGGATCTGGTGTGGCCACACGAGGCGAGATGATCTTTTTATATTATTTCCTAAAATATTGGGTACTTTGGGAAGATTTTACCTAGCTATAAAAGGGTTTAAATCGTGAGTATTAGGGAAAAAAGGAGGCTCCGAGGCGACGGCTGAAGAAGAGAGATCGAGAAGACGATGGAAATTTTCTTTTCTTTTTTGTTTTGCTTGTCGGCTAATATACGGAACTAAATCTTTTATCTAGGACGGTGATGAACTGACTCATGTAGTTGATTGTCTAAACTCTTTTCGAAATCAATTCGTGAAGTTTCACGTTGCTTATGTTCTCTTATGCTTAATGCTTGCATATTGGGTTGATCACCGATTTGTTTCATTTCTTATTCTTTAGTGAACTCGAGAGAGGGACTTAGGAATAGAAGAAGGAGAATATAACCTAGGTTAAGCATGAGAGATCAGGTTAACTCAGAGGAGTACAGAGATATGCGCTCGTAGGTAATCAAGACAACAGTTGACACTTAAAGGTAATAGTTGCTCATACATCATTATAGAGATATAGGTTTATAGGTAATTTATGATTCACCGTTACAAACTCGAGAGAGGTCTAACGAACTATAAGAATTGTGGTTAGTAAACAAGAAATCGAGGGAATTGAGGAAGAGAGAGTGCATATAGTTCACAAACGATAGGGAATTCATAGTCCTGGGTTTTTCATCCGCTGGTTGATTCTATACTTGCTTTTGTTTAGTTGCTATTTCGTTATTGAATTAAATCTTTGGAACAATTCAAGACTCTACTTTAATTAAATTAAGACTTCTTAGGTTAAAAATCAACAATGTATTCTGAACAATCTCTGTGGGATGATACTCTTACTCATCACTTACTGCTTGTTCGACCCGTATACTTGCGTGTGCGTTTCGGCGAAGAAGTTTTTGCCGCCGTTTCCGGGGATTGTGCCAGAATTTATTTTGTTATTTTTTTTTTACAGTTATCGAGTGCTTAAATTTAGTCATTAATTTTCGTTTACATTTCGCAGTTGTATGCGACACTGTAGAAGTGAAAACGAGCTACTCTTTGACCTTGAGATTGAGCGAACTTTTCCGATATTGAGAAGAGGTCAAAAGAAATCAATGGCGAACACAAATAATCTTCTAAATGTTGAGGATCCGCAACAAAGAAGGACGATGCGGGATTATGCGCAACCAACCCCGCAAAATCATGCAGGATTCCTATGTCCAAAAATACAAGCAGACACGTTTGAGATTAAGCCATCTATTATTCACATGATTGAAAATTCTAATTTTGGTGGTTTGATAAATGAGGATCCACATTGGCATCTGACACGTTTTGAAGATTTATGTGCAACTTTCAAGTACAATGGAGTATCAGCAGAAGTAATCAAGTTGATGCTATTTCCATTCTCACTTGGGATAAAGCCAGATCGTGGTTATATTTGTTGCCCGGTGAATCAGTCAGCTCGTGGGACGATCTCAGAAAGCATTTCTTGTCCAAGTTCTACCCACCGAGTAGGACTGTAAAAATAAGGAATGATATCACCTCATTTCGCCAACTACCCATTGAATCTATGTATGAAGCATGGGGTAGATTCAAGGAGTTCCAAGGGTTATGTCCCCGCCACGACATACCTAAGTGGATGTTAGTTCAAATCTTCTACTCAGCTGTTGGCTTTACAATAATGAACAAAACTCCAGAAGATGCTTTGGAATTGTTTGAAGCAGTGGCAACTAATGGCCAGAGAAGAACACCAGCAAGAGGAGAAGGCTATCACCAACTTGACGCCATAACCGCTCTCAGTGCTCAATTGGAAACTCTTACAAAAGAAATGGCTGCATTTCGCACCTCATCTCAGACATCTAATAATGCTCGTGCTAATTTGCAGGGTATGGAAATGCAACAATTGGACGAGGAGAATTATGTGGGTGCCAACAACAGAAACAACCAATTCTCCAATACGTACAACCCAGGATGGCTAAGTCACTCCACTTTTTCTTGGCGAAATAACCAAAACCATCAAGATTCAGGCTACCTAAGAACAAGCCAACCACCAGGCTTTACAATTGCAATGTGACAACTCATAGGTGAGCCCAAATCTAGTGTTGAGGATTTGTTGAGACAGGCACTTGCAAGCAATGAAGAAGTCCAGAAACAATATGAGGAGGCACGAAAGCAACAAGAATTGATGTTAAAGGACCATGCAACTTCAAGCAAGCAATTAGAGATATAGATGGGTCAAATTGCAGGATCCTTGGTCATGCGACCGCATGGAGCGTTACCAAGCAACACATAGCTCAACCCAAAAAATCGGGAGAATTGCAGTGTTATCACTCTACGAAATGGAAAGGATCTTGAAGAAGAATTTGAGAGACAAGAGGCTGAAAAGGAACTTGCTCGTGGAAGACGACGAAATAAGGTATGAGGAAGAGTCTAGAAAGGACTCCAAACAGCGTTGCAGCGAAACCGACACGCACCAATCTTGTTCCTATAGTTCAAAAAATTCCTTTTCCACAAAGACTCAGAAAACATGCTGACGAGCAACAATTTAAGAAATTTTTTGAGGTCTTTAAAAAGCTGCAGATTAACATCCCATTCGCGAAGTCTCTTGAGCAAATGTCGAGCTACGTAAAGTTTATGAAGGACGTTTTCTCGAAGAAAAGGAAGCTCGATGGCCATGAAACAATCTCCTTAACAGAAGAATGCAGCGCAATCTTACAAAGGAAACTCCCTCCCATGCTTAAGGATCCAGGTAAGTTTACCATCCCATGTAACATTGGGAAGGATCTTTTGGACATGCCTTATGTGACCTAGAAGCGAGTATCAACTTAATGTTGTTCTCTATTTTTGAGAAATTGAATATCGGTG
The DNA here is from genome assembly GCA_023653495.1 of Melastoma candidum. NCBI lineage: Eukaryota > Viridiplantae > Streptophyta > Magnoliopsida > Myrtales > Melastomataceae > Melastoma > Melastoma candidum. The sequence goes on along the minus strand of CM042883.1, from coordinate 5,799,815 downwards.
AGGTAAGACCTACAGTGCTCACTCTACAATTAGCTGATCGTTCTTATACTTATCCTAAGGGTATTGTGGAGGATGTTTTGGTGAAGGTTGAGAAGTTCAAATTGCCCACTGATTATGTGATTTTGGAATACGAAGAAGATTGTGAGATCCCCATCATCCTAGGACGACCGTTCCTAGCCATGGGGAGAACACTAATTGATGTCCAGGAGGGGGAACTGACGATGAGAGTTCTTGACCAGGAGGTAACCTTCAACATTTATAATGCTATGAAGATGACCAATGAATCTAATGAGTGCAGATACATGGACATAATTGAAGAAGTTGCCTACGAGACGTTCCTAGAATCTTGTGAGTTGAAGTCAGAGGAAGAAAAGCCGCATGGAAATGCACCACATGATGAGGAAATTGAGAAATGAGATGTGGCATATATACATCAATTCCAAAGGGTGAAACCTCTTGATCGTCCTTCATCGACAGCAAAGCCATCCATTGAAGAACCTCTGAAGTTAGAACTAAAACCGTTGACTGAGCATTTGAGGTATTCTTACTTGGGTAAGGAAAATACTCTTCCAGTTATCATATCATCATTGTTGACTAACAAGCAGGAGTAGTTATTGTTACAAGTGCTCCGAGAGCATAAGACGGCCATTGGATGGATAATCGCGGACATCAAGGGGATTAGTCCAACAATTTGCATGGATAAGATCGTGTTGGACAATGACAAAAAGGCCACAGTTGAACAACAACGAAGACTAAACCCACACATGAAGGAAGTGGTGAGGAAAGAAATTATTAAGTGGCTTGATGTAGGTATTATTTATCCGATCTCGGATAGTTCTTGGGTGAGTCCAGTACAATGTGTGTCGAAGAAAGGAGGCATGACGGTTGTTGAAAATAGAAAAAACGAACTCATCCAAACAAGGATAGTCACGGGCTGGAGAGTACGCATGGACTATCGGAAACTCAATGTAGCCACATGCAATGACCACTTCCCACTACCCTTTATTGATAAGATATTAGATCGACTTGCAGGTAAAAGTTATTGTTGTTTTCTTGACGGTTATTCTGGTTATAACCAGATAGCAATCGCCCCAGAGGATCAGGAAAAGACCACATTCACTTGTCCTTACGGTACGTTTGATTTTCGCCGAATGCCATTTGATTTATGTAACGCACCTGCTACTTTTCGGCGGTGCATGACATCAATCTTCTCTGACATGATTGAGAAGACTATTGATGTATTTATGGATGTTTTTTCTGTATTCGGAATTAACATTTGCAAACTGTTTATATAACTGATACAAAGACGGACGATAACTTAGCCCAGTCGACGCGCAGCAAGAGAGGCGTCACTTTACTCGCTTGCGACTTGGCGTCGACTTGACGAGTGCGACTCAAGGAGGTGCGACTTGACATCATCAGCGACTGAGCAACGAAGAGTCGGCCAAGCCAAGAGTCACGAAGATGAAGAGCCGCAAAGAAGCTGAATCAATTCGCATTCCTCATTCATGCATTGTCATTTATGCTTTGCATTTACTTTGTTGCATTTCCAATAAGCCATTTATGGCCCGTCCATGAATCTTGCCTTGCATGCATCTAGCCTAGGTTCATTTCGTGCATTTAAGTTCTTCTTCAGGTGTTCCCTATATACTGGGCACCTTGTACTCATTTGAATAACAGCTTTTTGGAATCAAATTATAAACCCTTATCAGACTCAGTGTCTTTTATCCGAAGTGAGTGGATTCTCCTTCAAACCTCGTTCTTCATTTGGTGGATTTCCAAGTGCGGATTGAGTAGAGTGTATCAACCGGTGGTGGTGTATCTGTATCCTCCGGGTTGTGCCTCACCCTCGTCTTGTTCGTGGTGGTGTATCTGTATCCACGGCCAAACGAGTCTACCCGAGTCTTCTTTCACGGTGGTGCATCTGTATCCGTGAAGGTTGATCTCAACCCTTCCTTTTCATCATTCAGCCGCCTCACCCACACACCTTCCGTCCATACCGAGCGTCACACCATTCCGCACCCTTTCCAGTGACGTCCCCATTCGTTTTCGGTTTAGGAATCATCTATTCCTTGCCGTCCCCGTATCATCTTGGTATCAGAGCTCGAGGTTGTCAATGGCCGGAAGATTTCAACGCGGTATGACTCTAGACGAAGCACAAGTTGCTCGGCTTGAGGAGCAGATAGCCGATCTTCAACAGCAACTACAGTCGTTACGGACACACCATGCATCGACTTCCCGCAGTCGAATAGAGAGCGATGATGAGGAGAACCCATGGCGTGAGGAGTCTCAACGAGGATTTTCACCGGAGTATCGTAGGCAGGAGAGGAGAGCCCCGACGATGAGCGTTCAGATTCCGGAGTTCGAAGGAAACTTGGACCCCAACGAGTTCATCGATTGGATGCACACCGTGGAGCGCATCTTTGATTACGAGGAAGTGCCCGAGGATCGAAAGGTGAAACTGGCTGCCTTGAAATTAAAGAAGTACGCGAGTTTGTGGTGGGAGAACACCAACCAGCAGCGCCGTAGGGAAGGGCGTGATAAAATTTGTACGTGGTCAAAAATGAAGAGGGCCATGACGAAGAGATTTCTACCGGAGCATCATCGACGAGATCTCTACCTCAAATTGCAGTCGCTACAACAAGTCTCAAGTGTATCGGAGTATACATGGGAGTTCGAGAGACTGTTGCTGCAATGTGATGTCCAAGAAGCCCCAGAGCAAACCATTGCCAGCTATCTTTGAGGACTTAAGCCCCAAGTCGCAGATGCTGTTGACCTACAACAATATTGGAGCTTCAACGATGTGCGAGCATTGGCGCACAAGGTGGAGCAGCAGCAAGTGAGGAGAGCGACTATCCGCCCATTTGTGAAGGCTTCGCCTTTCAACAAGGGGAGTAGCTCCCAGGCAAAGCCACCACTGACGACATCGAGAAAAACTCCTTCATCGACTACCAGACCAGAAGTTAAGTCAAACGAGCGAGATAATGCTAGACGATGTTTCAAGTGCCAAGGAATAGGACACATGGCTTCTGAGTGTCCGACGAGAAGAAACGTTGTCATTAGAGAGCCGTCTGATGGAGAAGAAGAGTTTGATGAGAACGTCGACCCTGTTTGGGATGCCGAAGAGATAGAGGAGTATCCGGACGAAGGAGAACTGTTGGTCGTCCGAAAGGCTTTAAGTGTGACACCTGCGAAAGAGGAAAGTCAGAGGGAGAGCATCTTCCATACTAGGTGCACAGTCGCAGGAAAGGTATGTTTGGTGATTGTGGATAGTGGTAGCTGCACCAACGCCGTGTCAAGAACGATGGTTGAAAAGCTGAAGTTGCCCATCGAAGCGCACCCACATCCCTACCGTCTACAATGGCTCAACAAGGAGAGTGACGTTCGAGTCACCCAGCGAGCGCGAGTTCCATTTTCTATTGGAAAGAGCTACCAGGATGAAGTCGCTTGCGACGTCATTCCCATGGATGCATGCCACCTACTATTGGGGAGACCGTGGCAGTTTGATCGACGCGCGCAACACGACGGGTATCGCAATACGTATTCCATCCACATCGGAGAGAAGAAGGTCACTTTGATGCCCCTCACTAGTCAGCCCACAATCGCGACCCAGGATCGACTTAGCGACCAGCCTCTCAAGGGAGTTCAACTAGTTCGAGCGATTCAAGAAGGTGAGAAGGCTTATTTTGTGGTTCTTGTCGAATCCGCCCTAGGTCAAGCGACGATCCATCCTCAGGCCGCTTCCATTCTTGAGGAGTTCAAGGACGTATTTCCAGAGGAGCTACCAGTCGAATTACCACCGATGCGGAGCATCCAACATCAAATCGACTTGGTTCCAGGGGCGTCGCTCCCAAATAGACCAGCCTATCGATGCAACCCAGAGGAGGCAAAGGAGTTGCAGAGGCAAGTCGACGAGCTTGTCAACAAGGGATCAGTTCGAGAGAGTTTGAGCCCATGTTCGGTTCCAGCCATATTGGTGCCGAAGAAGGATGGCACATGGAGAATGTGCATGGACAGTCGAGCGATCAACAAAATCACAGTAAAGTATCGCTTTCCTATCCCTCGACTGGATGATATGTTGGATGAGTTGCATGGAGCGCAGGTGTTTTCCAAAGTGGATTTGCGAAGTGGTTATCACCAGATCCGGATGAAAGAAGGCGACGAGTGTAAGACAGCCTTCAAGACTAAGTACGGGTTGTACGAGTGGTTGGTGATGCCATTTGGATTGTCAAACGCGCCCAGCACGTTCATGCGACTAATGACCCATGTCTTGCGACCATTCATGGGGAAGTTTGTGGTCGTCTACTTCGACGATATTCTTGTCTACAGCCGGAGCAATAAGGAGCATATCAATCATTTGCGAGCTGTGTTCAACACACTTCGGGAGGAAAAGCTATATGGAAATCTCAAGAAATGTGAGTTCTTCCAACCGAGTGTAATATTTCTTGGATTTGTCGTCTCAGCAGAAGGAATTAAGGTGGACGAGAGCAAGATTGAAGCGATCAAGGAGTGGCCGTCTCCAAGGAGTTTCCATGACGTTCGCAGCTTCCATGGCTTGGCGTCGTTCTATCGGAGGTTCATTCAAGGATTTAGCTCAATCGCAGCTCCACTCACCGAATGTTTGAAGGGAGACAAATTCGAGTGGACACCAGTCGCACAAGCTAGTTTCGAGCGACTGAAGGAGTGTCTAAGCGCAGCCCCAGTTCTAGCTTTACCCGACTTTGCGAAGATGTTCGAAGTGGAATGTGATGCATCGGGAGTAGGAATTGGAGGAGTTTTGCTGCAGGAGGGAAGACCCATCGCTTATTTCAGCGAGAAGCTTAATGGCGCCAAATTGAACTACTCGACATATGACAAGGAGTTCTTAGCAATTGTTCGAGTACTCGAGACTTGGAGTCATTACTTGCTGCCCAGAGAGTTTGTGTTGCACACCGATCATGAAGCTCTCAAGTACATCAATGGCCAGCACAAGCTTAGTCGCCGACATGCGAAGTGGGTAGAGTTTCTACAAGCATTCAACTTTGTCTTGAAGCACAAACCAGGCGCGAAGAATGTAGTCGCAGATGTTCTCTCAAGGAAAATGATTTTGCTATCTGCGATGGAGACAAAGCTGATTGGATTTGGGTATTTGAAGGAGTTGTACAAGGACGATGAAGATTTTGGAGCGATCTTCGTCCTGTGCGCCCAGCAAGCCATCGATCGATTCCACCAGGTGAATGGATTATTTCGCGACTCTAAGCTATGCATTCCAAGGAGATCGACGCGAGAGCTACTTATACGAGAAGTCCATGGAGGAGGAATCGCTGGACATTTTGGAGTTGACAAGACGCTGGCAATGCTACAAGAGCATTTCTATTGGCCTCGAATGGAGAAGCAAGTGCGAGGACTAATCGCGAGATGTGTGACTTGCCAGCAAGCGAAGAGCCGTGTCCAACCTCAGGGTCTCTACACTCCATTGCCCGTCCCAGAGCGACCATGGGAACATGTGAGTATGGATTTTGTACTAGGATTGCCAAGAACGCAACGAAGAAAGGATTCGATCATGGTAGTGGTCGACCGATTTTCGAAGATGGCACACTTCATCCCATGTCAGAAAACGGACGATGCGACCAACGTAGCAGATTTGTACTTTCGAGAAGTGCTAAGGTTGCATGGAGTACCCAAGTCGATCGTTTCAGATCGCGACACGAAGTTCCTAAGCTACTTTTGGAAGACACTGTGGCACAAGTTGGGAACGAAGCTTGTATTCAGCACAGCTTATCATCCGCAAACCGATGGACAAACGGAGGTTGTCAATCGCACTATGGCTGCAATCCTTCGAACCTTGGTCTCGAAGAACCAGAAGGATTGGGACATCAAGCTTGCCCATGCTGAATTCGCATACAATCGAGCCCCAAGTTCGACAACGAAGTCATCACCCTTCCAGGTAGTCTACGGACTCAATCCTTTAGTCCCTGTTGAACTAATGCCTGCGAGCGATATGAGATCAGTTAGCCGAGATGCTGAGGAGCGCGCTAAGGAGATGCGATTGCTCCATGAGAAGACTCGAGCGCAGATCGAGAAGGCCAATCAACGTTACACGGAAAGAGCCAATCGCGGAAGAAGAGTGAAGATATTTCAGCCAGGAGACTTAGTTTGGATTCATCTGCGCAAGGATCGATTCCCAGGCAAAAGGAAGAACAAGCTAATGCCGCGCGCAGAAGGACCTTTCAAGATCGTCGAGCGCATCAATGACAACGCCTACAAAATTGATCTTCCAGGTGACTATGGAGTTTCTGCCACATTCAACGTCCAGGATCTCATGCCATTTGTGGAGGATGACGACGACGAGAGTTTGAGGGCAAACTCTTTTCAACAAGGGGAGGATGATACAAAGACGGACGATAACTTAGCCCAGTCGACGCGCAGCAAGAGAGGCGTCACTTTACTCGCTTGCGACTTGGCGTCGACTTGACGAGTGCGACTTGCGACTTGGCGTCGACTTGACGAGTGCGACCCAAGGAGGTGCGACTTGACATCATCAGCGACTGAGCAACGAAGAGTCGGCCAAGCCAAGAGTCACGAAGATGAAGAGCCGCAAAGAAGCTGAATCAATTCGCATTCCTCATTCATGCATTTGTCATTTATGCTTTGCATTTACTTTGTTGCATTTCCAATAAGCCATTTATGGCCCGTCCATGAATCTTGCCTTGCATGCATCTAGCCTAGGTTCATTTCGTGCATTTAAGTTCTTCTTCAGGTGTTCCCTATATACTGGGCACCTTGTACTCATTTGAATAACAGCTTTTTGGAATCAAATTATAAACCCTTATCAGACTCAGTGTCTTTTATCCGAAGTGAGTGGATTCTCCTTCAAACCTCGTTCTTCATTTGGTGGATTTCCAAGTGCGGATTGAGTAGAGTGTATCAACCGGTGGTGGTGTATCTGTATCCTCCGGGTTGTGCCTCACCCTCGTCTTGTTCGTGGTGGTGTATCTGTATCCACGGCCAAACGAGTCTACCCGAGTCTTCTTTCACGGTGGTGCATCTGTATCCGTGAAGGTTGATCTCAACCCTTCCTTTTCATCATTCAGCCGCCTCCCCCACACACCTTCCGTCCATACCGAGCGTCACACCATTCCGCACCCTTTCCAGTGACGTCCCCATTCGTTTTCGGTTTAGGAATCATCTATTCCTTGCCGTCCCCGTATCAATAACCTTGAGGCTGTCCTAAATCATTGTGAAGAGATTAATTTGATTTTAAACTGGGAAAACTATCATTTCATGATGCGAGAAGGTATTGTTCTTGACCATAGGATTTCTAAGAGCGGTATTGAAGTTGACAAGGCTAAAGTGGAGACAAGGAAACTGTCGCCTCCATGTCGGATTCTATAGGCGATTCCTACAAGACTTCTCCAAGATTACCAAACCGTTATGTAATTAACCTCTTGGAGAAAGATGCACCTTTTGTGTTTGATAGTAAGTGTATGGAAACATTTCTTAAGTTGAAAGGAAGGTTAGTCTCCTCCCCAATCATAATAACTCCTGATTGGACTCTTCCATTTGAACTTATATTTGATGCTAGTGACACAGCCGTAGGAGCTGTCTTAGGGCAGAAAAATGATAAGCATTTTCATGCAATCTAGCTAGCAAGACACTAGATTCAGCGCAGGTAAATTACACCACAACAGAGAACGAAATGTTAGCAATTGTGCTTGCCTTTGACAAGTTTAGATCGTATCTGATTGGATTTGCAATTATTATTCATACTGACCTTGTAGCTATATGATACTTAATTTCTAAAGCCGACGCAAAACCAAGATTAATTCGTCGGGTGTTATTGTTGCAAGAGTTCGACCTAACTATTGTAGAGAGGAAAGGGGCCGAGAACCAGTGGCAAATCACTTGTCAAGATTGGAAGCGGGAAATGTGACTGCACATTCAACAATAACGAATGATTCTTTTCCAGATGAACAACTACTCACTGTTGATGCAGTTGCATCGTGGTACACCGACTATATAAACTATATCGTAGCAAACGTTCTTCCTCCTAACATCACAAGTTAACAACGCAAGAGGTTTATACATGAAGTTAAGTTTTATATGTGGGATGAACCTCTTCTTTTCAAAAAAATGTGCAAATCAGGTCATTCGGCGATGTGTCCTTGAAGAGGAAACAATGTCGATTCTTGAGCAATGCCATGCAGCTCCATATGGTGGACACTTCGGCGGCATAAAACCGCAACAGAAGTTCTTCAGTCAGGTTTCTTTTGGTCCACCCTCTTTAAAGATGCACATAAGTTTGTTACCCATTGTGATCGTTGGCAGCGTGTGGGAAACATTTTTCGTCATGATGAGATGCCTTTACAAAACATATTAGAAGTGAAAATCTTTCATGTGTGGGGAATAGACTTCATGGGCCCCTTTGTTGACTCTTTTAAGAATAGATACATTTTAGTTGCAGTTGACTATGTATCTAAATGGGTTGAAGCGGTTTCATTGCCAACTAATGATGCTCGTGGAGTGTTAAAGTTTATCAAACAGATTTTTACGCGTTTTGGAGCACCAAAGGCCATTATTAGTGATGGCGGAGCACATTTTTGCAATGGAAAATTCACTGCACTCATGTGAAAGTACGGAGTCAAGTACAAGATCGCATTATCGTACCATCCGCAAACATGTGGCCAAGTGGAAGTGTCAAATAGAGAAATAAAGAGGATCCTGGGAAAAACGGTGAGCACTAACAGGAAGGATTGGTTGGTTAAATTGGATGATGCTCGGTGGGCATATCGGACACCATTCAAGACCATAGTTGGAACATCGCCATACAAGTTGGTCTTCAGAAAAGCATGTCATCTGTCAGTGAAACTAGAGCATAAAGCATATTGAGCGATTCAAAAGCTCAACATAGATCCAACTGCGGTAGGAGAACATAGGCTTATGCAACTGAATGAAATGAAAGAATTTCGTTCAAAAGCTTATGAGAATGCCCGAATCTATAAAGAGAAAACTAAAGTGTCGCATGATCGTTGAATTAAAGATCGCACATTTTTTTCAGGTCCGCTTGTGCTTTTATTTAATTCACGTCTTAAGTTGTTTCCAGAAAAACTTAAATCCCGTTGGTTCTGTCCATTCAAGATCACCCAGGTATTACCTTACAGAGTTCTCAAGTTGTTGGGAAATGATGATTCAAACAGGTTTAAGGTAAAATGCTAGTCGAGTGAAGCCCTACTTAGGTGGTATTGTTAACCGAGACCAGGTGACACTAATGATGGAAGACGCCAAATCGAAGTCAAGCGTCAAGCCGACGACGTTAAATCAAGCGCTTATTGGGAGGCAATCTAATACTTCATTTCAGTTTAATTTATGCACTTTTTTGTTAGTTATTTTATTTTATTTTGATTCTATTTTTAGTTCATCATAATTTTCATGCAGGTAATAAGCGGTGGACAAAAGGTTTCGTGCGGCCACACCACACTTTTGTGTGGCCGCACGAACTGCTACTCTCACCATAGAAGGTTTTGTGCGGCCACACCACTCTTTTGTGTGGCCACACCATTGGAACCAAATGCCACAGAATGTCTTGTGTGGTCACACCACACTTTTGTGTGGCACACGACCTTTAAAAAAAGTTAAAATTAAAAAATAAGAAGAAACACTTTTCCTTCATTCTTCTTCTTCTTGAATTTTTACTCTTGTTTTGTTCTTACCTTAGGGAAAAAGGAAGAAATACCCACCCACGCCAGCCATCCTCCACAACGCTAACCCATCTCCCGAGGTGCACCACATCGGCCGATTACTGAAGTGCCCACCCGATTCCATCAACTAGGAGTAGTGGGTCTTAGTTCATCGCTTTGAGTAACAAAACCAGCATCTCAACCCACTCGTGGTTTGTATCCTCCAATCCACCTCCTTTTTGGTACCGTTCAGATTCGGGTTTTCTCTTTATTGTTGTGTGATTTGGGCTGCTCATGGCACCTAAAAAGAAGTCGAAATCCATCGAGGAACCCACCACTAGGGCTAGGGTGAGATGGAGTTTGTAGGAGGAAGCGGAGGAATGCTACCGTCAAGCCTTGATAAGTCGGATGATTGTCTCGGAACGAGGCATTGATGCTAATCATTCGGGTATGTACGAATTTAGGAACTTAGAAATTTTATTGGGAGAAGTTGGTCGAGTCACCGGGTTCAATTGTAGTGCCAATTGTGCGTGAATTTTATGCCAATGCTGGTAGTGCCGAAAACCCACCGTGTGTTGTTTTTGTGAGAGGAAAATTGGTTTGTTTTAGTGCTGCAGCAATAGCCGAGCTCTATGAGCTTCCAAGGATCGAACGTGATGATTTTAGAGCAGCCTTAGAGGAAGATTTTAACCTTTTTGATGTACTAGAATGTCTCACAGCCAACGGCTCGACTTGGAGAATGTCTAAAGAGACTAAGCCCTTGGCCCTTAGAAATAGTGACTTGTATCTCGAGACTTGCATGTGGTTACAATTCATATCCAGTAGGCTTATTCCTAGAACGAACACGACGAATGTCACCAAGGAAAGGGCTGTGCTAATATTTTGCATCATGGAAGGTAAACATATTGACGTAAGAGCACTAATTTATCGAATGTTAACAAAAGCCTTACAGGATCCCAAGCTCGGGATGTGGTTCTCCACTACAATTTTTGAATTATGTGAGCAGGTGTGAGTTGGGATGCCAAGGAAGAGTTGCGCCATCTTTCAAGGCCGCTTAATGATGCCACCATGAACATGATGTCTCGAAATTTTGATCATAAACATGACGACAAAGAAGGCAATGCGTCTCGACCTGCAAAACAACATATCTCTAACCCTTCTGGTTTGGCAACGTCTTCATCCACAAACAGCAACGAATTTGCCGACCAATGGCATCAAATGGAAAATTTCATGCGTTACCAAGTCGAGTGCAATCGAAGGTTTACGACAGCTTTACTTGTGGAAATCATCGATCTTGAAGACCCTTTTGCACATACCCCCATCCAACAATGAGGACGACATGACTGAGGAATCAGAAGATGATGAATAAGGCGCGCGTTGTTTCCCTTTTTCATTTTGTTTCTTTTATGTTTCTTATTTTTTTATCATCGGGACGATTCTTCATCTAGGTTTGGGGGGATTTGCATTTGCATTTGCATTTTTTTTAGGTTAGATTAGTTGATTGCATGAGATTAGATTTGCATTTTCAATCTAGGGAGTTGGAGTTGGTATAATTGTGTTCAATGATGTGATTAATCGATTACGCTTCTAGTTGTGGGAGGATGAGAGTCTGAATTCTGACTTGTGTGAGGTGATATTGTGCTCCTATCCAAAAAGCTAGGGGAGAAATTGTTTTTATGGCTGAAACGAGTCCCGATCTCTTAGAGCACATGGAAGTTAGGGACGAGTAGAGCCACCACCTTGTGAAGTGAACCTTTAGGTGGAATAAAAAAAACATCTTGTCAAGGCTCTGAGTACCAATGTTCAGGCGAAAAAAAATGAAGAAAGCAAGTATAAAAAAACAATAAAATGCCTGAATAAGTACTTATGGTGTGAGTTGTGACAGTGGTAACTTGAGTTATTAGACTCGAGGGGTATTTTATCACCTAATGCCTTGGACCGACTGGTTCGGAAGTCATTGGTCGAAACTCACATGAGTCTCCGTTATTACCGATAAGACATTTAGAGTCTAGCAAGAGAAAAAAAAAGAGAAAAAAAGAAAAAAAAGAAAAAGTTGAGAAATTTGTGGTATGTTGTGATACCTGGCGCAAGCAGATCGATGTGTTAGAGTGGTTTTGCAAATCATCTTTCTCAAATGTGTTATTTGAGTAGTGGACTTGTTTTAAGCTGAAAATGTGGTTGTTGAAATTGTGTTTTTATGGGAAGATGGTGGAGGATAGGAACATGAGATTGTCGAAACACGAGTTTGGTAAGGGCATGAATCTAACTACGCTGGTTGAGTAGTTGATATCTGATAACAAAGAGCTTTGATGACTCCAACGACCATGCTTAAGTTTTCATTCGAGTATTTTAGGTGCATTGTTTTCTTTCTGTTTTGCTCGGGACTAGCAAAAAATTAGATTTGGGGGTGTGTTAACCCTAATAAATTAGAGTTATATGTCTCATTTATGAGCCTAATGAGTGTTAGATATCCGACATTTATTTGCATAAATAGTTAGTTGCATGTTATTTTCGGTTTAGTCACTTTGCTTGGGTAATTTTGCACTTGTGATGTTCTTTGTAGGAGAATGGGTCGATACGACGCGAAATCTCCGTCGAGGAAGACATATTGAAGGAGGAGTGACAAGAAGGTAGATGGTAAAATTACCGAGAGGGAAGCTGGTGGACAAGAAGAGTCGTGTGGCCACACGAGGATTTGGTATGGCCACACAAGTGTAGTAGAATTGGATAGAAAGGTTCGTGTGGCCACACGAGGATCTGGTGTGGCCACACTGGGCGAGATGATCTTTTTATATTATTTCCTAAAATATTAGGTACTTTGGAAAGATTTACCCTAGTTATAAAAGGGTTTAAATCGTAAGTATTAGGCAAAAAAGGAGGCTGCGAGGCGACGACTGAAGAAGAGAGATCGGAGAAGACGATGAAGATTTTCTTTTCTTTTCTTGTTTTGCTTGTCGGCTAGTATGCAGAACTAAACCTTTTATCTAGGACGGTGATGAACCGACTCATGTAGTTGATTGTCTAAACTCTTTTCGAAATCAATTCGTGAAGTTTCACGTTTGCTTATGTTCTCTTATGCTTAATGCTTGCATATTGGGTTGATCGCCGATTTGTTTGATTTCTTATCTTTTAGTAGACTCAAGAGAGGGACTTAGGATTAGAAGAGGGAGAATATAACCGAGGTTAAGCCTGAGAGATCAGATTAACTCAGATGAGTATAGAGATATACGCTCGTAGGTAATCAAGACAACAATTGGCACTTGAAGGGTTATAGTTGCTCGTACATTATTATAGAAATATAGGTTTACAGGTAATTTATGATTCACCGTTACAAACTCAAGAGAGGTCTAACGACCTATAAGAATTGTGCTTAGTAAACATGAAACTGAGGGAATTGAAGAAGAGAGAGTGCAGATAGTTCACGAACGATAGGGGATTCATAGTCCTGAGTTTTTCATCCATTGATTTATTCTATACTTGCTTTTGTTTAATTGCTATTTTCATTATTGAATTAAATCTTTTGAACAATTGAAGACAACCGTGACTAAATTGAGACTTCTTATGTTAAAAATCAACAAAGTATTCTAAACAATTTCTATAAGACGATATTCTTACTTATAACTTATTACTTATTCGATCCGTATACTTGCGTGTGCGTTTTAGCGAACAGTCAACTCTTACTCTTACGTTGTGTTATTTAAAAAGATCCTGATCATTTCGCATTTTGCACGAAATGAGAGGAAAGATCTCGAATTTGAATATCACGAATAAAAAAAAGCCAACTTCAAAGAATCAATTAATCTTAAAAAGAAACTTCTAAAGAAAGCACTTAAATTTTTTCCTCATATCACGTGTTTTAAAAAGGTCAATCAATCGGAGGAGAAGTTTGGATCCGACATACACTAATGAGAGAAGTAGTACATCGTCACTATTTAATTACTCAACATTCGGCTAAGACATGGCCATGTGGATGTAATCATTACGTGCTTTCTTTTCAAGCAGCGGGTTGGGGAAGAGAATAGGGCATAACAACATGGCTACATGTGACTGGGGCGCCTTCTTAATTATAAAGTCTAATTAATAATTTTATCCTGTACTTTTCCCATTTTTTTATTTTTCCTGTCGTTTGTAACGCATCCTACAACAACCCGTACTTAAGCCGTTATTTCGATTTTAGCTTCCGTTAGCTCGCCTTCTGACGGAGTCCGACGTGGCAGCCAACGTGGCTATGATGGCGTTAAAAAATCACCGTTAGCCAAACGACATGATAGATCGGAAAAAATAGGAAAAGTACAAGAAGACAATTAGGCCTTACTATTATTATTATTAATCATAAGGTTTACACACATCGAAGACAATCGTACGATCAGACAAACATCTACACCCCGTAGAATGTCCGGATGACCACACACACCCACACCTGAGAAGATTAACATACATCCGGAAACAACACCTCATCCGTCAGGTATTATTTCCTATATATGGACGGGTGTCCATCCTTCCTGTAGTCTATTGTCAAACCATAATCCTGCCGTCCACACACAAAGGCATCAATAGAGGACATAACAGTTCCAATCCAACGTCACAAACTCACGGCAGTACAACACACCTTAAAGATGAAAGAATATGATGCCTCCCCTCGAAAAATCATCCTGCCATTGGCCTCGTACACCTTAGACTGATCCTTCGCGGCGCCCCTAAGGATGCAAACCAACGACTCCCACCGTACGATTGTCTTCGATGTGTGTGTAAACCTTATGATTAATAATAATAATAATAATAAGGCCTAATTAACAATTCTATCATGTACTTTTCCCATTTTTTCCGATCTATTCTGTACTTTTCTCATTTTTTCCGATCTGTCCTGTCATTTAGCTAACGGTGATTTTTTAACGTCGTCATAGCCACGTGGACTGCCGCGTCGGACTCCATCAGAAAGCGAGCTAACGGAGGCTAAAATCGAGATAATGGCTTAAGTTCAGGTTACTGTAGGATACGTTTCAAACGATAATATAGATCGAAAAAAATGAAAACAGTACATAATAGAATTACTAATTTTGCCTAATTTTAATTAAAGGCCTTTTACTCTTTCTTCTTTCCAATAATGATGTGGATAAAGGAGGCGCAATCCAACGACTGACGCAAAAAGGAGGACGAAGACGGCATTCCATTATTTTCTATTATTCATTTGCCGGCCATCCATAATTCTTACTATTTAGTTGTATTTTGTATTTAGTCAAAAGGAAGGGAGGCGTGCGTGACATTACTATTCCATCATCAATTCCATTCCATTCCTCAACGTGTTTTAGGAAACTCGTTAGCTATTTATATGACTAGGGAAGCACCCACACTCTAGCCCTTCGCAAGCAGTTTGATCACCGAGAGGGACGGGTATGGCCGGGGAGGAGCTAAACCTAACCGTGTCCTCATGCATCTCCTGCAGTTGAAGCTGCCAGCGTGATCTGGGTCTCTCTCTCTCGGTCTCGGCCTCAGTGGTAACAGACCCCAGATCATGCGGCAGTTTCACCTGCTGGCGGAAGCATGAAGCCTAATTTTTTTCCCATTGCAACATATATTCGGAGGAGGTTACATCGCTCGCATCAAGGCGGCCGGACGCGGTAATCTTCCCAGTTTGCTCAGGGAT
Source organism: Melastoma candidum (assembly GCA_023653495.1). Lineage (NCBI taxonomy): Eukaryota > Viridiplantae > Streptophyta > Magnoliopsida > Myrtales > Melastomataceae > Melastoma > Melastoma candidum. The sequence goes on along the minus strand of CM042883.1, from coordinate 5,784,515 downwards.
CCTCCTTCAAACTTCCTTAGTTTCCGCGGCTCTCATGACCGTCTTCTTCCCCCATTTCGAGTTCTCCCTTTTCCCGACGAAGCGGTAGTTCGATCTGCCACCGCCACAGATCAACACGGTAGGTAGCGGATATCACCTTCCAATAACTGACTGACTACACGCTTCCTTTCTTGCGCGTGTTTTTTCTAGTCAAAGTAAATCATAAATCGGGTCACCCCATTAAGATATGGGTTTGGCGAGGGAGGGGTAAAATGTCACGACTTAACATCATGCGAAGAAGGTGACTAAGAATAATACTTTTGGGAATTAGTCAAAAGGAAGCCACCCTAAAGTCGATGGGCAGGAGACTAAAGTTACCATTTTGATCAAGAATACCCAAGTGGTATTAGGTGGGATATGTCCTTGAATTTACCTCTCAAGCCCTTATGAGAATGATTTATTCGGACCAGGTGAGTTACATACTCTTATTAATGAGTATGTATTGTATTTCGAGGCTTAGGTCAGCCCGTAAATACGCTACAAAAAGACACACTTTACGGTTTCACCAAGAATCATGAAACTAGCTACTAGAAACAGAAAAAGGACGGATTCGACCTAAAGTTTATGGCCGCCCTACGAATAATAATAAAATCATTATGAAAATGATTTGGATGAGTTAGGTCCATAGAATATGACAAAAATTAGGTATCAGCGCAAAAGAAGAAGATTGGGGGATTAAAGAAGAGTCAACAAAAGTTGTTCACTTGCAACCCCCACCCCCTTTTACTAAAAATATCATAACTAAACAAAAACTTCAAGTTGGATTATTAATCATACAAAAAAACATATTTTCTTAATATACTCAGAAAAGGAAACTGCTTTCCCATATAAAATCTTAGAGTGGTTGAATCTCGAAATTTCTAAAATTATATTATGAACTTGACTTTTATAAAAGTCGAATTTACTTTTTAAGGAACTAAAACCGAGTTCGATGAACTTAAGGGTTTTACATAAATTAGGCCCCTTATCCCGACACTTTATAAGCTGAGTTCGATACATTTATAAATGTAAATTCAACATTATAAAAGTCGAGTTTAAAATATTATTTTAAAAATTTAAAACTAAGCTATAAAATCTTACCTCATTATGATAAATGAGTAAGGCTAGAAAACATTGACACACCGACAGGAAACAAGCAATAATTGTCCAATTCTCTCCTTGATAAAAGTTAAAAAAAAGTAAAATTCAGCTCCTATTAAATGGGCCTAAAAAGACTTGGCCCAATCAGGAATACCCAAATTCTCAAATTGGGGATGGGGAGTCCCGAGGAGGAGGGATAAGGATGTGGAATTATGGGAATCACATCGGCACCACGTCATGAAAGTGGAGGACCCCCATTCGCTGACTAAATAACACACCCCCATGTGAATGTGATCCTCCTCCGCTACATCTGACTGACGTGTCTCCCTCACCCCACCCCTCGTGCTTATCCACAAATGTAAACTACAAAACAGACACCCTCCGCTTACTTATCCATCTTTCTTTCTTTTTTTTTTTTGTTTTTCCAAAAGCAAAAAAGGGATTATTTCCTTTTTTTTTCAATCACGTGCTTTGGACATTAGTAACGTAAAATTATTATCAATTTTTTTTTATTGCGGCTTCAAAAAGAATTACAAAACTGTTAGACGCTTCCAAATTATGGATTTGAATATGAATTAAATCATTTTTAATCTATAACTAAAAAAAAAAAGACCCAACTTCACTCGGAATCCCTGATGGGTCCCTCCCCTTCTCAAAAAGAAAGACTTTTTCTGTTGCCCGTTCGTCTTTCCGTCCTGCGGACCGGACAATGCCCAAGGAGTAAATGGAAAGCGTCTTTCCCTTGGTTTTCGGAGATAGAGATATGAACCTCCCCCTCCTTCCATTTCTTTTGCTTTTCCTTTTATTAAAAAAAAAACATAACTTTATAAAATAATAATTCCAAGCTAGAAGCCAAAAGGCCCTCCTCCTCCTTATCCAACACTAAATATTTTTTACGCATAGAGGGAAACTTAATGAAAAATGTGGGGCTCCACGTGATGCTGATTAGACATCAAAATCCACTTGTTCTTTCTTTTCTTTTCTTTGGAATTAAAATTTAAATAAGATCTTCTTTTACGTTTGTTTTTAATTTATTTTTGGGAAGGTTATAAATAATTAGTTGGGGGGGGAGACAAGAAAACCACCATGCAAAATTATGCCTCAAACCATTTGTGATTTGTCGTCCCAAGGGAGGAGGAGGAGGAGGGAGAGAACAACAATGGATAGTAGGGCCACCAAATCCCCCCCGCCCTCCTGTCGCCGCCTGCCCCAGGGATCCGCCGATGCGGCTGGGGCTACCGATGGCAATGCTGTCCCCATCGGTAATGCGGGGAAGATACCGGTGGACTCCCAGGAGTACCAGGCTTACCTCAAGACCAAGCTCAACCTCGCCTGTGCCGCCGTCGCTCTTTCCAGGGTGATTCTGATCATCTCCTGTGTGCTCGAGTGATCCGAGCCTTTCGTCTCCTTAGTCCGCGAGATTTGTTTGTTGAGTTTTTTTTTTTTTTTCTGAGTGGGGGGTAGTGCCAGTGCGTCCTGTGAATGGGCTTCGTCGGGCCGCCTTCGGCATTGCTCGTCGACAGCTCTTTCGAGTAAGTATAGAAGAAGTAATTTGGCTGATCCATGGAGTTGACTTGAGCCTAGCAATGTGTGTAACCAGGAAGGAGATTTGGTCATCCCTTTGAGGACAGGTTTCGAAACTTATGTGTGGTGCTCGATTGTCTGTAGAATCAACATAACGAAACAAGATTCGGAAGGGCCAAGAGTGTTGTAGAGAATTAGGGATTGTCATCTTTGGTGTGTCGATGTTGCTTCCTACTGGTGTGTTTTTGCCTCATCTAGAGGAGGACTTCATTGTTAGTGACCTTTTTGAATATGTGGTGGGCAGGCTTCTTTCGTCAGGCGACAAGATTCCGCTTCTGTGGATTGCGCTCAGCTTGCTAAGACATCTCAACCCGGATCCAAAGGTATATTTTCCTGCTAATTGCAACATTTTTGTCGATTGTCTGCTTAATTAACCAACCATAAGGGTGGATTGTAGTTAGAAAATCATTGCTTCTTTCCCTTTTACTGTTTCCCTTGTTTCGGTGAAGGCCTCTGTCCTGGTAAACTAACCAGCAAATGGTTGCTGGATAATTCACCCGTGGATATGGATATAGAATGTACAAGTTTCTTAAGATCTCATGTTAAGTTACTGAGAAATATCGAGAATTTGAACCAGTGTTATTAAAGGCGAGCGCCTCGTGTGCTTAGGCGACGAGGTGAGGCGACAACGATAAGGCGCAATTGAGGCGTGCGCCTCAGTGAGAGGCGGCGAGGCGCAAAAGGCGCTCGCCTTCCTCGCCTTTGCATCCCTAAGTAATTAAAATATCCTCTCTCCTTTAATCAGTCCCCCTGCCCCACATCTTCAATCGATTGCTCCTCCATAACCCTTTCCTCAGACCTTGAACCACTGACACCCCTCCCTTCAATCACTCTCCCCTGCCCTTTTTGGTGTTTTCCAGCTTAGCCAAGCAACCAAAAACAATTCATGCTTTTCGTAAGTAAAATTTATTTATCTTTACATCATCATCTTTTTCGATGAGGTGAGCGCCTCGCCTTGCGCCTTTCGCCTCAGGTGATAAACAACCCTAGCGCCTTAGGTACGCCTTGCAACTTTAATAACAATGATTTTAACCTTGTTTTGGAGTAATTTTCTTTTCCTTTGAGTGGAAACTTTAGCAAATCATTCCTTTTCTCTGTGTATTGTTTAGGATCAGGGCACCAACCATCCAGATCTCTAGAAAAGGTAACCAATTCCCAATCGGCTAACCAAAAGAAAGCCGCTGTTCCGGTGATGTCGGGAACTAGCGGGTCATCGATAGATCAATTGGACGACGATGAAATTGAAGAAACTGCTACGACAGAGAACATGAATCCTGCAGATGCAAAGCGTGTCAGAAGGTATTGGCAGAGCTGTGATAATGTTGGCTTCGAGGACGATAGCTTTTGTGAATTCGCCATGTAGTCGCCTCCATATATCTACCCGGATGAGATTACATTAGCACGAGTAGTACATGATCATTGTTTCTTGTACGTAACCGGTCGTGAATCAGAGATTGGTTTTCTACATACCATGATGCGTTTGGAAGTAATTCTGATATCTATTTCCCTTTCCAGGATGCTTTCCAACCGTGAATCGGCCAGACAATCTAGAAAAAGAAAGCAGGCACATTTGACTGATCTTGAAACACAGGTATTCCCTTCTATTTGTGAATACCTGTATTAACAAAAACGAGGCCGGCAACGAGGACTCAATCTTGAGTTTTCAAATGCCAGGTTGCGCAGCTAAGAGTCGAGAATTCCTCTTTACTGAAGCATCTAGGAAATATAAACCAGAAGCTCAGCAATGCTTCTGTAGACAACCGAGTTTTGAAAGCCGATGTCGAGACCATAAGAGCTAAGGTACTAGTCTCTTCCTTCCGCATGACCACCTGTCTAATTACCTCCGGGATGCAGATCTGGCGTAATCTCCGTATAATCTATCTTCTCCAGGTGAAGATGGCTGAGGAGAAAGTCAAAAGACTAACCGGGTTTAACCCAATGTTTCACACGATGCTGCCCGAGATCTTGCCAGCCATCGTGCCTTCATTCGATTACAATCCCCCAGACGCATCCCCGGGATACCAGTCCTACGAACCAAATCCTGGTAACCCGAAACCCGCCTCTCACGAAACCAAATCCAACACCGACTTCTCGGACGCATCCGCCATGGGCAACGACAATCAGAAGGGAGGAGCCGCCCCATCGATGCGGAGAGTGGCGAGCTTAGACCATCTACGTAAATCAGAGGAAAGAAATGAGTGCGAGGAATTGCGTTTTGAGGCGGGCATTTTGGGACACACAAGGCCAGGATAATGCTAACAGTCAAGGGGTCAGCAAAATATCCAATATCCGAATTTCGAGTCCGATATTCGAACTTTTTCGGACTCGGATTCGGATAATTTCAACATCGGACTCGGAATCGGACTTAATAAAAATTTATAATTTGAATTCAGACTCGGATTCGGACTTTAAAGATATTATTTCGGATTGTCCGAACTTCAGATTAATCAGTTTAATCTTACGTAGAAATGGAATTATTATTGTTACGACATGAGAATTGTTATTAATCTTATGTGGGCATTGAATTATTATTATTGTTATTATTGTTATGACATGCGAATTGTTATTAATCTTATGTGGACATGAAATTTTAGACTAGTTTTTGAAGCAATAGACGTGGATGATTTTGGACTAATATGTTTAAGCTTGAAATTCGGAAATTTCGGATTATTCGAATTCCGAGTCCAAATTATTTTCGGATACGGAAATTCGAAATGATATACAATCGGACTCGGACTCGGACTTCAAAAAATATAATTCGGAAGTTCGGACTTGGGTAAAATTTGGATTCGGTTATCCGAGTCCGGTCCGAGTGCTCACCCCTACTAACAGTTTCTTCTCTTTACTTTTCAGTATTGTAACTATTTAATATGGTTGCAGTGAAATGAAACACAAATATTGTTTGTACATCCCTAAAGCTTACTTGTTTGGCATTTATAAAATTTTGTCAATTTTTAGTAAATTTTTACTAAAAATCTAAGTAATTCGCCACAAAGTGATCTGGCAACGGATCAATATACTTAGACATACAATTGAACGGGCTTCTAATAATTTCATATTAATAAGCGCATTAAAATGTACTAAACAATTGTACAGTAATAAACTTAGTATATTGTATTCACAATTTAGTACTTTACTAATACTATTTAGTACATTTGATCAGGCTTATTGACACGAATTTAATAATAGCAGTATTAATCGTATACTAATCCCATCGGAAAGTTATAAAAAAATTTTAGTGGACTTCAGTGGATCTTTAAGCATGTACTAATACACTACATTCGACTAAAATATAAAAATCCACTAAATTCGTTGTAATGATATTTTTATATAAATTTTTAATAAAAATATAAAAAAAATTGAACAAATTAAATAGACTTGTTGTAAAACAATGAAATAATAAGGAAGAAGTACACAAGAGAAAAAACGTAGAAAGGGGGATAGAGTTTCTTTATTGATTTCGATCGAAGGTACAAAATACTTCTTACAAGTTCCTCTATTTATAGTATAACCGAATGAAACGTCTCGGTAGATGAAGGGTCGCATTATATGAAAGGTCATGATAGATGAAGAGTCCCGAAGGGCGAAGAGTCTCGACAGTTACTACTCGGAGTCATAATGGCATTCACAATTATTCAGGGACATCAATTCTTATTGGAGCATTTGCAGCTAGAATACAAGACTTTGTCACTTTCTTAGGGTCAGTAAAAGCATCTCGCAATTGATTTGCTAAGTTTTACAAGTGAATAATTTTCTGAACTTTGAGTTCCGATTGCTTTGTATGAGGATCATAGTGAGATAATGATAACAAACACCAGATTATTCCCTTTTTCCAACTGCTTATTTTCCCCTTTTAATGTTGGAAATATCATTTCATCAAAATGACAATCGGCAAACCGTGTCGTAAATAAATCACTCATCAATGGCTCAAGATATTTAATTATGGACGGTGATTCATATCCAACATATATCCCCAATCTCCTTTGGGGTCCCATCTTTGTGTGTTGTGGAGGAGCAATAGGCACATCTACCGCACACCCGAAAATTCTTTGATGAGATATATTTGGTTCCTGACCATAAATCATTTCCAAAGGGGAGGCTTCATTATAATTTGTAGGTCTGATGCGAATTAACGCTGCCGCACGCTGCCAAGTGCAAAATAGCATGTCCCTAAGCATGTATCGGGAGTTTTCTTCTCATAAGAAACGGTCTTGCAATTAATTGAAGACGTTTTATCAATGACTCTGCAAGGCCATTTTGTGTAAGAACATGTGTTACAGGATGTTCAACACTTACCCCAATTGACATACAATAATCATCAAAAGCTTGGGAAGTAAATTCACCGGCATTATCAAGACGAATACATTTTATTGGATAATCCAGAAATGAGCTCGTAATTTGATAATTTGAGCAAGCAATCTTGCAAATGCTTGATTACGAGTTGACAATAAACACACATGTCACCATCTTGTTGATGCGTCAATTAATACCATAAAGTATCTGAATGATCCACATGGGGGATGAATAGGCCCACATATATCCCCTTGTATTCTTTCAAGAAATTTTAAGGGTGCAACCCTGATTTTCGATGGTGATGGCCTAATTATCAACTTCCCTTGGGAACAAGCGGCACAAGAAAATTCATTGGGGAGAACAATCTTCTGATTTCTCAATGAATGTCCACGCGAATGATTAATTATTCTTCGCATCATTATAGCTCCAGGATGTCCCAATCGATCATGCCATGTAATAAAATTATTTTGGTCAACAAACTTCTGGTTTGTAATAACATGTACTTCGCCAACACTTATTTTTGTGAAATATAATCCAGAGGAAACTGCGTGTAGTTTTTCTAATATACATTTCTTACCCGAGATGATATTTGTAATACACAAATATTCTTTTTAATTTTCATTTGAGGTCTCAATGTGATATCCACTTCTGCGGATATCTTTAAAACCCAACAAATTTATCTGAGACTTAGAGGAATACAACGCATTATTGATACAAATATTTGTTCTTCTGGATAATAAGATATTTGTTCTTCCGGAGCCCTTAATGATTTTTGTACTTCCAAATATTGTATTGACACTTGTTTCGTTCATTACCAAAATGGTAAAGAATTTCTTGCTTTTCAAAATAGTATGCGTCGATGCGCTGTCAACGAGACAAGTGCATTTTTCATTGGTGGAGGATTTGCTTCCGGGAACCTCCATTTTGCTTACTAATTACACAGTGTCTTTCCCTTCTGGGAATCGAGTACCCGCTTTTGGGGCATAATGATTCGCTTCTAGGAATTGATGATCAATGATCCGCTTCTTGGGATCGTGGATCCGTTTCGGGGGATCGACATTTGGTACGAATAAACTTTTCGATAAATGTAATAAAAATATTAAAATAGCGTATAAGATTATCGTTTACAAACCTCCACAGAATTGCTGATTTAGCGCCCTTTCAATCCGAAGAATCTTGTAGACGATCGTCGTTTTTCTTTTCTTTACTCGCTTTTCGTTAGAGCTTCGTGATGATAACGTGTTATAAAACAACGAAACAATAAGAAAGAAGTACACAACAGAAAGAACATAGAAAGGGGAAAGTGTTTCTTTATTGATTTTGATCGAAGGTACAAAATATTTCTTACAAGGTCCTCTATTTATAGTATAACCATATGAAGGGTTTAGGGTATATAAAAGGTCTTGATAAATGAAGAGCTTTGGCAGGCGAAGTGTCTCGACAGTTATTACTTGGAGTCGTAATTGCATTCACAATTATTCATAATATACTTAACATTTTTGCCTAAAGAGACTTTTCACAAGACGAGTTAGTTATTTCAATTTACCCATAGTTTGTTGGGCAAAGAAAAGTAAAAAAAGCTTTTGTCCTCCCCGAGTAACCCAAAAAATTATCAAAACACAGACAAAAATCTCATCGTCTTTTGGATTCGCCGTCGAAGCCACCAAAACGACCAGAGGAGAACATCCTCCTAAGAGAGCAAAAACAAAAGATGCAGCTTTCGTCATCCTCCTCCTCCTTATCCCTTCCCCTCTTCTCCTCTTCCTCTACCTTACCCAGAACGCCGCCTCTGTCTTCCTCCGTTAGGATCCCACCGTTGATGACTCCCGCGGTTCAAGGTCGCTCCTTTGTGATTGGTCTTGGGAGGAGGAGGAGGAGCCACCGGTCGAAGAACAAGGGGTTGACTTGCAACGCCCTGTTCGGACTTGGCGTGCCGGAGCTCGTGGTCATCGCCGGGGTGGCGGCGCTGGTTTTTGGGCCCAAGAAGCTGCCCGAGGTCGGGAGAAGCATCGGGAAGACTGTCAAGAGCTTCCAGCAGGTCAGTGTATTCGGGAGTCGTTTCCTGATTTTAGGGTTCTTGAGGCTGAGGGCTAGTTCATTGGAATTGGGATTATTCTGGTTCTGCCTCGATTAGGTCCGTTGACTAGCGTCAGCCATGGTTAGGTGGTAGGCCTGTATCGGTAGAGTCGAGTTGTTGCTGGAAAAGTTTCCGGGCTTGCATCGATGTCCATTGTAAACGTGAATTCTCCATTGCCCGGGCACTGGCCCCAGCAGAAGGGTGTGCATGAGGTCGTCCAATGTTGCTTCTGGTCGAGGAATTGTGTCCTACCTACATCTCGATTTCGAGCTTCTGCCCGGCTGGTTTCTTACCTTAGAGAAGGCAGTTTTCTTGGGTTTCCTGTATTCCTGTCTGAATAGGAATATTTATGCTTTTTGATGTTCTGTGCGAAGGCTTAGCTCTTGCTGTGATGGAGGAAGATATGATATGTAGTTTGTTCTGTCGAAACTTCAGCTTGAGAACCACTCGCCTTACACTGGGAGTCGGACTTAAATCTTAATTTTAACCTCCGAAACAATGCTTATTTCACTTGCAATGCTCCAGATGGATGCCAAAAGATTAGGTCTCATGCCAAGTCATTTTCATTTTGCAGGCTGCCAAGGAATTCGAGTCAGAGCTCAAGAAGGAACCTGAGACGGCATCGGGATCGGGATCTGCGGTGGACGAGCCGAAACAAGTGACCGAGGCGAAGGAGGATGAGAAAGTTGGGAGCACCAAGGAGAGTGTTTGACTAGTGAGTTGTGTAATATTAATGTCATCTTGTTGAGTCGAGAGAGAGTCAGAGGAACCTTTCCTCGTATTGTATGCAGCTTTTGCAGGATAGTATGTGGTCTTGTAAGAGTATTATATCATTCATGCCAAAAGCTTCTCGATCATGTTTTCTCACGTCGGTCGCGAACGAGGATGCATCTTTGGTCTGCAAAATAGCTATTTTGATGCCATGACGAACGGAGAAGTAATGTGGGGGAACCATGACTCATTCTTATATTACCTTGGATGATGGCAAGCAATGTTCGGTGCTTGTGCTTTCTAAGACTAAGAGCATTTTGAGCCATTCTAGAGAGGTGATGATGCATTTATTCAGGACGAATGCAGAGTTAATTCGAGGTTTGCTCCTATCTACTGTGAGTTTTAAAAAATTTTTGTCAAATACGACAATAAGTTTCAAATTTCCTGATTATGGTACTTAAATCGTTACTTGAATTAGCAATTTAGCTCTACAAATCAAGTCGTTATTTCAAGTAAGGACTTAATGGGATGATGCCAGACCCACATGAAATCGCTAGTCAAGGGTGAAAAAGTTGGTTGTATCTCTGAATGCGTAGGACAAAGGAAAAGGGTGGAAAAGGCTTTGTTAGAAATCGCTACTTGAAACGGCGGTTTTCTTCGGTGCATTACAAAACTCGCTATTTCAAGGAGCGATTTCTAACATAGGCGTATCTCGTAAGAAATTTCAAAATTTACGAAGTGTGAAATTCATCATTACGTTAGAAGTCGCAACTTCAAGTAGCGATTTTTTCAATGCAAACAAATCGCTACTCGAAGTAGTGACTTTTAACAGAATGGAGGCCCACTTCATTATGTGTGAAATCGCTACTCTAAGTGGCGTTTTCTGACATAATAGATCCCTATTCTTTCAAAAATGTGAACTTTGCCTATTCTTAAAAAATCGTTATTTGTAATAGCGATTTCCTACTTACCTTAATGAACTTGCTACTCGAAGTAGCGATTTCAGCTCAATCCCCATTAAATCGCTACTTGAAGTGATGATTTATGTTAGGACGAAGGAAGTCGCTACTTGAAATAGCGACTTCCTTCGTGGAACTAAATCACTATTTCAATTAGCGACTTAAGTTCCGTAAATTAGGAAATTTGAAACTTATTATCGTATTTGAAAATTTTTTTTAAAAACCAACGGTCAATATTAACAAACATCGAGTTAATTCAAACACCATCGGACAAAAAAGAAATACTACAAAAATTTAAATAATCTAAAATAATATTTACTATTAGTTTAGATGGCTGGATATCTCTATTTTTTTAAAATCTCGAGCTCTAAAAAAAAAGAATTTTGATAAGCACTTAATTGTTCATAAATTTAACTGTGAGAATTAACTATTTATGTAGTAGGATTTTTTTTTTTGGAATTACGTTTTGGCATGGAATAAACTCTGGACATGTCAATGAGTATGAGAAAATTTATAAGGTTGGATTGTATCATAAACATATGGTACTAACACAAATTTATAAGGTTAGCTGAGAATTAATTTGATTGTTTATAAAAAGATTTTCCAATTTGTCTTATAATAGTAGCGATGACGATTAATTTTTGGGGAATGGAATAAATTATTCTATAACTAAATAAGTTCCAATTTAAATAAACAAATCGATAAATAGAAGCTACATGAATAATTTCAACGAGATAATAAAGAGTTCACTCCGCCATTGGGACTACTACACCATCTACAAATCTTCCGCGGTTGCCGTCGAGGTTCACTATCGCGATAGTCTTTACGATCGCTGCTGTCGACCCTGAATGCCCACAGTTGAACCATATCCTTCTCCTTCAACTCGTTGTCCTTCGTGAACCCTACCCAATTGCCCTGAATCACATAGTAAGTCTTGGCCCATGTTGGAAGATGGCAATAGGATTTTTGCTTATCAGCCAGTGTTTGAACTTTAATGTGCTCTCTATGGACCTTGATGAGATGACACCCACGAAAGTCTCGTTCACTTTATTGGTGCAGGTCCTCACACTCGTCTGGTCTCAGCAAATGGTCGTTGTTCATGAACTTTTTCTCTGGTAACAACAGACGAGCCAAATGTGAGTTAAGGTCAGAGCACGTCAAAACCTTCTGTGTCACCATCTTCACTTCTCATCTGCCTGATGATTCTGTGCTGCCTAAGTGCTTCGGGCAAGACGTAAGACAGGGGCGGTAGGCGAGGCTGTCTGTTCTTGAAGTATATGTTCTTCGGGTTCTTTGTAACAATAGCGGTGGCCTGAGACTCAGGTCCAGGTTTGGGCTTGACCCCACTTTTGACGACTTGTTTTAGTCGTCCGAGACAGATCGCATGCTGCACCCATGGCCATGATATCGGGCTGCGAGTTCTGAGTTCGAATGCGACTCTGGAAACCGGACGGTCCATCACTGGGAATCATTCCCTGGATCGACAAAGATAGTTTGGATGACACAACTAGGGCATCGACATCGATCCCCAACTTCTGAGTTTGAACACAACTAATGAAACCAGAAGATGCACCATCGGTATTCCCAACCAAGGTCCTCAAAGGCATCTCCCAAAACACAGCCACAGCTCCATAATAATCCCCCAAGTTCCGAGTTTGGGAACTATTACAGTCGAAACTAGACGACCCAATGTAGGACTCATCAGTATCATCGAGATCAGCCCGCAAGTCCCCCTAGTTGGAATGCGACCCTCAACACCAGACGATCCATCATCGGAAACATTCCCCAAGGCCGTCAAAGAAGAGTACGGTGACTCAGAACCGATGAAATTGCTTAACATGTCAAGAGTGGGGAAGAGGTTAACATCACCAGACTTGTTGTTGTCGTCGGAATCAAAAACTGGGGTGGTTGTCACCTCTCCTTCTTCACCCACGCTTTCTTGAATGAAATAAAGGACAAGATGGCAATGGACAAACCTCCTTCTTTCCCTCGTACATTTATTTATACATCCCTGAAAATTGACCATTCTATAATAGAGATTGAATACAAATACGAAGGATCTAACTTTTATTTTATTATTAATGAAATAGATATAACGATTAATTTCATTCAATTTATACCAATCCTTTTTTACCCACAAAAGATTAAATAAACTCATTGTTTTTATTTAAATATTGTTTATTTCCAGCAGTAAATTTTATAAGTAATTTTTTAATGAATATTTCATCGGAAAAGAATTTAAAATAATTTTTTATCACGACTCCTGGATATCATATTCAATGTATTTATTTTGAAGGGTCAACTATTAAAATATACAATTAAAATCAAGATGATCAATAATATAATAAAATCTTGAATGAATTATTAATGCAATCAGATGACATCCCACCCAAACTATTTTTTTCTAAAATAAACTGGATAAAAGGTTTCCGAAATTAATTATGACTGTCTGGTTTGATAGTTTAATATTCCAATTTTTTAAGTGAAAAATTATGTAAACATATTTGTAGTTTCGATTAATCATTTAAAGTATCGTTAAAGCTTTTTATACCTTTTTTTCGATACTTTTTTATTTATAAATTTTATTTTTCGATTTATGGGTGATTAAATTTTGTGCTGAGTGGCATAACAAAAGAGAGCCGACAATGATTATAATCAAATTTTACAAGCACCATATAGAATATTACACATTTCATTGTATGAAAATAATTCATTTGGAGTTTTCACAGTCACAGATTACTGGAAAATAAATCTTCCATAAACTAATTCTCGAGCATTGACGGGACGACGCCCACGGCAATATCCTTCTTAATCATCCAAACGGTGCCTTCATGCTTTCTCAGGAGGTTCACATTTCTCGCTTTAAGTGCATAATCACACACATTCGACACTTTTCGGTCGAGCACCTCGACTCGAGCTTCGAGATACTGCAGAGAGAATCAAATGGACCTTCTTTAGGTTCCCAATCGGGCATGTCTGGGCCTCGCTTCGATTGTCTCCAATTCCAAGAGTCAAAGGCAACGGGTGACACATAGTCTGTTTAGGAAATTCGAGTGGGTCTGTTACACTGAGAGGGAGTGAATTAGTGTTAAAGTCAAATTAAGAATTTTTAACTCCTTTTCGACACCCCACAGTAAAAGAAAACTTCTGTAAAATAAAAGCTTGCGAGCAGGCTTCAGTGAAACAGAACGTATGGAACGAATACCGAAATGATTTATACGACACAAGGATTTTTAGTGGTTCGTCATGCTTTGCCTACGTCCATTCTCATTCAGAATTTGGATGGTTATCACTAAAATGAAATGTAGTAGCAATTACAGAAGGTAATACACGATCAACCTTCTATTGCACAGACTAGAAGGTTCTGCACAAAGGTGACTCATTGCACGCGTAAACATGACTAACAAAGATAATCAAGTGTTTGAATGTTTCCTTCGGGTGATGTCCTTACTTGCACAGCTTCTCATTGTGACTTCCCTTCGGATGTTTCTCTCCGGCGGTGTCATCACCTACACAGTAGCCCGTTTTGACTTCCCTTCGGACGTTTCACTCCGACGGTGTCTTCACCTGTACAACACCTAGTTGCAACTTCCCTTGCGCGTCCCTCAAGACAACTACTAAGGACACACAAAACCCCTACCCAAGGTTCTCCTACACACATAAAATGTTATGCTACAGAAGCTGGTCAGTCACATAAAAATATTTCCTTACAGAAGGTTCTTATTAGGAGTAGCTTTTGTAGTGACTTATGTTTCGCAAAAAGTCAAGGTTCATCATCAAAACCAGGCTTATCATCAAAATTATTTTAAGAATCTCCCCCTTTTTTCATGATGACAAAACATTCATCGTTGAGGGAAATATTTAGCTCACTAGAAACCTTGTTTTTCATGAGAGAACCAATCATTTGGAGATTATCTCCATTTTGTAAGAGAAAAGGTGGCGGTAGGGGAAGTGTAAGTGATGTATGTTTCAACAGATTAACATATAGTTGACATGCTCACAAAGGCTCTTCATCCTGCACGTTTTAAGTTCCTAGCTAACAAAATGAGATTGATTGACACACCATAATCACATCTTGAGGAGAGTGACAGCAGAAGTGTGCTCAGACTGATGAAGAAAATGAAGAAGGAACAGAGGAGTATTGAACAGTAGCAGAAGTCAAGTAAACAAAATAGTAGCTTGGGCTTTGTGACTTAGTGGGCCTAGAAAATGTAATTTAATTAGTTAAGGCTAGGAGTGATAACGAGTTGAGCCGATATCGATCCCTTTCAGACTTGAGCTCGACTTTATAACTAATACAAAGCTCGAATTCGAGCCCGAGATCGATCGGGCTTAAAAGTTTGAGCTTGAGCTCGGCTCAGTTCAATTATAGGGGGTTCGAGTTCGGCTCGTAAGGCTCGAATGCAGACCGAGCCTAAATTCGCCTCGATAACTCGAGCTCGATTCGAAAGCGTACATAGCTGGAACTCGACTCGATTGGTTGCTCACGAGCTACTGAGCTATAAGTATTAATGCTTGTAATACCCCAAATTTTAAATAATAATAATAATATAAAATCTGAGAAAAGGAAAAAATAAAATTCTCCAATCAATCCGAGATTTTAGGGGGAGATTTTTTTCATCTAATTCCTCACTTTCACACGCTATAATCACTCCCCAAAAAAATATATCGTTTCCCATTAAATAATATATCTTACCTTCTTTGTCTCGATAAACCTAGACACAATCCCCTTCACATACCCAGCAAAGTCTCCAAAAAAAGAAAAAAATCAATCAGCCAATTCTCCTAGACACGTAAAAAAAAAAAAATCTAGAAGATCTCTGGGATCCTCTCCTTCCTGAGGACCAAAGCCTCCTCATCCCCTTCAGAGAATTATCAGATAATCAAGACAATCTTAAGTCCCTCTCCTCCAAAACGCTCTACCCCTTAGAGATTCTCCAGCACTCCCTCCAGACGTTGGTTCCGTCCTCTCCATCTTGTGACCCCAAGGTAGGTCTAGCCATGCCCACGGAGACCCCCCAACCAACCTGACCGCGAATAGCTCAACGCAGCTTCACAAATCGATGGTCGCGGCAAGGCAAATGACGGCTGCCCCGAACGACTCCCGGCGTCCTCCCCTCGTCGTCTCCATGAATCCGCTCGAGGAACTCTCCCCGGCGTCTAAGATCTGCCTTCCCTCGTCCAAAGACGAGGGGGACTCAACTACCACCTTCCGTAGCCTCGTAGCTCCGTTGAAGTGTTCCCTTTTGCTTTGACGTTTTCTTGTTTGCGCAGGTGCAAGGGTTGGACAGCCGACAACCAACTCCCGGAGACATCCCGTGGTCGCACAAACAGGCCAAGACTCCCACATCTCCTCCCCTTCATATGTCCTGGCATGTTGGAACATGTTACAGACCCTCCATCGAGCCAAAATAGCTCGGTAAGTGCGAGCATGCCTCGGATCTGCCTGCGCAACCTTTGCTTTTTTCTGCATATCTTTATATGTACTTGTCGGAATCGTGCGAAACCACTTGTATTTGATTTTTAACTTAAATACGGTTCTAAGGACACCAATCAAGCTCAATTTGAGTTTGTGTCCTAAGAGTTTCGAACAAAATAATATACTGATTGCAAACAACCGAGTTTCGCATTTTTGGATATGTTCGTTTACATTTTCGCCATACGTCGAACTTCAAAAATATTCTAGACATGTCATACTAGTTGAATATGATGTTTCATGCACAAAGTTTTAGTAGTTTTCAAATTACATGGCATTTACACATGAATGGAGTGTTTTCGAAGAACCTAAACATCCCTAGGTTCGGGTCTGCATGACGACAGTTCACTCTTTCACTCATAACTTTCTTTCTGGAACTCTTATTGACCTAAAACGTATGCCATTAGATTTCTGACTTAAAGAGATTTGTTTTTAGTATAAGTAGGTTCATTTTCATGGACTGAACTAAAAGTTATATACGTTTTTCTGAGAGACAGCAAAACTGTCGAAGGTCCGGATCTGCATGTTGGTCCTTTACTCTTTCACTCATAACTCTCTGTATGGAACTTGTATTGACCTAAGACATGCGCCATTAGATTCCTGACTCAAAGAGCTTTGTTTTGAGTATAAGTAGGCTCATTTTCATGAGCTGAACTAAAAGTTTTACACGTTTTTCTGAGAGGCATCAAAACCATCGAAGGTTCAGATCTGCATGTTGGTCTCTCACTCTTTCATTCATAACTTACGTTCCAAACCTCATATCGACATGAAACTTATATTATTGCATTCCTAGCTTGAAGAGCTTCTCTCAAGTATAAATAGGCTCATTTTACTGGACAGAGCCGAAAGTTATGCTTATTTTTCTGAAAGGCGACCAAACTGTCATGGTTGAGAATCATTCATTATGCGCATTGTTTACATATTTCTAAGTCCGTGATCTCCGCTTCTAGCGTGCATACATCACTGTTTACTAACCATTTTTCTATTTCGACGTTTTTAAATCTGAAAATACAAACCCATCAATCCAGGTGACGTTCGGGATGTATTCGAGGTCAACGGACTGAAACGCCTCACGTACCCGTGGACCACCAACGTCGTTGGTCAACTTGAACACACCTAGAAGGAGTCCCTGTAGACGGTGCTCAAGAGATGACGACACGTGGAGTTCGACCGCGGTGGATGCTTCACAAAAGCGGCCCCAACTGACAAGCTTAGTCGATGACATGCCATCCCTGCAGGCCTCAGGTACATGAGGGAGGTGCGGGCCTCCTGTTTTTTTTTTATTTCCTCATGTAACGAGACGTGGGCCCAAGTGCATAGGCCCACGATCACCACCCTTCCCCGCTCCCTTTGATCTCAATAATTGTCTGTGCCTGTCCGCATGCCTTAGGCCCATAGGTTTATCATCGCATGTTGTTTGTAAAACAAATAAACATGAGTTCGGGCCCAAAAAAAGCCCGAATCAGGTCCAACACCCGTAAAATAGATACACGAGTCCGGAATGATGTCCGGATTGGGTCAAACGCCGGTTAAACAGAAACAAATTCTTTGGAGCAAATGTCACCTTTTCGCATGTCTAAGTGTAAGAGTCAGTAATTAAGGATCCTTGAACCACTGTTTTTTTCCGACTTAAAACAAATTTTATAAATAAAGTCGGTGGCGACTCCGTATAGTTTACCTAGGTTAAACAACAACAACTTTTTTACGGAGCCATTTTGGATGAGGAACGGACGATACAAGTCGCTCCCGATTTCTCCCGAAAGTTCCTTTTTCGAATCATGCTCCGCCTTTCGCCCGCCGCCTCTTAGGAACTCCCGTTCGCTCTATCTGCCTTCTAACAGTTCAAAACATACATGATGAACTTACCGATATTTAAACTGCTAACACCAAGGCATCCATTTTACCTTGTAGGTACAAGATGACTCTTCTGGGGCTCAAACAACAACTTACCAATGCCAAAGAACATGATGTCTACCAAACGACGCCGCATACTTCGACTGGGGCAATTTCCTTTGAATTCCCTACGGCACCCAAGCAGTCATCCCGATAGTAGTCAATTACCGACTCTCACCAAAGAAAAGAGGAGAAGGTCAGTCACCGCATCACTCATTGACGAAAAACAAGCACGTTAGCCCATGACATGAGTGGTCAATCCCCACCCAAGCCCACCGCATGGCTCTATCAACTTTGCACATTCACGACATTCAACCGAAGATCAATCATCTTAACGGAAAGAACTGTCATAAGCAATCGATGTAGGAGTTCTTCGACGTTACAATCACAAGAAAGGGAGTATTCGTTTTTTAATTAATACTTCCCTATTTGTGAAAATAAGTTACATGAGCTCACTTATTTTAGCCCTTGTCGCATGTTGACGAAGGCGTGGGTGGCAGGGTGGTAAAGTTTCGAGCCAAAGCCTTGAAACAGTTTTGAGCCAAAGCTTTAAAATATCCTTCGTTGTCAACAAAACGACGATCTACATGAAAGGGAGTATTCGTTCCTCAACTAATACTTTCTCTGCAGGACAGGTTACATGAGCTTACTTGTTTTGCCCTTCGGCTTATCTCATAGGTACATGAACATCCTAGGCAGACAACGAAGGCTAGGGTGGTAGGGTGGAAAAGTTTCGAGCTAAAGTTTCGAAACAGCCTTCGTCGTCAAAACGACGACGACGACAATACGAGAACCAGCCGGGGCAAATCTCCGAGCGATCCTGGGGCAAATCCCCGACTGATCCTCGGCAAATCTCCAAGCAATCGTAGGGCAAATCCCTGACCGATCCTGTGGCAAATCTTCAAGCTATCCTAGGACAAGATTGAGCAATCTTGGTTAATTCTCCGTTGACAAACCAACGAATCACATGAGAGGGAGTATTCATTCATTGACTAATGCTTTCTTTGCAAAACAAGTTACATGAGCTTACTTGTTGTGCCCTCCATGCTTATCTCAAGGGGTACATGAGCGTTCTAGACAGACAATCAAGACAAATCAACGAATTTCAAACCAGAACTTCAAAACAACCTTCGTCAGAAAACTTCTTTAGTAATTAAGGATCCTTGAACCACTGTTTTTTCTGACTTAAAACAGATTTTATAAATAAAGTCGGTGGCGACTCCGTATAGTTTATATAGGTTAAACAACAACTTTTTTACGGAGCCATTTTGGATAAGGAACGGACGACACGAGTCGCTCCCGATTTCTCCTGAAAGTTCCTTCTTCGGATCATGCTCCGCCTTTCGCCCGCCGCCTTTTTGGAAAACAGAGATGGTCGGCGAGGGCCCGAGCAGGCCCAGTTAGGAACCCAGGGAGGGATCACCCAATTCCCTTCCACAGCGTCCGACGCTCGAGTCGTGACGTCAACTGGTTGGGCCTTGGGGAGCGGGCCCGGATCCTCAGGTCATTCGAACCGCCACGCGCGTGCTAGGGCGGAAGGCGCGCGTACAAGGCTCGAGCTCGGTCAAAGTTGAGTTCAAACCGAACTTTGACCCTCGGTTCTTTTCACCCGAAGGCTTGTATGAAAAAATTAGTTAAAATGGGGGTGGTTGTATTATGCAAACAGACGTGAGAGAGAAAAATAGAATAGTTAGGGTTCACGATGGTGGTGGGTTGACGGAGTAAGAAGTGAAGTTTTGTTGCCTTGATCGACGGTTATTCTAGTTGAAATGACATCTACTTATTGATATCTTCTAATGAAGATATTGATATGTTGTTTGGACATTGTTTTGAACTAAAGTGGTGGTGTCTTAGTGGACGCTTGTTTGGACAAGGATTGATTGAGAGTCATAAAATCCGGCAAAAGAAAAAAAAAACATTCTCCCGTGATCAAGTAGAAGATCCGGTGGTATTTTTATAAGATATTCGTAGATTATGTCATGAAAATCATATTTTAATCCTAATTTATGCACACGTATCCGAATCATGTATTATATCGACCGGAGATAATTGTGTAGCTATATTTCAGCTTCACTCGTGGAGCTCATATTTCGACCCATAATAAATATGTTACATTAAATAAGAGTTTTTTTTTTTAATATTTGTCAAATTCTTGAATACGGAATCAAAACTTCTACAATCTTGGTGATCTTCATCATTCTTTTGAATACTCGTCGTAACCAGCTTCTACAATCGTAACAACATTGGCATATTTCTTTAGGCTCAATGGATATTTGCAAGAGCATTACCGCAATATCCATTCCATACATTCAACGAGTATCCACTTGTGTTTATATTTTACAATCCAACTAAACATTTTTCAATCTAATAGCCGAACCATGAAAACATAACATTTGTTACGAAATCATCCATTAAAATATAGTCAATTTATAACCCGACAAATTGGATATCGAAAATCTATTATCATTTAAGAATTACTAAATCTTACCTTATCTCTCTCTACTATTAGAACAACTATCGCATTTTTATTAAAAATTATACAACCTTAGCATTTTAGAAAATTATATTTTATTTTTCTTTAACTTATTTTGAAAAAATCAAGGACATATTTATTTTGTTCAAGATTGATGAAAACCAAAGACGCTGGCTATTTTATTTTAAAATAAGTTTCTCTTAAATTTAGAAACGGAAAACACAAAATTTTTTAAAAAAATTAACATGTAATTTATTTATTTATGATAGGTTTTAAACCGAGACCTAATGATTGTGGAATTTATACATGATGTACTAATATTTATTTTTGCCTTTGAAGCTTCATATTATTGAAATCCTGGATTTTAGAGTTTCAATAATAATATGAAGTGATATAACCTGGAATTATTATTCAACCAGAACTGTCCAATTGTAGGGGCCCTCCACCATATATATTATATATATATATATGCACACACATACGAGTTTTTAACATATAATCCCTATAAAATAATATATACTAAAATTTAATACTCTCCTCGAAATTGTTTTTAGTATCAAAATCTATAAGGACGAATTGGATCCTTCCCCTTCGATTCAAACGTCGAACTCGTGGATCTCTTAAGAGATAGAATGAATCCATTGAAAGTGTTGTTATCAAATTTAACCTGATCAAAAAATGAGTAATGATTTTAAAGGAGTCCTAAATCACACCTTACCTTTCTCTTCTTTTAAATAATGTCCCATCTTAAAAATTATATTAAAATTTTAGAAAATTGCATATTTTACTTCAGATTGTCAAATTTATTTGGAAAAATTCTCTACTAGATTTATATAAAGATGTTGATTTTCTAAATTTATCTGGACAAATTCTCTACTAAATTTATACTACACCAAACTTACGTAGGGAGTGCCGAACTCGCTTCTGGGAATGTCATTCCTCCTTCCTACCTATCACTTCTTGGAAAATCAAAGGTCGGAAATTCACACGGCTTATTCTAAATAAAAGGATCGATCCCACGCATGAAATGAGGTTTCCAATGTGCCCTTGGCGGGCCATTTTTGCGATTACCTTATCCACGGGGTGGACTTCTGTGGCATCTTTTCATTTTTTTTTAATTCTTTTTCATTTTTTGACGTTTTGATATTATTGTTGTACGGTGGTCAACGCCAACTGTTTTAAAAGCTCAAACTGTTAGTTGAAAGCGTGACATATTATATGTTTTCATTTTCAACAACATACACACGCGTATTACATGACATACTTCAAACGATGGGCAATAAAATCTTATATGATAATACCATAAGCATGCATTCTTTCGGGACCACCTCACTCTCTCAATTTTATATATTAACGAAAAAATAATAATTAAACAAGATCATCGGTTTTTGTTAATATTTCCAATTAATCTCTTTGGATTAAATTTCACAGGAAAAGAAGGAAAGATTCAATGTGTTTGAGGGCTCAAGGCCCACACTACCCGCCCATCAGGAAGGCGGGCTTCGACATGGATCAGGCCCATTAAAATCGGTTCATACTTGGTTATGGGCCGGGCTGGGCCCATCTCAAATCTCGATAAACGTGACGTAATTTGATGGTACTCCAGGCTTATTAAAATTTAGTAAATTCAATTTAATTAAGTATTTTTTTTTTATTAATCTACTCACTATCCACCACATAAAAATATATATATATATATTCCTTTTTAATCAATCACCCACCGAACCAAACCCATTATCATTAAAAAAGAAGAAAGAAAGAAAACAAGCCCTCTTGGTTATATAAAACTCCAAAATTCTCGAAATCCATTCCATTCCATCATCATCGTCTCCCTCTTCCTTCCCCTCCGAAATTCAGGAAGATTCAACCAACATTTTTCCCACCACTAACATATGGCGGGCGACAACAACAATCATCGTCATCACCACCAAGACGGCCTCGGGGATGACTTCTTCGGCGTGTTCGGGCCGGCAGCGTTTAACGTGCCCAGCATGGGATTGCAGCTGGGGTCCCCGAACATCGACGGCGGGGGCGTGGGATCGCGCCCAGGGCTGACACCCCTCGAGTTGAATATGGTGCGGGGTGGCTTCTTGGCCCCGGAGGATGGCGCCGATCAGCAGGTCCTTTCTAGAACATGACTTACTATGCGTACATGTTGTAGTAGTAATGAGTTACGTGGGTTTTAGGTAGAGTCATTGGTTTAGGTTTTGGGTTTTGGTAAAGAAAAGAAAGTCGGGAGTAAATTATCTCAGGATTAGCAGGTGGGGAGGGAATCAATGCATCAGCACGGCAGCAGCAACAGCAACAACATGACAAACTTGTTCTCGTCTTCTTTCGGACACTTGCAACCACCGCAGCCGCCCTCTCTTCGGCCGCCACCCCCACCGCAGCCGCCAGCTCATCAGCCCCTACTCCACCACCACCACCACCACCACCAACAGGTCAATCTAGTTGCTAAAATCATTATCTAGAGTGTCTTGTTGACGAGGTGATGTTAGAAAATTTTGTCCAAGCACATGAAAGGGAATGGGAAAAGGGAGTTGATTTGCATTGACTTTTTGGGCGTACTACTTTCCGAGTAAAAGTGAGTGAACAGCAGGGCTTCTCTGCCTCCCCCACTTCCACTTTTCTTTCTTTTTTTTCTTTTTTTTTTTTTTTTGCAGATTGCCCTGCATGATTTCAGGAGGACCAAAAAAAGATAACCACGACTCATTTTTCCAAAATGAAACCCCACACGCTTCAACGTACTTAGTCTTTATGGCAACTATTTTGTCAGTGTATCATCATGAAATTGGACATTACTTTTTGAATTAAGTGTCTGGGTTTATTGGTGGTGTTTTGTTATCTGTAATTGTAGTGGTTTTTTATCTATTGGATTTTTGCAGAATCAGCAGACTGCTGCTGGTTCGCCCATCCCCCAGGCGACTACCCGGCCGAGGGTTCGAGCTAGGCGAGGACAGGCCACCGACCCTCACAGCATCGCCGAGCGGGTGAGTGATCGAGGTTCTTCTTCCTTTTTGATCCTGTTGTTGGAGGGTCGGTTGATAGAATATGTTGTTTTCTTCCCTTGGGGGAGGGGTGCAGATGAGAAGGGAGAGGATTGCGGAGAGGATGAAAGCTTTGCAGGAGTTGGTTCCGGGCTGCAACAAGGTAGGCGATCCACATCTTTGGCTCGGTCTATGTTTGGACTGCCTTTTGTTCTTTGAGTTAACAGATTTAGAATGTTTTGCCGCAGACCGACAGGGCTGCAATGCTCGATGAAATAGTGGACTATGTGAAGTTCTTGAGGCTCCAAGTCAAGGTAAACCAATATAAAAACCGTTCGTTTTCATGCCGATGTCGTATGATATGATGCGTTGCTCGATTATCGCGCAAGCCGGGGTCATCAGCCGATCATCCCGGAGATCTTTTGCATGTTACTGGGTCCATCCAGTTGGAAAAACAAATGAATTAGAGAGTTCTTTATCAGATAATTTAAGTGAAGTGGTTGGCTAGTCAAAGTTATTCACCCCTCATGTCAATCATCGGCTTTAATTGTTGGTTAATCAGGTCTTAAGCATGAGCCGATTAGGCGGAGCCGGCGCAGTTGCCCAACTGGTGGCCGATGTCCCAAACCCCTCCACCGAGGTAGGCTACGTTCAAAACTTTCAGCCATCGATCCGGCCCCTTCAGGCTCACCACAGTTCTAATACATTCTTTCCTCGGCCGTGTTTAAAGGGAGAGGTCGTGGACGACGGGCAGAATGCACCAGCATGGGAGCAGTGGACCTCGGACGGCACGGAGAAGGAAGTGGCCAGGCTCATGGAAGAAGACGTCGGGGCCGCAATGCAGTTCCTTCAGTCCAAGGCGCTGTGCATCATGCCCTTATCTCTCGCGTCGGCGATCTTCCATCAGAACCAGCCGGACGACAGGCAGTGAAGTCGGCCGAACCATAGTCTTTATCATATGATAACAATAAACATGATATTAAGTAGTAAGTAGCCTCTGATTCTCTCATTAAATAATTTCTAGTTCTAAGGTCAAAGTTGGAGTGGTTGAGAGTTGAGTGGCTGATTACCAGAAAAATGAAAGGAAGAAATTTAATGGTGGGGTCCAAAAAACAGTTGTGGACTTTTCAAAGAGTTGTAATATTATATGCTCATGTTGAGGATGACTCTCATGAGATTACTCAAATGCTTTTTATGTCTAAGTCATCAAAATTGGGTTATTTCAATTGAGGACATGTTCAACAACCCTAATTTTTTAAAAAAATGTTTTCTTTTGGTGGATCAATTGATGAACACAAAGTGTGATGCTACAACATCTTTTTCCTTTTCTCAAGCTTATGTACAGTTTCATACAAAAGGCATCTGATTCTTTTGGGCCTCTGCATCTCCCCTGTTTCTCCTCTGTTTCTCGCGAAGCTCCTCCCTTCCAGCGCTTGCGTGCCGAGGCTGTGGTTAGATGCCGCAGTCGGGTTTGTGTTTCTGGGCAGAAGGTTTCATCCTTGTCGCAGATGTATGGGCCGAAATGATGGTCTTCATTCGGCAGATCATTTCATGATTCTCAGCCTCTTGCATGAACCCATGAACATGCTGCAATTTCGGAACACATGGGAAACTCGGTTAACTCCCATCCCACTAGGTCTGAGCAAAGTCATTGTAGCAGATAGATTAAGATCAGCAAGGGGCTAAACTTACTTCCACGGGACATCTCCGACCAACATCCAATCCCCGTCCTTGTCCTCGTACGTCGGCACGAACTCGGATCCGTTGTATCCATCTCTCTCAGAATACTCGCCTGAAATAACCACACGATATATAAGTAAACGATCCATGTTTAACGTCTCGGCCTTCAGGCAGATCCCCGTTAATTTAGTAACCGGAAATCGTGAAGTGGATACTGACCGACTTTGAACTTGAACATGTCCTGAAGGTCGTCGAGGAGATCCGAGTAACCTTTATACGTCTCCAGATCTATCTTCCTCAGGTAAGGAGCCCCGTCCATGCTCACCTTCACAAGCGCTCCACATCCCGACTCCCCCTCCAACTTATTTGACTGGAAGCAGTTCCTACGATAAGATCGGACAGGCGGCCATCCGACGACCTGTGTCCTGTCACAAGAATCAAGTTTCCGGTCAATAACCCCACGCTAACACATTCTCCATCCTAAATAAACATGCGTCTGCTTACTTGGATGGCTGAGGAACGTCGTTCGGCATGCCGGACGCATCCTTGGTGTCAAACCCATCATCCAATTCCCCACACCCCCTCTTCATGCTCCTCCCAACCAGACCCTTCCTTCCCCTGGTCTCCGTGTTGGAGGTTCCCGGCAGCCCCAGTCTGAGCTCAGTAGCGTCGAGATGTAGATCGAGGGATGCCATTTTCCTTGTACTCTCGCCTTCCTCAAAACGCAGAGGACTGTCTATGGTTAGATTGAAGAAATGAAGTGGGGTTGGCTCTATATAGTTTGTAGATTGATGCATATGGTATAGGGCATAAACATAATTATGAAAGAGATGTTGGGGACACGGACAGGTGAAGTTGTTTGTAGATCCGACGACAAATTTAGGGAAATGTTTTTTTTAAGTGCGTGCGGTTGTCAAAAAATGATATTTGTTTTGGGGTTTCGGTTCGGACAGGATACATTTGGGGGGGGGGGGGGGGGGCAACATAGCGGTCGGGACGCATCGTGGCCGTCGGATGGGGATCAGGGGCGTGGGTCTCGCTGAGGAAAGGGTGGGGCTTGTTTTGATTGGAGGGAGGGAGGGAGAGAGGCATATGGGCGGTGTATGCTCCAGACATTGTTAACTATTAAAGAAATCTCATGCCCAACTTTTCTTTTCTTCTTCTTCTTTTTTTTTTAATGATATTAATAATAATTTTATTAGGATTTTCTTAACAAGCGCTCTTAACTAGGGGTGAGCATAGGTTCCAGGTAAAACCGGGAACCTGTCGGAACTGGTACCATAGGGTCGGTGTCCGTACAGGTTCTCGAATAGATCGGATAGGTTTTAGGTTCTAAATTTTACAAAACCGGCGGTACCAAGTACGGTTCTAGGTTCTCCCCCCTGAACCAACCTGGAGAACCTGGATCCTAACCTAAATTTTACCCAACCCAACCCCATAACCGACCCTGAATCTTACCCAACCCAATAACCTAACTTAAACTTTACCCTACCACAAACAATTGTCCCCCACTTCACAACAACGTCTTCATCAAACGGTTCTACGGTTTCTTACGGTAAGTCAGCTCCTAATCTACTTTTTCCCTTCTTCCCCGCCTTGCCTTGTCAATTTTTATTTACGATTCTTTCTGGGTTAGGTTAGGTTGAGCCGTGGGTGATGGGAATATTTTCTTAAAAGTTCTTTTTGTCTGAACATAGCCGGTCAGGGGGTGATTCTGTGGGGTTTGGATTTTGATTTTGATGTAATTTGAGGCGTTGGTGCTCTGGATCATCTATTTGGGTGTTTTAATCAGAATCGAAACATGAACCGCTCATAGGGCGACGCCGTTGACCGAACCAGAATTGAAACTCAGAGGGCGACGCCGCTAACGGAACCTTACCAGAACCGGAACCTGTACCAGAACCAGTATGGTAGGTTCTTGGGTGGGTCTTTGATTAATCGGGTAGGTTCTAGGTTCTAAAAATTAAGAACCGGACATTATAGGGTAGGGTCCAGGTTCCACGTCCCGAACCTAAAAACCTGGAACCTGCTCACCCCTACTCTTAACGTCGTTACGACTTCGATGATTTAACATTTAACGTATCACGCAAGTTATGCGTTCTTCATGATAAATTGTATTTTTTTCTTATTTTAAAATTATAAAATTACATTAATAATTAATCTTGACTATTTATATCTCTTAACATGCTAAACGTACCCGTTAACAAAATCAATTTTATTATTATTATTAAAATTTGTCTGCTATAATATCTTTGTAGAAACTCTTTTTAAATGGGTATATGACCTTTTGTATAGTTTTATTTATTTTTCAAAGAAAGAAAAGAGAGAGAGTGTTATGGGTGTGTCCGGGGCAGGGCTGCTATCTTTCATTTATTTGGGCTCGGGGCTTCTTCCACAAGTTTTCTTTTCGTGGTACACGTTTTGTATAACATCCATCACGGATTCGAAAATCATCACGAGGCAAAGAAATACCTAAGTATGCCTTCATTCTGGGCATTGTGGCATGTCTCTCGTCGCACAATCTCATATTTGATACGGTGCCGCGAGGCGACGCGAGTTATCGGGAACATGACGCCATTGGAGGATGGGCTGGCTTTGGCCGTGGGGGGGGGGGGGGGGGGGGGGGGCGTTTTGGGACAATGACAACGTGTGCGTGAGACAATATTGTCGACTGAACATTTTCTTTTCTCTCGTTATTGATGTTGGTCGTTGGTTCATGTTGGAGAATCCTGTTGTGTCCTAGCGAGCGAGCAAGGATATTATGACGCCCAACAATGCTCTGGACATGGGATTCTCTTCTTCTCCTCCTCCTTTCCCCTTGATGATTTCTCCAGCGAAGCTCGCCCTGGTTCGGTTCGGGTCGTCTGGACAACAGCTCACACCCTCCGAATAATTTGCAAGAGGCAGGGTGACAGCGCCCTCGATCGACCTCATAGTTTGGTTTGTTTGTTTGACGTCAAGGTCCCGATCCTTCGATGTGGCAGCTGTTCGTGGATAACTTCACGGAATACTTACTTTACGGGAAGTTTCGTCACTTTTCTCTTGGGGGTGGCCTGTACCGAGTTCCAAACTTGAACTGAATTATCCCTGGTTAGATTTCATGCAGGGACGAGTGAAATGAACGTCAGGATGAAATGAACTCGCGAGAAAAGCGTTGACGAGGTCGTGGGATGTTAACCAGCTACTACTAGGGATGTCAATCAAATGTCGCCGAACACACGAAAGGAATCATTCGCGGATGAGGATGGAGAAATGTGGTACAAAGCTTGAAGGGTGGGGAGGGGGGAGGGGTCCAGTTCGATTGACATTTTATTAATTTATTTTTAAGGGTCGCCATCGAAGTGCAATGAATAGTGGTAGTTGGAATTGCACGGTGGGAGGGAGACAATGGTCATCCCCTCGTGGGCTGCCCGCGGCACCATCGCCAACGCTGCAAGTCAACTCCATTCGGTCGCTGTATCCATCTAGACAGGTTCGTCGCGATACCAAATCAAACAATTATCCCTTCTTCCGAACCTCTTCCTTTCATGAAGCACCGAAGCGTATTCGAGGATCACCTTTTATCCGAGTCGGGTAATCGCACAGAAACTGCCTTCCTGGATATAAGTAAATAACTTGGAATCAAACAGGGAACGGATCAGAAACGCCAGAAACGGTATAACTGGACCAATATCTACGAAGCACCAATGAGATTCCGGTAGGGTTTCCCCGTCACATTGATTGGAATCGGGGCCGACGGCCAACAGAAGGGCCCACGTGCACCCACACGAGTGCGGACGGTACCGATAGGGTCGTGTGTCTGTGGGCGCACACAAACATGTGGATTAGGCTCGCGCTACGTGGAATTATGACTCCCTCGGTCCTTATCGCCTCCTTCACTTTTTATTTTCCTCCTTTCCGGGGTAGGTTAAAACATCGCCTTCGTGTTACAGTGAACTTGTCCTGAGGAGGACTTTTGAAAGAAAGACCTCAGACACACCGATCAGAGGGGGAGAACATCAGCGTAGCCGGAGAACAAGATAAAGCTAGGGTTTGCGCAAAATACCGCGGAACAAGAGGGTTTCCGCGCCATGACGAGGAAGTCCATTGCACTTAGGAAACAACTCGTGTTTGCAACCAAAATGGGATGGTAACGAGAAGTATATAAATATAATTGGAAGGACTTGTTGACTAGAAAATATGTCAGAAATATTTGTAAACGAAGACGGGGAACATCTCTCCTCCCATTCTAGAGCGACCGTTGGATTATGTGATGGGGGCGATAAGAAATAGATGATTCCAATACCGAAAATGAAGGGACACGTTACTAAGGATGCGGAATGGAGTGACGTGAGTGTGGTCGGAAAGTGTGTATGGGGTTTAAGAGGAATTAATGGGAAAAGAATAAGAGGAAAATGATAAGTTGAGATTCAACCTCAACGGATACAGAAACACCAACTGTGAAAGAAGAGTCGGATAACTCGTTTGTATCGTGAATACAGATACACCACAACGAATAAGACGATGGCGAGGCACGACCCGGAAGATGCATATACACTACCTTATATAGTAGGCAAAAGTATAGTAACCTTGAAAGGAAGAGAAATAAATGGAATAATTTGAACCTAAAATGATGCATGCCTGGCCAGATTCATGGACGAACCATAAATGACTTATTGGAAATGCAACAAACTTAAATGGCCAGTGCATGAATGGGAAGATGTATGAATAGTCTAGGAACTTGAGATGCATTCAATGTGGAGTTGCTTCTGCTTCGACTAGGCTTACTTCAACTGATCGATCTCATGCTGGCTAACATCGACGGTGTGCCTTCTTCGACGTACTACCTTCGTCGATTATCGATTGGAATATGAGTTAATCGACGGTGAGCAACCCGGCAACTCTAGTCGATGTTGCTGAAGGTGAGTCATCGATAGTCCATTCTAGACGATGGTGGGAATCGTCGATGGTCGCTTGAATCGACTTGTCGCCTGGTGGTTCCTTCGCTCGACCCTTGTCTCCCGGTCGATTGACGATCTTTTTTAATTGACTCTTGCCTCGATCAAAGAGGCGTCTTGAATACTTCTTTCTCACACCCAATTGTGCTCGAAGTAGAATAAATTCACTCCTCTATGCTTCGGTGATCAGCGAGATAATTCCTTGAGTCAATGGTAGCTGGAGCTGGGGTGGGTTGTCGGCCATCTTTGTATCAACATGCTAGCATGAATTTCGTACTAAGATTGCCCGGAATACCACCGTGTAAGATCGAGATGTCAAGCTCCTGAGTTACTTTGGAATGCGATGTGGTTCGAAACCAAGCTCGTCTTCAACGTCGTTTATCATCCACAGGTCAAAATGAGGTTGTCAGTCGAATCATGGCAACTATCCTACGAACGTTTGTCTCTAAGAATCAAAAGGTTTGGGACATCAAGCTCGCTCATGCTAAATTCACGTACAATTGGGCACCCAGTTCCATTACTAAGACTTTGTTTGAAAAGGCGAGAAAAGAAAAGAAAATTGAAAATGAGGAGAGGAGAGTTTTCAACCGGGATACTTGGTTTGAATACACTAGAGGAATGAATGATTCCCTGCTAAGAGGAAAATTAAGCTCATACCTCGAGCCGAAGGGTAATTCAAGATTACCAAACGAGTCAACAATAATGTGTATAGGGTTGATATTCACAAAAAATATGGCATATCCGCTACCTTCAACATACATGATCTCACTCTCTACAAAGACGATGTGGATTTGAGGACAAACCATTTTCAACCAAGGGAGTATGATATGAGGACGACAAATCTCGAGTTGCCCTAACTTGATGCAATTCGAGTAAGAGTCGTTATGTTGATCATCGATTGATCAAGCAAACCATGACTCGAGATGGAGCCGGTCGAGCAGTAGTCTAGTCGATAAAAAGAGTCAAGAAACAATCGAGAAGCAAGAAGAGCGACACCATTCCAATAGATCATATCGACACGAGCGAAGATTGAAACCTACCACGTACCGGACAAGAGATAATCAACATCCTGTGGGGCAATACAAATGGAACATGACGGTTGTAGCAAGGCGATTTATCGAGACCAACAATTTTGGTTCGGAGGACGTCGAAGGCGATTGAGTTTGGGCGTCCCCCAGCGGAAACGACTTGGTCCTTTAGTTGTGGGATGTCTTCCTTTTCACATCAAACTAGAACGTTTGTGTGTACAAATTACAGAGCTGAATCAACTAAGTTAATAAAAAAACATTAGAGAATTTTAAGATTGTGACCTCCATTTATTTATATTATTATTATTTATTTTTTTCACTTCAATCCACTGTTGTTTCTTTCAAAGGGGAAAGAAAAAGAAAAGGTACATACTTGGTTAATATCATATTTGATTTTTTTTTTTAATAATTCAGCAGACAGGATTCCTGAATTCAAGGTGGGTGGGGGATATTTTAAAGATAAGATTAAAAGGGTAAATTAATTGAATGAATCTTTGGGTTTGGTTGGCCATGAAATCAAGGAACAAAAACACCTCCCCCGATACAAACATAATATATATATGTTTAAGTTTGTTCACTGTTAGTGATCTGGTCAAACAAACAGGCCAAAACATTAGAAATAATAATAATAATAATGTAAGAATGATGTAGGGGGGGGGGGGGGGGAGGATCATCAACCCCCGGGATCATGCCGGATCTTTTGTACTCAATTAAAACCTAACCCCCCTCCCCCCACCCCCACTTGTGTTATTATTATAATTAACTAAAAATGCGACCCCCCAAGAAAAAAAAAAAAGGAAAATCATATCTACTTTTGCTGCTCTTAACTTTATTGATTTTCAAATAATTAAAAAAAATACTTACGTACTAATTAATAAGTATGTTTATTAGTTTATTATATTATTTTATCACCTTTTTATAAGCCAGACAAAAAAGATAAAATAATTGGGAAATAATATTATAACCTTTATAGCATGATTTTTTATTTTAAGATTGTGACGGACATGTCAGGTAATTCGTAATTGTAAATGCTGTCAATAATATACTAAATTAATTAAGGACGGACGACGAGGGTAAAGCAGAGAGGATGTGATGATAAAACACGAAATGTTAAAGTCTTGTTTCGGTTTGTCTTAAAAATTAGCCAAAATGATTTGATGATAAAATCACTTACAACCGATATTAATTCCAAAACAGAAACCCGGCACAATCCATGTATTTTGCCTAAAAAAAAAAAAAGAAGGAAAGTCCCGTCCGAAGAACTTGATTGGGTGGTGGTGGTGCCCCTCGGAAAGCAATAATTCTTCCGATGACGTCATCCATGGCGTCAGATCCCCGACAAGACCTCCGAACAAAATCGACCGCCTAGACAACCTCAACGTGTACGCTTCCGACATGCCCCCCAAACCCATTCCCCTTTAATTTATCCTCAACTCCGTGAAATAATGTCATAAAACACGCACGAATCTTTTCCTAAATGATATCAACCGCCGTGTATCGAACACTAATTTTGAAATTATAAAAAAAAAACAAGTGATTTTTGCCTTCTTCTTTTCTTTCTAAGTCGACTACTACACACTATACTATGCATGAATTAGGTTGGTCTGTACATATAATCTAACATAGGACGGTACATGCTCTGCTACTACTTCTACTACTGCCACCACCATCACGGCCTACTGTGTTTCATCCCACACTATAACTCCAATCCCATCTCCCCCCTTCCCCCCCCCCCCCCCCCCCTTCTCCTCCAACCAAAACAAAACTCCCCCCTGCTTTTGCATTTTTTCCTGAATTTCCTTCGGTGTGTTTTTGGTCTGTCCTGTTGAATCATGTCCAGCACCTTGTGTTCGGGTGGTCGCGGAGGAGGCGATAAGTATGTCATTGGTTTCGAGGAGACGGACGTCAGGCTCGGGCTTGGTTCGACGGGGAGGTCGGGTTGCGGGACCAACGGGAAGCGGGGGTTCCCCGAGAGCGTCGACCTTAAGCTCAACCTTTCTTCTTCTCCGGAGGATGGGCACGTGGGGAAGTGCTCTGAAGATGTTAAGGAGAAGAGCTGCCGTGGTGGCTGCGACCCCGTGAAGCCCCCTGCGAAGTAAGTTTCAAGCGTTCTTCCGTTCCTTCACTCCTTCCTTTTTTGCTTTGTCGGGATTTCCATTGAAGAAACGATCCGAGTTCGGGGGACTAGCTGTGTAGAGATGAAAAGTCGAAGAGAGAGCCTCCCTCCTTGACGTGTTCGTATTTGTCGGAGATTAGGACAGTTTGGGCGTGTTAAGTTGGACGAATGGAATCAAGGGTCTAGTTAGTTTGAGATTGTTCTGCAGTGCGGTTTTTCGATGAGGTGGGGGCTTGGTTGTGATTTCGGTTCAAATTTACCAGGGCGCAGGTGGTAGGCTGGCCTCCAGTCCGATCCTACCGCAAGAACATCATGGCGGTACCGCCGAACAAGTCTGAAGAATCTGAAAAGGCTTGTGCGGCATTCGTTAAGGTCAGCGTGGATGGTGCGCCTTACCTGCGCAAAGTCGACCTCAAGTTGTACAAGAGTTACCGAGACCTCTCCGATGCATTGGCCAAGATGTTCAGCTCTTTCACCATCGGTAAGTTTTTAACGGAGTCAATCCGAAGGCAGTTCAGAATTCGTGCCGACTACCGACTTTGAGTTTGAATTCCGATTCCCTTTTTCATTCTCGAACATAAGGTAACTGCGGCTCCGATGGGATGAAAGACTTCATGAACGAGAGCAAGCTGATAGATCTCCTGAATGGGTCGGAATACGTGCCGACATACAAGGACAAGGATGGGGACTGGATGCTCGTGGGAGATGTACCATGGGAGTAAGTCACTGTCATCATTTCATCCGACCCACGTCAAGTTCGGACGGATTATCCTCGTCTGTCTTCAACCATCTAACGGGCCGGTTTACACTCCATCTAAACTGCAGGATGTTCGTCGACTCGTGCAAGCGGTTGATGATAATGAAGGGATCCGAGGCCATCGGACTTGGTAAGCACTAAAGTCCCCACATTCAGACCATTACCACATCCTCGGATCAATATATCTAACCCAAACTGATCTCGCCATCTCCTCTGTTATCTCGCCTTACCTCGCAGCTCCAAGAGCCGTGGAGAAATGCAAGAACAGAAGCTAATCAAGCAAAAAACTTGACAAACCAGGAACAAGAACAAGATCACCAATCACCCAATCATCATCACCATCAGAAGAAGAGCCTGGAAAATCTCCTTCAATTAAAAAAAACAGAACAAGAAAGTTACCATATAACCCAAGTGATATGTCAATATTATTACCACTAAGTACAAGAGTTTGTTCATCTGTAACATTTTACCTCCTGTCCTGTGTCTAGTGCGTACGCTTTGTGTGTCTGTATCTGGTATTATTGTTACTGATCTCCTCTGTCCGCCTGCCTGTCATGCTTTGTCCTTCTGACAACATATCACTAAACTATTACAAGGACTAAGGTACTGGGGAAATTATTAGACGGGAGGAAAGCTTGGATGGTGATGATTTAGAGATAATAATTTTGGTGGGTAGAGGGAGGGAGGGAGGGAGGGAGGAAGGGGGGGCCATGGGCCATGTGCATGTGCCCATTGTTTTTCTGCCTTCGGCTGTGCTTTGGCCCCTACCCCCCTTTCTGCATTATTTGAAGTTTTGGGTGGACTTTTCTGGGATCCTACTTTTGGTTGTTGGCTTGTAAGAAGATGGGGGTGATGGTGGTGGAGGGGTCATGGTACAACTAAGCAAACACGGAGCCCTTTGGTGGTAGTACCATGGAGTTGGGGAAATGGGATGGAGAGAGAGACATGGGACTGGGACCCGTTTCTGAATTGATGTCTAGTGCCCCCTTCCCCACCATTTCCTTTTCTTCTTTTTACAATTGTTTTGATAATCAGAGGTTGCCCTAAAGGATAACCACCGGATTCAAGCTGTGATGACTGTTTGGTTTCATATCCTCTACAAGGTCGAATTCATGTCCTGCGAGGAAAGTTTTGGCTCACAAAGAACTGCCTTCCTACCACTGAACCCCAGAGGACGACAGCGGGTCGGCCACCACCGATGCTACCTACAAGTTCGATCCAACCCAAGGAGTACCAGCCCTATCATTGCCCAATAAAGGGGGGCAGAGTAGGGAGAGCGTTGAGGGCACAGCTGATCCGGGACCGGGAGAGGTTCTTGCGGAGGTTCTAGTTGGAGTAACTGAAATGGTGGGAGAAGAACTCCTGCTGCGGTCCAAGGGCCGCGCGTAGGGCAGGCGACTGGGAGATATAGGATTAGTAGCTGCTACTGTCATACTGGCCGCCGTTGCCAACGGGAGTGGGCAGGGTTTCATTGGGTTCCGGCAGCGGCCCAGATATAAAGGATACAAGGGTTCTCCTTCACCTTCTTTCTACTAGAAACCTCACCAATATACCCAACTTACATACCCAACAGTGGATTTGGGAAATCCATGAGGAAAAGTTGTATCACTTGATCCATGCCCGAACAAGCAATGTCTAAATGAATCCGATGATCATCCCATTTTTTGACAACCCAACCAGAAAACCCCTGGATAGTGTCCCCGGGGATTGTCGACTAGATTGAGGAACTCACAGGACCTGTTGTCTTATCTGTTATAAGCTTTACAAAAGTTCCATACCTGTAGTGAATCTGTTATAAGCCCCCCTCCCCCATCTTGGCTCCTTGCGAATCTCAAGACTTTTTCTGGTCCGTGCCATGAAACTTCTTCCCAGCTACTGCCTCCCTGTTACAAGACAAAATAACAATGTCAGGCAGCATTCTAAGATATAGCAGGAAGAGGAAAAACTGAAGGGGTTCTCCCACAAGAAGCAAATCACAAATGAACGTGGATTTGAAGTTGATAAGAAGACGGGCAAAGAGAACCTCAAGTACATCCTGTTTCAAAAAGGGGTTTAGTCAACAGCACCTGAAAGCATCTATGAGCTCCTTATTTTTTGGGTTGAGCGTGACACCTTCGTAGAAACAATTGGCTGCCTCATCGAACCTCTGCTATAGGATCAACAGTCAATCAAGGAGCAGAAATATAAGAGTCAAGGGTTTCAAAGAGATTGATTCCAGGAATGAAGTATAAAACATGCCTGCAATAATCTCAAAGCTGCGCCTTCCCTGTAGCACGCTTTTGGCCAGTCTGGTCTAAGTGCTCTGCATGCCCTTGCATCAACTAAAGCTTGCTCGGCTTGTCCTAGACGTATCCAACACAGACTTCTATTTGATGGTAATGTTGCATCACTGGGATCAAGATCAATCGCCTGCAACCAAAATGAAAAATGATAATACTTTTCAAATGACCAAATATATCATCAATCCATTACATTTGCCCAATTGAACAGATCTCAATCACAATACCAAAGCAGAAGTTACAGAACTATCTTGTTGTAGCAAAACAAGTGTTTGCAACCTAGCAAGAGAAGTAGAAGTTACTTGTGAATAAGCATCTATTGCTGCTTCAAAATCATTCCTCTTAAATGCATCATCTCCTCTTGATTTAGCTTCTGCAGCTTTCTGCTTTGCTTCTTGACTCACCTACAAAATAAGAAATTCCATTGCTCCAGTTAAGATAAAGGACATCCTTCTCTCCAACATTCTGCCGTTATGAACCAACCAGATATATGTAAGGAGGCACTTGGCCAATAATTGACTTTAGATGTTGCAGAGGACACAATTAATCCAATAACTGAATCCATTTGCAATTACTCCAAACTATAGTTAATCCATAATCGTTAGCACCAGTAAGTTGAAATTGATAATGCAAAGGATATAACCAAAATAAGCAAAAGCTACGTAAAGACAGGAAGAAGTATCAATGTAAATGAAAGTGGCATTTACTTCAGGAACGGATGGGCAGGGAAGGCCCGGATCAGCGCATATCCTCATCTCCTTTAGCTTGTCGGCCTCTTGCTGCAAAGTGGAATACCAAACTAAGTACATGTTTTACCAGATTAACCCATACAAATATGTTGAACCTTCATCATCATCAATAGCCAAAAGACTTAAACAGACAATTTATGTGGAGCTCAATCGCAGTATCCAATTGGAACTAGTGGGAATTATCATTAGTCTTGTTTGAATCATAAGCCATTGGTCACACATGCTGTTTTCTAGATTCAGCCTGCATGTGCTCCATGATTCCATCCACACTCCATTTAGGAATGCTAGGAACTGCTGAAGTCACGGGAAAAAGAATCTCCACGGCTACACGATTGCCCCAGCCAGCAGCAACCTGAATAGGCTTCAGGCCATCCTGTAGATGCAACATCCACAGTGAGAAATACAGCCAAGAATGAGCTCTCAATATCCATAAAGAAAGAAACTGCTGCGCAAACTGTTCTTGCAGGTCTAGAAAACAATTAAACTTTACGTCAGCGGTGCAATCAAGTTAATGATTTTGACAAGAGTGGAGCAATGAAATAGAAGTGAAAAGCACATAAAGCCAGGCAATGAATAAGAGAAAAGCAAGAAAGCCAATAGGTTCCAGAAATGTTTTCAGACCTCGTCTGCCTTATTGGCATCAGCACCAGCTTCTAATAAGCAATTTATAATTTCTGGGCTTCCATTATCGGCAGCAATGTGCAGAGGCGTTGCTCCACCAGCCACAATGTTCACATTGGCACCCACCTGAGTGGGCAGAACAAACATAGAGGATAGTTTCACAGACATACTGAGGAACAGAAAGATACTCAACCAAACATATATGCACCGAACAAGTACTTGTTGCCCCAACCTTAATCAACGCCTCCAAGCAAGAAAGTGAACCGGCTGCCACGGCTGACATTAAGGGAGTAATGTTGTCATCGGTCTCAGTATTGGGCTGTAAAAAGATGCACATCAGAGCATGCGGGTGAAGATATTTGTTAATAAATAATGCAGTTAGGTGCAAGACATTGATGGGTGTTTTTCCTCATCCAACACTGTATAACTGCGATATGTAACAGTATAAACAGAATGTTGTCTTTTCTCTGCTGAGACGATCAACAATTAGCTTACATTGGCATGATGATCCAAAAGAATTTTCACGGCCTCTGGCTGTGCATGTCCAGCAGCCCATATTAAAGGGGTACCGGCATCACTCTCGGAATCAACGTTAGCAACTCTTTCAAGCAAAAACTTCAACAGTTCAATGTCTCCTACATTTAAATTGGCTCAAACAGTCAACGGCTATAGGGATAAGTAGCTCAACAAAAACATGTGGATTTAAAAAAATCAAAACCACCAACGCAAAGTGACCATAGTCAGTAAAAGAGGAGTGTTCACCTATCCCTGCAGCGTGATGCAGAGCAGTCGCCCCTAAGTCACTAGATATTGAAAGATCAGCACCTCGCTCGACCAGGTACTTTGCAGTTTCCGTGTGCCCTTGTCGGGCCGCGTGAATAAGAGGAGTTTCGCCTGTGATCCAAGAATCAATCGTGAAGTTAACTCAATGCAGAAGAAACTTCACAGCAGAATTCTCGCTCGTCACACGGTGACATCTCCAAACCCCGCAGGCGTACCATCTTCGTCCATACTAGCTACATCCAGTTTTAGCTCCTCCAACAAGTACTTGCAGACCTCGGTCTTCCCCTCGCAAGCAGCAAAATGTATCGCCCCGCGCTTGTTCGCATCCTTAACGTCCGCCACGGTGCTCCCCAAACCCTTCCCATCATCGAGCTGACACGCCAATTCTGTTCCAGAAACGCCAAGTCACAAAATATCAATAATAAACCAAAACCACATTCCTTAAGAAAGAAAACAAGAAAGAGACAATAAACGAACTCTCACTTTTCAACAAATCGAGATTCCCTGTCCTCGCAGCATTCAAGAACAGCTGAACCTTCTGCCTAACTGCAAAAACAGTCGGGATCACAAAAGTCACCATCTCATCAGGCGGGCCAAACTAGAAACCGGTAGGGAAGGGATGGAAGGAACGGACCCGCAAGGGCGTCGGAAGTATCGGAGGCCATCTGATGATTGCGGTGGACAAAAGGAGTTCTAAACTTTTTGAGGGGAGGGATTGTGAGGCGATGAAAAACTCAAAGTGGGTTCTGGGTTTTGTGTCTTGATTCTTTTACAACTGGCAACTAACGCTACTTTGAAAATATTTTAAGGTTTACGTCAGTTACTTTCAATATTTTTTAAAATCAAAGTCGAGTATGCCCTTCTCTAAATTGAAATATGTAAAATTTTGCAAATAGTATCAAAATATTTTCGCAATCAATAAAACTTAATTTGATCACTCCTAAATAAGGGTAATTATTTGATATTTCGGTATACCGAAATTCCAAATATCGAAATATCTACTTTTAAATACTTAAAAATTATAAATATGGTCTCGAATTTAAAATTTACTATTACGATAGATTATCGAATTTTTTCGATAATACTGAAATTTAAATTATCTTAATTTAAACATCCAAAAAAATTATACCAACACAAATTATTACCAACACAAAATCTCTTAAAAATATAAAATATAATCATATTTTTTTTAAAGTAATATTATCATATTTGTGTTGGGTCTAATGGGTTTTACGAACTCGTTACTAAACAAGGCCCCAATTTGTATCGACCCTAAAAAAAATCGTTATTTGATAAGTACTAAATTTTTTTATTACCGATTTTAATTCCGAATATCATTTGAATAGAATATTACTCCTAATCTGATTCTAAATATCAAAATATTTTCGAAATTTTTAAATTTCGAAATTAGATGAGATATATCGAAATTTGTACTCTACCCTCCTCCGTTCACTTTCACAGTTAAAACAAATAAAATTTTTAAATTTTAATTATAAAAAAAAATGAAACATTCTTTTCTCGAACTTCAGTCCCAAGAAAATTCATGACATTTTTTGTAGTTAGTCATGAACCAAAAATTGAGGACAGAAAAAGAAAAGGAAAGCCCTTAAAAAAGAAAGAATAAATGAATTTGATTTCTTTTGTAGTCGTAGGTTGTTGGGTTGTCTTTCTTTCTCGGTGTCGCTTCGCTTCAACTTCAAAGAGAATAATAAATCACAGGGGATTGCCTCACAGAACAAGCCACGGCCTGTGCCCAATGCCTCAACTTCATCTTCACTTGCTCCGGATCATCCCCTGATTTCATCCGATTATTTATACTTTTTGGGATCAAAATCCAGTGATCTATGAAATGATCTGGTCTTTTGGGTGGTAATTTTTACCTGGATTGCATATCTTCCAGTTCCAGCTCTCACAATCGCTCCTTGGGCTCCCATCCGACAATGACGAAGACGACTGTTCGCTGAGCGACGATGAGGACGAAAACGATGACCTGACGCCGCTCAGTGTCGAACCCGCGCTGCCCGCAGTCTGATGATAACGATTCACCGCGAAGTAGATGTCGAGGGCGGGCAACGTGCTGGTAAGCATCTGCCTGTACTCTTCGTTGAATCCGAAACCTAGCTCTATACACCCCTTGAGCTCGTCGAGGTCCTTGTCCGTTACTTCGTCCGGGCATTCCCTTGACCCAGACGGGCTCGTGATCGCCGCCATCCTCCCCTGCCTCAGTATCTGGCGCCTTCGTTTCTCCCACGCCAGGTCACGTGCCGTCTCTCGCATCGACAACTGCTTGCACAGCCTCTTCAGGCTCTTCTTCCCCTTGAGGCCCCCCTGGAGTTCTTCTGGCCCGGGGCATTTGCCAATCAAGCCGCGTGGAGATGAGGGCAGCGACTGAGACATTGTTTTGTGGTCTTGATCAGCCCGAGCGTTGGCCGTTACTTAAAACTCGCAAAACACACGACGAGCGCCGTGGAACGACTCTGCAACCACAGGGAAGGGAGTCTCCTGTTGGCTGCAGATAGAACCACGCCGATGAAGGTACGGGTCAAGAGCGAATGCTTCTGTGGGATTATATGTAAACAGAAAGAGGATCAGTTTCGGAAGAATATCTACAACAACAGACAAGATACAGGGATTCTGTCGCTGTTATGGGCAATGTCATGCGAACCAGTGTTTTCTTACCAGAACTCGAACATTACAACTTTGCGGTTTGTTCTTCACACCATTGCGCCGTTTGATCCATTTAGGACAACCATCCAGCCTGTTGTTGCAGTTCTTTCTAACCAGCTTATCCGGGATGAGAGAAAATTCAGGACCCGAATCCTTCTAAACTTAGCCAAAACTTATCCTCGATCGCCTTCTCCGACTCATAACCGGATTCGAGTTGGTATTATTTCATATTGGCATTACATCCAAGATATGGAAAACAGGTTATTAGGAGGATGAAGAAGAAGAAACCTCGTCTTAACTCATTGGAAAATCATTTCTACGAAATGAAAATCTTGCCTGGTAATCCCCAGGTGAGCCCCATTGATGTCGACCCTGCGTTGGTGATTGAAACCAGGCGAATGCTGATTTCGGTGAAGCTAAATGTTGGCGTACATGTGTGCGGGAAGAGGGAAGATTTCGTTGGGTGTAGGGGAAAAGGAATGGAACGTCCAGGGAAGGAAAGGGCCCCGTACGTCGAGGCCATACGTGAAAAAATGCATGGTGCTGGCGAGTTCTGTGTTCTGATCTCTTTCGGTTTTCTGTCTCTGTTTTTTTCAACTCTCTCCATGTGGTTGGATTGGATTTGGGCCAGCTGATCATCGGCTGTGGATCTGCCGAGGCCGGGAGGGATGCCAGTGGCCGAAGCTGGGGATCTGACAATAAATAAGTATGTCGCATTGGCTGATTCGAAGATGGAGAAGGCCTCGCTCCAGGATCCGTCTCTCCCATCCTCATTCCCGTACATGTCAGCCAGGGTGTTCACATCGGAAGCAAGTTACAAGCACCCGCTCATGCTGGTGCGGCAAAAGCATTTGCCCCTTCGGACTCCAACGTCCAGGTGATCAAATCCGTCTTTGGCGCGTTTACCGCAATAGCCGTTAACGTATACGTCATGCAGAAGAAAGTTTACGGAACAGAAATGCATACAAGTAGTTGGGTGCCAATCTCTGGATTCTCCTAAACTATAACAGCAGCAAATCTCACACATCATCGGCAAGCCACCTCTCCTCGGAGGCTCAAGGACTCCATAGGCGTTTCTTGATGTTTGAAATCCAGCATGCTATGAAGAAATTCGACGGGTCGAATGTGATCGTTATGGGTGGCTTTGGAAAGGTCTACAGGGGAGTGCAATGAATGACAGAGTTGCGTACCAAGGCTGGGATCGGAAGTCGATGTTTCGTAGCCTGCCCGACATTTTCAGTTAAAATACCCAAGGGTTTAAGTAAAGATGCAAAGGGAAAGCCTTGTTGATAAAAAAGGCGGTTATCAAGAGGTCGAATCTCTCTTCGTAGCAAGGAGTCCATGCGTTCCAGACTTAGGTCAAGATGCTTTCGAAGCTTCGGCACAAGTGTCCCCCCTGATGGGCTTCCGTGAGGAAGAGACCAGATGTTAAGAGATGAGATCTGCCTTGTCTATGATTACATGGCTCACGGAATGATGAGGAATCACAGCAATGAAGGCAACAATCCTCAGCTCCCCTGGAAATAGTTTTCAGAGCTATGAATTGGCGCCTCTATATTGGATGGGTCTGCTGTGTACCATAACAGATGGAGTAACTCTACCATTCCGACAAACACGACTTCGTCAACAACAAAAATGCCATGAGAATTGGCATTCTGCAGCTGCTTCTGCTGCGCTAGAGATTTTAATGATACGCATAATGCGCCCAAACGTGTTCACTGTTCATACGGTCCGGAGCGGAAGATCCCGCGTGCAGGTCAAGAACAACCAAATTGGGCATGAACCGGAGAAGTGGGTAACTGTTTTACAGTCCACTAAATCATAAAATGTAATTCTCCAATGAAAAAGCACAACCGAACCAAAATCAGTGATCACTCTAGGGTCTCCAACAGTGGATTACGGGTAAAACAGGATCATAGTAAAAAGCAACAGGACTCTTCACTTAAGGGGAATGAACCTAGAAGAGTGGGTG
Source organism: Melastoma candidum (assembly GCA_023653495.1). Classification (NCBI taxonomy): domain Eukaryota; kingdom Viridiplantae; phylum Streptophyta; class Magnoliopsida; order Myrtales; family Melastomataceae; genus Melastoma; species Melastoma candidum. Next base: position 5,741,354 of record CM042883.1, on the reverse strand, counting down.
GCACCAATACCGGGTCTTCCGTGCTTGACAGGCTTGTATGAGATGGAGAACTCGGCGAGGTAGTGACTAATCATTTCTGGCTTGATTTCAACCTGGTTGAAGGTCTTACCATTGTAAACACCAATGATGCTCCCAATCATCTCTGGGACAATGATCATGTTCCTAAGGTGGGTTCTGACAGGCTCAGGCTTCTCACCAGGAGGAGCCTCCCTTTTCTACAGCCACGGCAAAGAGAAAAAGACCATAAGTTTCAGGCAAGCGGATAGGAAAGGAGAAGCAAAACTTTAGCAAGAAATGACAAAAATACATATGCAACCCAATAAGATACTGCTGATCACCGGAGTTGGTTTGAATACAATATGCCATGACAGAAAGAAGTACAAGAGAAATTGGTCTGGCATGATCATGAAAATGCTACTCATAGAAAGATGAGTTCACCATCCCCAAATCGAAATTCCCAATCATCCCCGAGGAACATATAACTACATTCGATAATTAACCTCCAGCCATTGAATTAAATTCTAATGCACTCCCATAAATATCCGAATCACAACATCAATCCAAGCAAAATTGGCCATATTTGGCACTATGTTACCTCGAAACCAAGCATTGAGAACAAACAATAAATAACAGCAGGAATCACACAACACCACGTTCAGACAGGCATAGAGGACAAGTCAGGAATAAAAACATACGGCCTTGCGGAGCTTCTTGATCAAGGCCATGGGCTTCCTCTTCAACCCCCTCTGGAACCTATTCAAACGAAACAAACAACACAACTCAGAAATAACTCAAAACAGTCCCTCGATCCGCCTAAAACGAACTCAGCGGTCCATCACCTCCTGCGAGCCCTGGCGGGGAACAGCTTGACGAGCTCGTCGGTAGACATGTCGAGGAGAGCATCGAGGTCGACTCCCCTGAAGCTGAACTTCTTGAACGTCCTCTTCTTCGGCTGTCCCGCAGCCGTCACGTCTTCCACGTCCGCCTGCGAGAAAATCCCCCCGTCAGACCACCGCAAACCCAAACAAAGTACGATGAAATGGGGATTCGGATTCGGAATCACACCATCGTCGCTCTGCTCTTCTTCTTCGAACGATTGTTGACGGCCGCGCAGAAATTAGGGTTTTGGACAGAGGATCGGTTGTTATATTTATAGGAGTCAGCTTATTTGGGCCTGGTCTAGGATGGGCTTGTAAATGGGCTTTGTTAATGGGAAGTTGCCCAAATCCAAACACTTCTGAATAGCACGACACGAAACCGACCCCGCTCCCAGTTCGAGGCCGGGGATTCTTTCCTGAAATGCTGCCGAAGAAGCACCCCGGCGACATGGTTATGCATGAGAAGAATTCTATCAGAAGACCACCTTCTGACTCCTTGTCAATTGGTTTGAGTAGCACGGGAGGAAGAATTCGCGCCACTACTGAGACCGACCCTTCACGATCGTGTCCATTTGGAGCACGTTTCTGCCTCTGGCCCACCCAATCAATGACATTTAAGGCGGTCTCCAGGGCCCAATCCAGGCCCATACTTATGTAAGTTATGTTCAGCCAAGCTATAATGGGCTTCATCCAAGTCCAAGCCCACAGTGCATTGCATCTTTCCTTCTCCCACGTCGGGTTCTTTTCTTTTGGCGAAGAGATTGAATTATATTTCAAACAAATTAATTTAAATTTTTTTAAATAAAAACTAACAAAACAAGTCAAAAAAAATCCCAATATCCGATATAATATAATATAATAAAAAATTATATAGTTATTCTAAATGGATACCATAAATATGAAAATTGGGAATGTAAAAAAAAAAATGGTTATGCGGCAAAGATTCACTAAATGAGAACTAATCGATTAAATGAAGATAATAAAACTAGTGAATATGAATCAGAAGCAGAGTATATTCTTTTTTTATGGTATTAGATTATGATAGGATAACGACATTTTTTATTTGCCTATGAACATATTTTTAAGTACTTAATATGTAACAAATTTCAAATATAATATATACATAAAATGCTATTTTTTTACGTCTGATTTTCTCGGGTAAGTGCCATTAAGGAAGGAGGATGACTACCCAGAGCGAGAGATTCTGAAAATAAGTTAGATTGAGGATATATTAAAATAAAAGATTATATAAAAACAAATTATACGAAAGAGAGTAATATATTTTTATCATATTAGATTTTGATTTTATTTTGAGGGGATTATTAGATTTTTAATGCATATCTCTTTTGGTAGATTTGTGTGAGATACATTGTGCATGTGTATATATATATGGGTCGTGGGCTGTGCGTATGAGGCACCTCATTTCATAAACCAGATCGTTCATCTCGTGTTAGAGAAAGTATAACTGTGGATCTTGCCACCCGCTGCAAGAAGTCGAAGAAGGAAGGGAGGAGGAGGATGACGATCCCACGAGCAAAGTCCGGCAACAAGTCATCTGGAGTACTCCGCAATATCATCCGTACTCGGAACACACCACGGGCCACGACTAAACCACAAGCCCCTCCTTCAACAACAGGATTGGGTCGTAACCAGAACGTGCTTCGTGACGTTGCCAAACCACGCAAGCCATCATCAGCGACGGGATCGGGTAGCCTGAAGAAGGGGCCTTGCTTTGCACTGATGAATGCACAACCTGTTCCTCGGGAGTCGAAGAATTTTTTTATTTTCGGTAGTAACAAATCATCTTCCCTGCCCATCCACGGGCCTCCGTACTTGCCCCCCCTTTTCAGGCAGTATATCGACTCGTTGGGTGGACAAGAAGTGAAACTGGTCATGCAGAAGGTGTTGACACGGTCCGATCTTCATCCGGATTCGGGCCGTCTCACGTTGCCGGAGAATCAGTTTGTGAGTAACGTGAACCTCCTGAGAAAGCAAGAGAGCACCATTATGATGATTACGAAGGAGATATCTGTGGGGGTCATCTCGTCGAAGCTCGAGGAGAAGGCATTTAAGTTGAAAGTCTGGATGACGTTTAAGGGGGCAAGGATAGCAGGACAACCAGAACCGCTGGTCACAAGGGTGTACACACTGCAGGGTGGTTGGCTCGATTTCGCCAGGGAGAACCATTTGAAGGAAAACGACAGGGTTCAAGTGTCGTCTTTCAGGGTCATCGATGAGGTCCTTCACGAATCGTTGAAGCTGTTGATCGTGAAGCTCAACGGCGAAGACTGAGGATGGACGAGAAGGTTGCCGGAGTGAAGCCGAGCATGGGACTTTGGATGAGGGAACAAAGTCATGTTGATTTAGGAAAAACATATTTTCTAGTTTATTTTTCAATAATTAGTGATTGTAAAAACTCGAATGAAATATTATATGAATTGCATTCATTCAAATATTTTCAAGTTTGTTATTTTATATATAATGTTTGTAAATATGTTCATGTCTTTGTTTAGATATTCAGGATTATTTTTTTTTTACATTTATTTATTTATTAATAATTATACTTACGGTGCTTGCGAATGTCATTCTACACGAGATACTCAAAGATTAACAAAAAAAATAGAATATGGTGATAACAATTTTTAAAAAATGGAAAAAAAGTATTTAAAATAATTAATTTAGAACAGAAGATGAATAGTAATCATTAGATTTCCATAAAGAGGAAGAGAAACTAATAAAGTAAATAGAAGATCCAGATATTCTAATTCTAAAGATGTAATATGATAACCAACTTAAAGAGTAAGTTTTAAATGATTGACTGTTATAGCTCTTTTGGTTTTTCGGATGAAATGGATTGAGAAAGGAGAAAAAACATAGTGATTTAGAAGGAGTTGTTAAAAAATGGTGTGTTTAGTTCGAGGTAGACGAGGAGAAGAGAGAGGAAATACCCATTCATTTCATTTCCCTTTACCCTTTAGGAAATAGAATGAAAAGGAAATGAACGGGATAAAAAGAATAAGAAAAGGGAAATGAATAAGATTATTAGTTTAGGGTTTCCATAGTCGAATTATTAAACTAAACACACCATTAGAGATATATCAATGGAAAATTAATTAATCACCTGATTCTACATCTTATTATATATATATGTGTGTGTTTTTAAGTCTTGTAACTTTTACTCGCTAAGTTTTGTTATAGTCAGACGTTATATTTGAATATTCGTGTCTACGCCCAAAATCTCACAATTATTTAGCTCACATGTTCTAATGTCGGACTAAAGCCAGTACGTTATATCAGATAAGAGTGTAACCTGATTGGGCATTTGATGGGCCTCTGGCCCGTGTAGAGATATTGGGCTTTCACTCTAGACCCAATCATAAAGCCCAGAGACCTATTTCGTCATCGAATGAAAAAGAAACGAGTAAAACGCACGATTTGTCTTAACTATAACCACAACAAACAACCCATGAAAACAATACCGCTGGGGGCTTCTTCACTTGCTGGTCTTGGCGCTCCTCGCCGTCCTCCCAGCAGCACCAGCCTTGCCGGCTTTCGGGTTCTTCGCGCTCCTCCTGCGTCCCTTCGCACTCACGGAGGATCCTGGCGAGGGACGTGCCCCGCCAGGGACCTTGAACGGTCTCTTCACCTCGACGAGCTCCCCCGAGCCGACCAGCCGCTTCAGTTGCGCGATCAGTCTCTTCCTAAAGTTTGGAGGGAGGCGGTCCCCGTGCTTCTGCTCCACAAACTTACGGATGGCCGCATGACTCGATCCGTTCCTGTCCTTCATGGCGGCTATGGCGTCCGTTATCATCTGCTCGATTCAAATCACGAGAAAAATTATTAGGCCGGGACGAGGAAAGGGTTCCTCTGTTCGTCGAATCACGGAGAAAGCACGGCCTCGTACTTCACGGAGAGGGGGAGGATGAGATGGAGAGGGTTTCGATCTCGATCTCGATCCCGACGTCGACTTTGATCTCGTGGGTTTCTCCGATGCCATTTTGGCAACTGCTGTCCTGCTGCAATGGGGAGGAAAAGGGTGAAAAGGCTATTTATGAGGGTGGTTGGGGATGTGATTAAGGCAGTTAATTGGGTGATTAGCGGGGTGGGTGTAATTTATCCGCACGTGCCAAAATTCTGGGTGTAGAATCTTATCCTCCGGCAGAGTCCCGGGGATGAGTCTCCTTGCAATTGCATCCTCAGTTGCTCATTGACAGCATTTTGTGTTCCATTGCAACATCGGAAGAAAGGCTACTACCATAGATAGTTTTTACGGTACAGTAACATTCCCGAGTTGAATCGGGTAGTTATGGATCGAATCCGCAGCGAGCCAGTGGAAGTATACTCCGGCACGACCCCGAACAATGTCCGTTGAGAACGGAAGGGTGCCCATTTCTTTCCAGTCTTTGAAAGGGCTCTAACGAGGTAAAAATGACTTGAATAATAAATAGTTTGGGGAGGAGGAGGAGGCAACCAGCTCATTGAGTTTATAACTCGACAGTGAGATTGTTGCTCCGTTGGTCCAAGGCCGGCTGTTTCTTGCCTTCCGGGGGGGTGCCACTGAGCTTCTGTGCAGTACTGAGGCCGGATTCTTGTCGTCTTGAGCTTCCAGTACTGTGGCGGAGGTCCCGAGAACAAGTTCCTCTCTTTTCCCCTGCCTCAGACTTAACCACATCGCTGCAACTCTTTCTCCGTCCGAACTTTGGGGAAACTGGACGAGTCAGCGGTACCTGCCAAGGAAATAACCACATTCAGATCGGCAAATACGCCTCTCAGGTAAGCTATGCACGATAAAAATTCGTGAGTACCTTCTTCAGCTCGGGTTTCGGAGGCGGCGGCTCGTAATAGAAACTGGGCACAGGATTTGCCTTAAAGACCATGCTCTTTCTAAGCTGTTTGATGGCCACCTCTTGCTCTTCCTTCAAATTCCCGAAAAAAAGAAAAAAAAAATCTAACCATAAAGCGAGGCATGAACGTAGCTGATGATACGGGGATCGACAAGAGAGATGTCGACCACTCAAAGTTACCTTAGTTCTCGCTTCACATTGAGATCTCTCCTCCTCCAAAGCTCGGTGTTTCTCCTCTAGTTTCATGTAGAACTACAAGCACAGAAGAAAAATCAGGACGATCGCCACCATTCCGTGGAATGACAAATATTCCTGCACTTACCTCCTTCCGTTTCTCCGCCCTCTCACCAGATTTGAAGGTGGGAGCTGTACCGACCGTTATGTTGGATTTTATTGACCTAAGCGAACGAGCGGATGCAGCTATTCTTCGCAACGATAAGGAAAATGACACAGTTCAAAACAAAGGAGAAGAGATATACAACATAAATCATCAATTAATCTCTCGACTACTTATTATCGCCAAAGGATACGAGGAAGTGGCAGAAAAGGCATCTTCATCGTCAACATGCTTGTGGTACATATGCTTTTTCGATCCGGTGGGTGAGTTTGGCTGGAAACAGCAGAGAACCCAACTCACCAAAGTTACTACATTGCCAATTACAAGACACCTAAAACGAGGGTAAGAAAAGACTACCTACCTCTGGGGTTTTGAAGGGAGAGTTCAAGAGATTAAGATTTGGCGACTTCATGCTATCTGGAGACTCCGTCCCAATGGATCGTGTGACAGAAGCACCACTCTTCTCAGTAGCGACCGAGACCGGGGTAGGGGCGGTGAAGTTAACGCGCCCGTTTCCATTTGTGCCAGATTTTGCGATTGGTGTGCCCGAGGTCTTAAACTCACCCGTCTTCTCCTCAAGGTTTATGCTCCTTACCCCCAGCACGGCCATCTTCTCCTTACATTCTTCCACGTCTGGATTTTTGGCAGTATGCTGCTCCTTCACGTTGTATTCTTTCTCGGCATTGACACTGGCAACCCTCGGGGAGACATGGACTTCTGTTTCGAAAGACCCATCATTGGCAATAACCACAAGGTTGTGGGGATGTTTCTCCATCTGCGTAAGTATTACTTCCCTCCCCATGACGCTGCTCCGACAGAAAAGAACAGAACAATTAGATCACCGGACAAACAACGAAGCTTCAGCACCTATAACCCAAAATCGAGCAAAGGATGAATAATCAAGGCATCCACGCCCATGTTAAAATATCATGTTGCACCTTCCTCATGCATCATCATCACACGTCAAGATCCACCAAGGGAATACAGAACGAAGTTGCTTTCGCAACCTCGTTCGTACACATCCAGATCATATCACTACATATGAAGGCAGCCTTGAATATGAACTTGGGAAGATATCACACAACTTCAAAAGAGAGAGAGAGAACCTGAAAATCTTTGCTTCCTGCTTTTGACTAACAAAGCAAGAGAGGGATTCAAAAACCAAGAAATCTGTCTTGAAATCCTCCAATGTCATAAAAAATCAGATCAATGGCGGTGAGGTGAGGATTCAAAGAAACCGAACATCGCGCCAACAAAGTCTAATTTCTAGACCTGTCGGGATCCAAAAATCTTAAAACTCGGATTTCTGTTCCTTCCTGAAGATGCCCCGAGGGATGAAACGGACGACAACAAAAAAGATTAAAGAAAAAATTGACAGATACATAAGAACAGGACGCCCCCCCCCCCCCAAAGGAAGTCTTTTGACTCTTTACAGCCTTTAACACCGTCGTCTCCTTCCAACAAAGAGACAAACATCAACCAACAGACGGTCTGAAAATCACCTCCCAAACAAAACAAATATTTCCAGAAACCAAGACAGCCCAGTAATCCGCGGCAAAATCTGATAGACCCAGAACGCCCACAGACGAATACCACCAAAACCCAATTCAAAAAATCAAAACTTTCTCGCAGAAAACCACAGATCACCCCCCACCCCACAAACAAAAGGACATAAACCCAATAATTATCCCAGAACCGACAAAAACAAAAGATATAAAATGAAATGAAAAGGCAGGAGGAACCTTGGAACATAATCCGAGTAAAAATGGGCGGCCACACCCAGAAGTCCTCGTGGTCTCGGATCTGAAACAAATGAGCCCGTGTCCTTGTTCGTAGCTCAACTACTATCCTCCTCTCTTCCTCGCCTTGGCAAACAACAAATTCTTTCACCCGGAAAGAGAAGAGGAAGAGGAAAAACCGGGAAGAAGGGTTGGGGAGAGGGGAGGGGGCCTTAAAAAGAATAAAAAGATAAATCCAAAGAGAGTTTCATCAATGATGATGTGGTGTTTGTTGTCAGAAAGGTCGAGGTCGTCAGGGTTGTTTGTTATTTACAGTTGAGATTTCGTGGGGGATTCAAAAAAAGTAAAAACAAAATCTGTATATTAGAAGAGGAAGAAGATGAGTTATAAGGTAATTTAAGTTGAAGTTATTACCATAAGACAATATTAAGATATTATTAAAATTTTATGTGTTTTTGAAGAGGATCGATCCCTAAGGGCACACGCTCTAGTTAATCCTGTTTTAAATTACTTTTAGGATTTAAAGTTTTGAATTTATGAGGTAAGTTTAACTTTCAGGGAGAGGGATCCTGATCCGGATCCGGAATGGACAAGTGGGTGATGGTTTTATTTACCAAAGATGTCATACTTAATTAGGAGGATAAGATTCTCTTTGCTTGCATGGGTTTGGCGTTACTGTTTTTGCTGTCATATTTTAAACTATTACTTGGACGTTTCCTTTCCTTCTCCTTGACGTGACAATTTATTCATAAAACCCATTCCCTCGTGTGCATATTATTTACTTTAAATTCGGGGGACTGTTTTTCGATGAGGACTTGCCCTAGTTATAATAATAATGCACGCACGGCACTACGACATTGTCTGACAGATGGGAAATATTTTTTATAACTTCTCTTAAAATTATTCTCAAACTCTCGAGTACACGTTAATTTTTTTAAAAAAGAAAAGAAATTTAAGGAATGTTCTGGATCGCAGCAATACTAACATTTTATTCTATAAAAATAAGGATTACTCATGGTCTCACCGTGTTCCCAAAAAAGAAAAAGAAAAAGAAGATATTAGTTTCCAGATGGTTCGTGGATGTATTAATGATATGCACATTCATTATATATATACATAATTGGCTGGTAACGAGCTGTCCTCAACGAGTAGTAGTAGTAGAAGACTAGACTAGGTCACGTAATAAAGCATCCTCATATTTATTTATTAAAAAAAAAAACAGGAACTAAGTATAACCATTTTCACATGAACAAGAAAAATTTCGTACTTAGAAATGAAAGATTTTTTGTTTTAATAAAAGAACCGGGAAATGCTTGCTACTCTCTCAAGGGATTGGTAAGTTATTAAATGATTGGTAATTAATTAATTTTATTTTTAAAATAAGACACACTTCATAAAAGTGAATGCATACTATATAACTACATACATGAAGTGAGTGTGATACGGGACAAAATGAATTTGGGGGGAGTTAATGTTTGAAGCGGGAAAGAATGCATTTATTGTGGTCATTATTTTGTTGTGTTCCTTTACCATCTTTCACCTCTCCCGCCCGCCCATTTCACTTCAAATTTCCCTCCCACCCCCACTTCCCACTTCCCACTTCTTCTTTTTTTTTTAAAGTCCACTAATTCATATCATGTCCAATGCGAAAAAAAAAAACACTTTTTTTTAAAAAATAAATAATAACACGTTCGCGTTCGGTATAATTATTTAATATATTTTCAGATAATCCTCTATCGGTCACTTTTAAAAAAAATATTCCTTTTTAATACAAGTCATGGCTTCGTGATACTTTCGAAGTGAGACGGCAGCATAGCTGTTATTATTAGTTCCCACCAAATAATAAAATAAACTATCATCCCGTACGAAATTCTAAACCACGGCCTCCTCCTCTTGTCTTGATTATTAGTTGTTGTTGTCGAAAGAATTACAGACAGAACACGAGATAACTTCTTTTGTTCACTCAAAAAAAAAAAAAAAATCCTACATGAAACAAAATATTAATCACTTCCATGGTACTATCCATCCTCTTCGTTTCATGAAAAATTAAGATTGTCCGGATATGATTAGTTCTTTTTAATCTAACGGTCTTTTAGAATTATAAAATTGTTTTATTACCCTTAAATATTAAAAAGTTAATAAACTATATAAAATATATAATTTAACATCATTCTCTTTCGATTTTTATGGTTTAACATTTAAGATTTATGACTTAAAACATTTAGTGTTTGGGACTTAACGACTAGGTTATAGATTAACGTCTAAGGTTTAGAATTTAACTCTTAGTGTTTGGTTTAGGATTTAAGGTTTAATTTTAAGGATTTAGGATTTAATATTTTGAGTTTGTAATTTATAATTTATGATTTACCATGTTATTAATTAAATGTATTGTTTTAAAAATTTAAAACTATAAAATAACGAACCACTTAGAGTAATATCATTTTTGCGTTTGTCATAATTAAAATAAGGATACTCTCCGTTTCATCGCAAACGGAGAGGATCCGGATCCCCATCATAGGTCCGTTCCTCCTTCGAGCATAACGGGATTTATTTGTTTCATTTTATTATCATTTACAAGTATATATGGTTTCATCTTTCTCTACGTAAGTCTGGCACGTAATCGTAATTGTACGAAGTTTCCTTCCTCGGTCATTTTTTTTTTGGCATGCTATTTTAAGGTTATCTGAAAGTTTGTCTTGCTGCTTCTCTTCATGGTCTTTTTCTTGGTTCACGTGGACGCGAAATCCAGTACAGGCACCTCGACTGTTATGTCACAGAGCATCATCGGTTATATTTTGTCACGTTTTTTTTTTTAAAAAACATCGAATAGAATCCGAGTCAATTCAACAAGTAACACTCTACACTCACTCGATCACCAATCTTTTTTTCTTTACGAGCAGATCGAGACATAGATAAGTTCAAACACGACATATGGTAATTGATTTGAAAATTGATATGGTAATTATTGACTCGTCAATTGTCATGTCTGGATTGATGATTGGAATTTCCAATGCGTGGCCCGCCGTACCACCCATCGACCAACACATCCGTGTCATCATATTATAGTCCCAGTTTAACATATCCTTGACTTTTTTTTCCCCCGTCTCCCGTGATTTGATAATTACAGTCCCGATTCGATTATTAATTATGAAGAGAGTCTCTTATTTTTTTTTTTAATATTTAATAGGAAGTCAGTCCAGAATGGACCAGAATGATTACATAGAGAGAGAGAGAGAGAGAGAGAGAGAGAGAGAGAGAGAAAGAGAGGGTATATTAATATTATATATTGGATATTGATTGGGCAACGCCATCTTCCTCTCTCCTGGGTCTCCTCAGTCCAATCTTAATCACAAACTACTCTCCATCTTAATCAAAATTAGACTTCATGTTTGCGAGGAGTGATCCGTCAATCAAATCAATCAACCCCAAATTCATTTTATCTAACACCGATAATCCTCTCTATTTAAGAAAAATGACAACACTAGGAGAGAAATCCGAGCGTTGAAGTACTAACCCTGAACCGGGGGGTGGTTCCCATGTAATAGGTTGAGATATCAATTCTAGCCTTCAAACCCAAACGTCAACCTCACCATCCCTCCCTCCCCCTCCTCAGACGGCACCGATTTCTCGGTCCTCATTGGTCCGGCGCCGTTGGCGCGACCATTTCAGGCACCTCCCTACGATCTCTCTAAATATGAGGAGGAGAGGGGATAAGCCTAATGTTTTAGGGCATGGAGTGGGAGGACCAGATTGTTTCCAGAGTCCCTGTTGAATGCACCCCCACTATTTAAAAGGTGGAGTCAATTCGTTGACTGCTGAATGGTTGCTTTCTGTCATAGACAATCCATTTCTCCTGCCTCCCCCCCCTTACCTATCCCCGTCCCGACGACAGCGTGCCTCCCAAACTTCCAATCTTTGGACTCACCGACTAGCAGCGATTACCGTGGCCGGGAGGTCGGGGGGGGGGGGGGGGGGGGGACAGTACCACGATCTTTGGGCCAGCAATCAAGCCATCCGCAATCTCTCATCTTGAGATTCAAAAATGGAACTACGACATCCTCAGCCCTGGGGACATGTTAAATGTAGGCATTCTCCGCAATCGGGCGATCACGTAGGCAAGTTTTGCTAGCAATGTTAAAAACTGACAAAAGCCCTAATCATAGGCATACATGATTTTCGTGGTAAAGCTGGAAAAAGCCCAGCTCATGGAGGTATCTTTAGGCTATTATGTCAAACAAGAGGCCCATCCATACCTGAGTTTTTATGAATGCACGATATTCTTTTTTGTAGTTCTAGGAATGGTAGAGCGAATACCAGACTTGGCTGATGTCAAATGTGGAGTATTCTACCTGTGGCTCGTTTCTTGCATGTCTGCTCAAGAAATCTGGAAAGAGAAGCTGAGGTGCCAGCAGAATGGGGTGCTACAAGCGGGGAAGCTTCGGCATGGACTAAACTGGTGCTTGCGCAGACATCCTGCAAGAAAAAAAACTGTCTGGGAAAGAATGCTTGTGATCTGTGAGTAGATAAATGAGATTGCTCTCTGGCACATGCAAGACATGTCCGGCATAGCGGCTGCCTGACAAATTGTTGACCAATTCACGTAGTCGAGGCAAACTTCAGCTGCGGAAGATCAAAATGGATAACAGATGTCTGGGACTAAATGCTGCACCTCAGTATAAGCAAGAAAGGTAAAGCATCAACGGTATTGCTAATATCAGCAAGAATAAGCATTACCAGTTCGTTATGAAAAGGATGAACAAAAAATGGGAGAAGACAATCTTTTTCATAACGTAAATTGTGTCGGGAGTTGAGGCTCAGGGGTATGTCAAGTAGTGAAAAAAGTCCATATGGTGTTTGATTCCATCCTAGGGTTGCACTTCCAACATAACATACAAAGACCCCGACACAGGAAGGGAGACTCCGGAAGCCATCTGACATTCTGTCAATGACTAACCCAGATTGCCTGGAAAGAAAAACCAGTCAGGCTAACCTCAATCGAATGCATAGGGATCTTCTGCGTAAGGATTTAATGATCCTTCTGAGAACAAGTCGCCGATGTTTGAAGTTCGCTGAGGCGGAGCACCCTTTGAACCCTGCATGAAGATTGAAAACAGCGTCACATATATTAAACATCAATATCAGAAATTGCTACCATTTCAAGAAGCACGCCCTGAAATTTTTACGACATCATACTAACACTACAAATGAGTGACGGCCTACCGAACCTAACTCAGGTCCTCAATATTTTCTGTTTAATTGGATCGAACTGCCGGAACCTTATACGTAAAATACTTAGGGACCTAAAGAAATACTTAACATATGAGTTGTCATGAACGAGGCAGGAATAGTACCTTCACATCCTTCGCCAAGCTGAACGTTGGTGACCCCAGCCTATCTTTCAAGTTATCCTACAGCATTATTACATTCCACAAGACCAAAATTCACAGCCAAGTCACGTGACTAAGAATGCCAAACCATGCAAATATGTCCAGTGAAACATCCGAAAGATTTACTTATGCTCGCTCATCCAATTAATTGTACCTTAACATTTCTTGGAGTGCTAACTCTTGAAGAGATCTTCTTATTCTTTCTTGGATTCTGCAGAAATGTAGCAACTTTGATTTGAGAGACAAGGGTGAGTTAAAACTGAATAGTTAAGGTGACTTGAAGACATGCCTCAATCATTACGGTACTCTTTGTCTTTCTCCTCTTTGTAATCATGCCATTAGATGTTTCAACTTCATATTCTCGATGTGTCACCTGAAAGGAAAGAGCATCAAAAACCCAAAGGTCTAGCAGAATATAGAGCCGTGGCGGCGAAGATATCATGCATGCGATTCAACTTGTATCCTACCTTCTTGCTATGCTTTGGAATATTGATTACACTCCCAGCATTTCCACTCTCTACTCTTTTCAATAATTTTGACATTGGAGTTTGACTTGCATCTGGGTGAGGTGAATCCTGAATTGTACTCTATTGTCATAAATAACACAGTTCTCTTTAATGCATTTGGAGAAAAGTGATTGATTCCTGCCTTCCCCTGCTCGTGAGTTTCCATCTCTAAAGCGTGTTGGCTTCTTTTACTATCTCCAGATTTTCCCACCTTCACAGATGAAATCAAACATTCCTCTTAGATAGGAAATATCAAGACCCGGTCCTTCTGTTAGGTAAAATACAACAGACAGGGTAACATTTATATTGTCATTTCACGGTAACATATGAAAGGAACTCATCCTATTTACGTAACCTCCAAAATTTCCAACCTTAGGCTGGAACAATCAACAAAGAGACACTAAGCCTAAATTTGAAATGAGCAATCACGAACACACTAAGATAAGCATAGATTGAAAGAATAGATATAAAAACTACAATTTGATTCACCTAGACAGACTGGAGAATCATTTTCAAAAGAATGTACGGATGCCAAAAAGTTAAAAAAAAAAGACAATGGTGAAGAATCACCTTGCCACCTTAAATAGAAGCAAGGAAACAATGCATGTGAAGATTTTTGCTACTATTCCAATCAAATCCCTCCATATCACGCACAGAAGAAATGATTAATGAAGATAAATACCTTTCTTGAACTAACTTCCTGATCCTCTGATGGCTTGTCACTCATTACTTTCCACTGTAATTGCAACAGCGCCCTTTGCCTATCTTCCTACGGTGCATCTTTAATCTGAGCATCTCGTATACCTCGGAAAAGAATCATTTTAAAGTACATAGAATTCTTACTTTGGATTTCTGTAGATCCAATTCCTCACGAAGTCGGCTGCATTCATCTTCATACTGACTTGTCACGGCTTTCAGCCTGGCTTCGTGATCATTTCTGAGAGATGTCGTTTTCTGTTCACATTAACTTAGATTATCTACACAGGAACCAAAAACCGAAGAGTATCTAAGATTATTCTTTGGAGTGAAAGATCATCCAAACCTCCCTGAAATCATTTTCAGCAAGCAACTGGGCTCGTTTCAGGTCTTCAATATGGCTAGCTTTAAGAGCAGATTCATTCCTAGCATTTTCCTGCTGGATCTGGCAAACCTACACCGACAAATTAGAAAGTTCAACACAATCATGAAATATCAATGAGTTATGATTAAATGCAGCGAAACAACTCACACAGACGTAATATCAAACATGGCAACTGGCTATTATGAAAAATGGCTTTGCATTTCCGTTCACCCTTTGGTCTGCAGAAAATTGGGATTCCAAAGCAGGAAAAAAACAAGAATATGCGCTAGGAAACTTCTAAGCTTATTAGTGCCGTGACATGCCATGTCCGTGATTTTAGTCCCTGCATATGTTTTCAGTGGGGCAGCCATTGTAAAAGGTTAACCATGTCTTTCAAAACCAAAACCTGCTTCGTCCACGCACCAGGGTTGCATGTTCCTCCTGAGTACGTAGCAAATATTGCCTTGATTCCTCTCGGCAGACTGCAAGTTTTTCATCGCACTTCTTTTCCATCTCTTGTATGATTTTATCCACCTGAAGACAGATGATTTAGCATGAAAAGATGGAAATTATTTTATTGCTCTGAAAAAAGAGATTATCTAACCTTCTCCTTTTCCTTATCAATGATGTCTTGCTTCTCCACATCGTATTTTCTCCGTATGTCATTAATAGCCTAATCAGATATACTATCATCCAAAAAGCAGGCACATTGATAAGAAAGTCTAGTAATTCAATGAGAAGTGGAAATACATTATCATTCCTTTGGGACAATTCCTTTAAATGCCTTGACAACTCCATCTCTTTACTGCCAAGCATTATGTCATACTGCTTCTTTGATTCCGCGAGTCTACTTTCAGTTGCAGTCATAGATTCCTGAACCTATGAGATTTTTGTTTGAAAAATAAATCTTATAGCACATGATCAGACATCCCATGAGTTGTGTCCATCCCAATGAATAAATAACCTGAACTTACTGATGCAATTTGTCCTTCCAACAACTTCTCCCTTTCTTTGTACTTCAGAAGTGACATATCCTTGTCTTCTAAGTCCCTTTGAATCTCATGGAGTTGCTTCTGCATGGATTCAGCATAATGTCCATTTTCCTCAATCACCTTTTGAAGCACAATCAATTCTTCAGATCTCTTCTGTATTTCTGCTTGGAACTTCTCTGCAGAATCCCTCTTTTCAGTCTTTAAAGCAGATATCTCGAGTAGCAAACCTTGCTGGAAGAGTGGATAAAGAAGTTAGAACGAAGATGGAGATATTTTTCTTCACATAACTGAAAAACGAGATATACTTCACCATTTTATCTTTGTCAAACTTTGACTTCTCCAAGAAGGTGAGGATATCTTCCGACTGTTTGGAGATCAACAATTCAGCCTCGTGCTTCTTTGCATAAAGTATGTCAACTTCGGATTCTAATTTCTGGATTCTCTCTTCAGCCAGGTGGCGTTCTTTCAAATGCTCTTTCGTGGTTAGTTCCTGACCTTTCTGATGTTCTGCAATCTTAAAGATAAGCTCTTGGTTCTTCAACTGCAGAGCATCTCTCTCCGAGAACAAGCTCAAGAACTCTTCATGTAGTTTCATATACCTCTCCCTCGAATTCTTTGCGATCAACTCCATCTTCTCATGGAACAACTCAAAGAAAGAGCTGTTCAGGTTGTTCAATTGTTCGAAGTCACTACAGTAGACCAAACTTTGTCTGTCCAATTCATTCAGCTGTGTAGCAGCCTGGTGAGCAAACTTTTCTAGATCTTTTATCTCCTGGGCCATTAAGGTCAATTTATTTGCGAGTTGATCATTTTTCGACTCAAGATCTCCTTTTTCCTTCTCCAAGCTATGCCGACTACCATCCAAAAGCTTGATTTCGTCTTCCTTAGATCTTAACTGGACTCCAACTTCTCCTAGCTTTGAAGTTAGACTCTCCAATGCCAATGCATCTGATTGTGACTTTGACTCGATCTCCTTGATTATTGTCTCTGCAAGTATAAAACCTCAGCATGCCGCAATGATTTACCACCCTAAGAACTAGCAAACACAACCTGCAGTTCATATGTTTAAAGACAGAAATTAATGATGTCTTGAAGTTGATAGAGTGTGGCTTTTTCATCTTTATCACTTGGCAGGGGAATTCTAGTACTACAGAGATCTAACTCAGAAGAAGATAATGACTTCTGAATTAAAATACGGTGTGGACAAACATTGTAGTGAGTATTACAATTTAAGAAGCTTCTTCTCAAAATAACTCTACCACGAAGATCGGAGCACTTACTTATCACACCCCCCCCCCCCCACAAAAAATAATAAAAAATAAAATAAAAGATCTGTATACATTTATTGTGCTTCATATGACTAACTTGCCGAACTACAAATATTGAAATAAGCAATTGAAATTTTATGCACTTCCAATTGGATATTGTATCGCAATCCATCAGCTAATAAGCTACAGGAAGTCAACCATCAGGGCTGTATCTAAAACTGCCTCCCTAGGGAAATAACCAAGTACCTTTCTCCTCTATGAGGCTCGCCATCTTTTGCTTTTCATCCTGATGAAATTGTTCTCTCTGAGAAATCTGAACTTTAAGATCTTCCACTTCTTTATCACCTACAAAATAAATACGATAGGAAAGAACAAAATAACCACATCTTTCCAACTTATTGTCTAAATATGATAGCACTGTTGATGTTCAAGCTCAACAGTTACAACAACTTAAAGTGTCTCATCTAACTGCTTACGCTTCTTGACAGCTACATCTGCCTCCTCTAACTTCATGGACAGGCTAGACATCTGTTGATTTAGATTGTCGATTGCAACTGAACTTCCCAACAGCTTCTCTTCAAAGAACTTTTTATCTTTCTCAGCTGTTTTAGACCAGTAACTGCTATTCTTAGAAGAAAACTAAGAAAATGACAAACGGTGAGATAATATTCAAAGCAGTCTACACACCATCCTCAATCTGACCAGCAAGCAACTGCAAGGTTTCTGCCAGTTGATCACATAAATTCTTAGTTGAGGAGTATTTTGACTCCAGTCCTCTCCACAACTTCTCATCCTCTGTTTGCTTTACCTTCAGTTTAGCATTCTCATTGAAGGCATTTTGCAACTTTCCCTCCAGCAAACCAATATGCTCCACTGATTTCTTCAATTTTGAATTCTAGAATCACAATCATTTCCAATCAGGCACAATACACGTTGCACACTAAAAAGGTCTATGCAGACAAAATCAAAGATCTCTATTTCCAAAGAAACATCGAACCCTAATTACCATAAGTCAGGTCAGGCTCCTCACTGAATCATGGTTCCAAAGTCACAGAAGACCATACTGGTCCCCTCAAATCCTAACATAACTTATATAACTGGCGGATCTCAACAAAAAAAAAAAAAAAAATTAAAATCATCCTACCGCCATTTCCAGATCAGTTTTCACAGATGCCTGCTCCTTCACCAACCTCTCTGTCAAGAAACAAGAAGACATCACTAACAACTTAAAAACCTCCAAATTACGAAGAATCAAACACAATGCGAACAGAAACAACCACTTCCAATCCTAACCTGCGGCCATCTTCAGGTTCGCGAAGCTCCCGATTGTGAGCGACTCGGAGGACTGACGAGCAGCAAAGGAAAAAGGCTTGGGAGAATCCCTGGAGCTGGATCCTCCTCCGGTCGCCGATGGAGACTTGAACCTCTCCAAGCTCTTCATGGCGGAGAGCCCTAACTTCTGCATCTCGAGACCGTTAGGAATCTCGCGCCAGCAAGCGCCTCTGGGGGCTATTTATACTGTACGGACGAGACAACGTCCCTTCCAAACGACGTCGTTTTCATGGATGGCCCAACAAAAGCCCATAAGAAAGGACTTTTACGAAATTTACAAATACTTTAGGACTTTAACTGAAAATAAACCAAAATATCCACCATGTCGGAACGCTAACCCGAAAGCAACGACGCCTCTCTCGATTTTCTCCACAGTCGCCCTTTCGATGGACCCCCACACACAAAAACCCTAATTTCCCGCCGAGTTCTCCCTTGCTTCTCCGGTAAGCCTCCCTCCCCCGCCCTGGTCGGGTTCCACCTTCGCGGTCTTTACGGATTCTCCGGTTTAGTTGTTAGTTTCTGTGGTTGTCGTTCCTAAATGTCATGGGGCGCGGACAGTGGCCGCGGCGGATTCGGTTCCGCGGAATCTCCTTGCTGTTCTTCGGTGTTCGCTGGATTAGTGCTTTCTTTTTCTAATTCGTTGCTTTCGGTGTTTCGGGGCTTCTGTTGAGGCACTGATTGTTGCGGTTGGATGATGGGTTCTCGGGAATGTTTGGTGTCCTGGATGGAGCTTTTAAGAATTGTTGTTGTAGATTTCTGGATTAATTGAGGGTTCCTGAGATTTTTCTCCACGCGGATAAGTTTTTTAGTCCCTTTGTAGTCTCTTTGCACTTTTGGGCTTGAAATCTCGGTTTAGTCCATTTGAGCTTTTTGGCGGTGGTGCGGACTTTTGTATCTACTTGAATAACGTCTGTTGCATGTGTCTCGCTCTTTCTCTTGACTGCTATACCTAATTTCATTCTATACTATTACTTTTATTTGATTTGATGGTGAAATGGTATGTCATTCATCACTCCTTTCTTTGTACTTGGTATTTAGGGCCATTATGGCAGAAATAGAAGATAGCTATGACGAGCAGAATGTTGCTGAAGAATATGAGCAAAACCCTGAACCTCAGGCCGAGGCTGACGCTGACGCTGTGGATGAAGCTGAGGAGGAGGAGGAGGAGGTTGAGGCTGAGGGGGAGGAGGCGGAGCTTGAGCGTGATGAAGAGGAGCAAAATGTGGCTGACCAGAATTTAGATGAAGCTCCCGAGGATGATCCACAGGCTCTGGGGGAGGAAAATGATGATGACTCCACGGCTGTTGCTGAGAAGAGGTGGCCTGGGTGGCCAGGAGACAGTGTGTTTCGGATGCTGGTACCTGCCCAAAAGGTGGGTAGCATAATTGGACGGAAAGGAGAGTTTATCAAGAAAATTGTTGAAGAGACAAGAGCACGCATTAAGATCCTCGATGGTCCCCCTGGAACAAGTGAAAGAGCTGTAAGTTTAACCTGTTGCTTTATTAATATGATTTTAGTGGGGCTGCATGATTGGTTCTATGTATTGAATATCTGTTTGATTTTAAAAGGGGATCATATTCAGGCTAACAACTGTTCTCTATCCCTTTACCAAAATTTTATTCACTTGGTAATAGAAACCTATTTACAGTGAACATACTTTTATTATCTGTCGTTTTATTGGTATCTATTGCTGTTCTAAAACATCTAATAATTGTTTATTGGAGAAATAAACTGATAAATTTTGAAGGGCTTGCATTTTCTTATGTCATGTGCTTGCAGTTACTTCCTTATGTCATGTATGGCACATTTTTAATAACTTGGTATGTTTATTTGTTAAAGTTGTCTAATGTTATAAAAATGATAAGGTTTCTTGATAAAAACGTGATTGTATGATATGGGAGGTGATGGAGGTCCTAAACTGTGTTATTAGATCAGCTCGTCTGATCAGAAGTAGTCCTTCCGCTCTTTTGATTTTTTGAGGAAGATGCTGAATTATTTGCGTTTTTCTTAGGATATATATGAAAGGTTACTGGCTGTAAATCATATGTAGAATGGGAAACTTAATTTGGAGAACAAGATCTCATTTTTACTAATTACAGAAATATAAAATGCACCTAAGAAAGTTGTCGATATTATCTAAGAATATTAAATAATCATATCATACCATCCCACTCAAAGGCTTTGCTTCCTTATGTTGATGTTAAAAAGGACCGGAACGCGTGTTGACATTAGATGTTCTGTTTATTCGGAGATATTGTAATGTACTTTTTTTCCTCTTTTGAAACAGACTCGTGTTAAAGGATGAAAGGTCCTTTCTGGAAATGATTAACAGAAAAATAATAATCGGGCAAAGACTAAAAGGCTGCATGATCTAAAGAGAAGACAATTTTCTGACTAACTAAAATATGTCACTAAAATCCTAAACATAGAAGAATGGGATATGGATATGCTTCATTTTTTTCAATAACATATGAATCTCTGCAGGTTTGTTGCAAAAATAGTCATGGAATCCATGTTCTCTAAGTTTCCATTACGAAGAAAAGTCCAGGTTGCTGGGATCAATTTTAAGTCTTGTCTTGTACTTCCAACTGTACCACGAAGTCCATCATGCTATCCGGTAACTTCAGAGCCTAGATGATTTGCCCACTTTGTTAAGCAGTGCACAGAAACCATATACTCTTCAATGAGCATGTGAAAATTCTGAAAGTAGGAACTAAAGCATAGTTACTTGCAGTAAATTATCAACAATTAAAGGTGTAAACTAAATGATAATATGATCCAAGTGAGGTAAATGTGAGCCATGCATGTGAATTTGAGTTGTCTCAAAATGACATCATGGTAATGTAAGTTCGCGAGGATATAATAAAAAATTTCTGCATCTTCTAAGTCAGGAGGTGTTGATAAAAGCCATTGACTAATAGAAAGGTTGATGACAAATTTGAACAAATCCTGTATAGGATGAGAATGTAATTAACTAAATTACTTGCCAGACTTGACATGCTAGTGAAAGATCTTCTGAATATTTTAGTTTCCTAACTTCTATTATATTAGTTATGATGGATGCATTCTTAAAAAGCTTCTATTGTTCGGCTTTCAAAAGTTCATATGCTGGAGACATCGTTGGATTTTCACCTGAGCTCAATAATTTCACTCTCCCCTCACAGTGGGTGGATGGAGTGTTTCCCTGCCTTAACTTTCTTCTGCAAGAATTGACTATGCGACAACAATTTCCTAATTGCACTGCTGTTTATTTGGTTTTTAAAATAGGTAATGGTCTCTGCCAAGGAAGAACCTGATAATCCCCTTCCTCCTGCCGTAGATGGCCTCTTAAGAGTACACAAGCGGATAGTTGATGGGCTGGATGGTGAGTCTAGTCAGCCTCCAGCAGGTGGCAAGACTTCAACAAGGCTGTTGATTGCAGCCTCACAGGCAGGAAGCCTAATTGGTAAACAAGGAGGAACTGTTAAATCTATTCAGGAGGAATCTAACTGTGTAGTTAGAGTCCTTGGAACAGGTTAGGTTCCTTCGGTCATCTGAGAATTCATTTATCTCCAATTTGTTCAGTGTTTGGGCTGATTTATTGTTCAACGATAATATTCTTCAGAAGAACTCCCAATATTTGCTCTTCAAGATGATAGGGTGGTTGAGGTTGTGGGAGAGCCTGCAGGCTTGCATAAGGCGGTGGAGCTCATCGCTTCTCGTCTGAGGAAATTTTTAGTTGACCACAGTATCATCCCTTTGTTTGAGATACATGTAAGGACTTTCATCAGTTCTTCTGGATTATATTATACTTCTGAAGTACTCAACATGACTTGGTTTATGTCATTGTCATTGATCAGATGCAGATGACAAAAAATCCTCCAATGGATCACATGCCTCCTCAACAGAATTGGGGTCCGCCTCATGGTCTCCCACCAAATGCTGTTGGAGGCTTCAGTTTTGGGCCCAATCCCCAGCACCTGCCACCTCCTCGGCAGCTCGATAGTTACTATCCCCCACCCGAATTACCTCCTCTCGAACAGCAAACTCATCAGGGTATATCCGCTTATGGAAGAGAACACATTGGGATGCATGGATCTTCGAATGCCCAGGCAGCACCATCCATGATCAAGCAGGTTATTTTGGCGACCCCTTGTCAACATGGATGAATGTACCGTGTTTCTCAAGACATAGGCATGATTCTCCAGCGCTTACTGATTCTTAAGTGTTGCCGTTGTCTCATTTTTGACAGATAACATCCCAAATGCAAGTTCCTCTCTCTTATGCTGATGCAGTCATCGGGACTTCAGGTTCCAACATTAGCTACATCCGACGCACCAGCGGGGCAACTGTGACCATTCAGGAAACAAGGGGAGCTCCTGGAGAAATGACGGTGGAAATCAGCGGTTCTGCTTCTCAGGTCCAGACTGCACAGCAGCTTATACAGGTATGCTCCTCCATTCTGTGCAGGTGCAGCAGCCTGGGATGCATCCCTCTCTGGTTTATCAAACCAGATGTCCCATTAAAACCTGTGACTCTGCAGAATTTCTTGGCAGAGGCTGCGGCTCCTGCCCAGGGACAAGGAGCTGGACCGATCGACCAAGGTTACAATTCGTACGGGGCTCAAGGTTCCATGTACGCATCACCAGCATCAACTGGGCACAATGCACATGGCGGCGGTTACGGATCGGTTTATGGAGCCAACTACGGTTATTAGATAGCTTTGGGTAGCAGAAGTCCGGTCTTGGAATCTGGGCAAATTCTCCGCAGGAATTGTGTTTGGGCTTTATAAAGTTCTGGGAATTGAGTTGTTGTAGTTTGCCAAATGTACTTACATAAGTTACGGTAATTTGAGATGTCCACGATGCTGTGTGCTGGGTTGACGAAAGCCAATTGTCATCGTTCTTGCATAACGTTGGGAATGAAAAAGGGCTTGTGGTTAGCGGTACCACCCCCCGGTTTTTCAGGAGGAAGATGCTCGAAACCAACGCAATTCGGCTCGCCAGTGTCCTTCCGTGTATTTGGGATGGGCCTTTAATTAAATGGACCGACGTATCCAATTTATAGGCCCATAAGGATCCCCTCCCGCCATTACCCCTCCTGGCAGTAGACATTGCCGTCCTTGGCTTTCTTTTTGGAAAAGAGGGGAGGGAAGTTAACGGTGCTCGTCGGATCCATCGTCTGTGCAACTTCTGTCGATAAATGGTGAGTCTGTCTTGAGTGGATCACACGTCTAGTGCTAAACAATCATGGTGCTGAACCATTTCGGTATAGGAAGCTCGAGGGGAAATCGACTTCAATCTTGTTGCGCTGCCCCTGATTATCGGACTGTAAGGACCAATCTTTCATATTTGTACGTCGATTTAGTGATTTTCTTCATTTATTTTCAGGTTGCTATTGAATTCAGTTCACGGCAGTTGTTCGTTGCCGCTCTGAGTTGGAGATTTACTTCGTGTCTCTTGTTGGTTTACAAGAATGATTGGATGCAAAAATGATTTCATAGTAACCATTTACTATTATAACTACAGGTTCTGATTGGCCCAAGTTCAATGTAAAATTTGTGCAGGAACAGGAAGATCCCTTAGACAGGACAGGATTCCTGAAATGCTGGAAAGGCGAATTTTCTGAACCCAACCTCGTTGTGAAACATCTTTCATCTCATTAAAGGTAGGGAAGATTGGAAATTCTAGTTAATCCTGACTATCTGAGAAGCCACGTTGTCTCGGTCCAAAGTTTCTCCAAGTAGTCTGCAGGAAGCCATGAGGTAACTTGGACGGTGTGTAAAGATCGTGGTCTTTCTTGGCGAAAGGTCCAATCGGTCAACCTGAATGACCTCGTCGATTGGATCTTACTGTTGTGCGACTGTGATGGGATTATCATAAAAGTTATGAGAAGCAACGGGTCTCTCTAAAAGATATGGCCGTATACTTCCCTCGGATCGACAAGTAGCAGTACATGTCATTCGGCAAAATCCTGTCATCAATTCCGCTTATTCGATGGCGTCTTAGCCTCCTGCTGCCCGCCTTCACAACAGTGGCCACTTTTTACCATGTCCAAGAAGGTTGAATCCCAAACATCCTGGCGACCCTTCTGTAACGGTTAGGTGGGCGGCCTAGACAGGGTACCAACGAAACCAAACCAATAGACAGGGAGAGGCCACGGTAGCTGCCACCGGGTTACTACTCCCAAGGTAGACAAATGCATGCCCTGAAAGAAAAAAGGGTTACTTCCTCTTGATTTTCAGTGTTCACTTTGCATGACGGTTAGGGAATAGAACCATGATCGTTGATTGTGGTGTTAAGAAAGTGTTGAATTTTTAATGTTACAGTAAATGTTGAAGAAGTCAAAAATAATCGATGTCTGGGAATGATTTTGTAAGAAAGAAAATTGAGGGGATGTCCGATGCTATCTACATTGTAAGAAGAGAAGGGAAAAACTTTTTGGGGGGGGGGGGGGGGGGGGGTTGTATTCATTTAGTGGACAGGAATTGGCGCGAGAGCGAAGGCGCCTAACTTAACGGCCAGCACCCCCAATGTCACACTCTCCTCACCATCTAAAAAAACTCTTAGATCTCAAATCCAAGAACTTCTTTTCAGATGATAATAATAATATTCATCTGTTCTTTTCCTTCGTTTTTTGGTCCCTTGGACGTTTTCGTCTTGCCTTTCTGGATTTAACTCTTGTTCTTTTCGGGTGTGTGCGTATTTCGCCTGTTCTTGGTATTTGGAGGAATCTGACCCCGCCTCGATCTGTTAGCTACGTGCCGCATCGGATGCAGATGCATGAAAAGGCACGACTTGTGTTTCGTCGGGTAGGAAACTTACGTTCCGGGGATGAGATTGGGGAGATTACCGCATCAGGTCTTGGCTTTCGGTGGATTGGTCTTTTTGTTTGAGTTTATCAGGATGGTGTTCCAGAGAAGATCTGGGCATTTGTGAGAGCCCCGGACTGAAACTCTCAACATGGTGTGTTTTCTCGCCTGGATAGCGGGATCTCTTTGATTGCTAGCATTCTCTGTTTTGCGGACTTTACTTTTGTTGATCTAGTAGTTGTTTTTCTTTTTCAAAACTCTGGCGTTGACGGATGCAGGGAACTCCAGTGAACATCATCGTTGGTTCTCATGTCTGGGCGGAAGACCCAGATTTAGCTTGGATAGATGGACAAGTAACAAAGATTAATGGGGCGGAAGTCGAGATTCAGACTAACGATGGCAAGAAGGTTTTGCTCGAATTCAGTGTTCCGATGCTGCAATTTAACAAGTTCCACAGGAGCGAATTCGCGACTGAATTTCCCAAAGGAACAGGTTTTTGTTTCGGGACAGAAAAGTTTGTTCTTCTCTGACAATCCGCTTTGTTCCAGGTCACGGCAAACTTATCCAAAATATATCCGAAGGATATGGAAGCGCCAGCAGGTGGCGTCGACGACATGACCAAATTGTCCTACCTTCATGAGCCAGGAGTACTCGCGAATCTGAAGATCAGATATGAACTGAATGAAATCTATGTAAGCTATGCCATGTCCCGTTCTTAAAGCATGTAGTCTTTCGTCTCGGGTTAACCATCTTTCATATCTTGGCAGACATATACAGGGAATATTTTGATCGCCATTAATCCATTCCAAAGATTGCCTCATCTGTATGACAGTCACATGATGCATCAATACAAAGGGGCGCCGCTCGGTGAATTGAGCCCCCATGTTTTTGCCGTAGCTGATGTAGCATACAGGTACCATTATAATTTTGAAAGCACTCGGGTCCTTTTTCCGAAGCAGAAGCTGTTGTAAGCGATGATATTTTCTTTTTCTGGAAACAGGGCAATGATAAACGAAGGAAAAAGCAACTCCATACTTGTGAGCGGCGAAAGTGGTGCGGGTAAAACGGAAACCACAAAGATGCTCATGAGATACCTCGCATTTCTGGGTGGCCGTGCAGGAACAGAGGGACGAACAGTAGAGCAACAAGTTCTCGAAGTATATATTATTTCCTAACTTGTGGTTTGTGCTGTTTTGTTGGCCATTCTCTTTTTTATGATCGAAACTTATGTTCTCTTCAAATTGCGCCAACTGCAGTCGAATCCGGTCCTTGAAGCATTTGGAAATGCAAAAACTGTGAGGAATAACAATTCGAGGTTAGAAAGATAACCAGCGATACTCATTTTCTCTCTTTTTTCTTTTGGCTGTGTCATTTGCTTCTATATGCTGTGCTCACACCTAAAACTGTTGCAGTCGTTTCGGGAAATTTGTCGAGATACAATTTGATAAGCACGGAAGAATATCTGGTGCTGCAATACGGACTTACCTTCTCGAGAGATCCCGTGTCTGTCAGATTAATGACCCCGAGCGCAACTACCATTGCTTTTATCTCCTCTGTAATGCTCCACAGGAGGTACTTCGTTTAGGAAATGATTTTTCGTCGGAGGCTTTCTCTCTCATTTTCTTATTCTTTTCTTTGTTGTGTTCTAAAGGAAATCGTCAAGTACAAGCTGGGAAACCCGAAGACGTTCCATTATCTTAACCAGTCCAAATGTTATGAGCTAGTTGGCGTGAACGATGCACATGAATACCTTGCCACAAGACGAGCTATGGACATTGTCGGAATAAGTGCAAAGGAGCAGGAAGCAATTTTTAGAGTGGTTGCTGCAATCCTCCATCTTGGGAACATCGACTTCACGAAAGGAAAGGAGATTGATTCATCTGTACCAAAAGATGCCCAGTCCAAGTTTCACCTTAACACAACCGCTGAGCTTCTCATGTGAGTCGTCCTCCTCTGTAGAAAGGGGATATATATATCAGCAGTACTTTTTGACCATGCCGACATCGATTATTTCTATATTCCTTAAGGTGTGATCCGGTGGCACTTGAAGATGCGCTTTGTAAGCGTGTCATGATCACTCCAGAAGAAGTTATAAAACGAAGTCTCGACCCACAAAGTGCTGTTATTAGTCGGGATGGATTAGCCAAAACAATCTATTCCCGACTGTTCGACTGGTATACATCTGCTTTGAAGATGAACGTTGGGTCATTACCCTGACAAGATATGAAAGCTTTTATCATGTTTGGTTACCACAGGTTGGTCGACAAAATTAACAACTCCATCGGACAAGATGCCACCTCCAAGTCACTGATTGGAGTGCTTGATATATATGGATTCGAAAGTTTTAAAGCCAACAGGTGAGTTTTTTTTTATCCTTACATGCAGAGACGCTGGCAGCATGCACCGAAATTAAGAAGCGATCGCGAGCCAGTACAATTTACTTTGCCTTGTCATTTTTGCAGTTTCGAGCAGTTCTGTATCAATTTTACTAATGAGAAGTTGCAGCAACACTTCAACCAGGTGAGGGATTCTCATCTAATGGTTCTCTGCACACGTGAATGTCCATCGTATTTGTGTGTTAGTCCTCACGTCGACTGCTCGGAAAATGATTGCAGCATGTCTTCAAGATGGAACAAGAGGAGTATACGAAAGAAGAGATTGATTGGAGTTACATAGAATTCGTCGACAATCAAGATGTCTTAGATCTAATCGAAAAGGTCAGATTCCACACGTTTATCATCTTGTATTAGATACCATGCGGGGGTTGCCACAGACATTTTCTTACTACAAACGCTCTCTGTTGCAGAAACCTGGTGGAATCATAGCACTACTTGATGAAGCATGGTATAATTCCTTCGCTCAAGTTATTGCTACTGAGTAAAATAATTCAAGAATTACTTCTTTATTTGATTACTGAAAATTTTTCCCGGATTCGATTTCTTATCGCAGCATGTTTCCAAAGTCAACCCATGAAACATTTTCGAATAAGCTCTATCAGACTTTCAAGACTAACAAGCGGTTCATCAAGCCTAAACTGTCGCGCACTGATTTTACCATCTCACATTATGCAGGAGAGGTGAGATTAATTCAAGCAAATAATAACTTTTACGCTCGATGTTTCATTGATCCTGCTCCTAAGTTGTAAGTTGCTGCATCTTCTCAGGTTCTATATCAGTCTGATCAGTTCTTGGACAAGAACAAGGACTACGTGGTCCCCGAACACCAGGATTTGTTAGGCACTTCAAAATGTAGTTTTGTAGCAGGCCTTTTCCCTCCTATTGCAGAGGAGACGCAGAAGTCTTCCAAGTTCTCTTCGATAGGATCTCGTTTTAAGGTACTCTATGGACGGGTGTCAAATAAGCAACTGCATCCCCATTCTCTTACTGAACTGAAATGGAGATTGACGGGTCATGCTGCTCTGTGTGATGTAGCTGCAACTGCAACAACTGATGGAGACCCTCAATTCCACAGAACCGCATTATATCCGATGCGTAAAGCCAAATAATGCTCTCAAGCCAGCGATATTCGAGAATCTTAACATAATGCAGCAACTGCGGTGTGGTGTAAGCATTAACACCACATTTCCGGTTCATCAATTTAATTTTATGCAAGAATGGTTGTTGATTACCGAGACATGATGATTTATGTGCAGGGTGTTTTAGAAGCGATAAGAATTAGCTGTGCTGGTTACCCGACTCGCCGACCGTTTTTTGAATTTGTTAATCGGTTCGGTCTTCTAGCACCAGAATTTGTCGACGGGAAGTAAGTACTGCTAACCAATAATCACTGCAACTTCTTCCTTCCAACTTGGAATTCTACAACAAAGATTAATTTGCTTCTGAAAATTCATCTTAATAATAACATTTTTTTTTTTAAATTTCAACAGTGACGAGAAGATGGTCTGCAAAAAAATCCTGGAGAAGAAGGGCCTAAAAGGTTTTCAGGTGAGTTCTGCAATCTCCAATCGATAAAACTATGATTTGTGGGTATTCTTATCCATGGTTACTGAAGCAACAAACATCTTTCAGATTGGTAAGACGAAAGTCTTCTTGAGAGCCGGTCAAATGGCTGAATTGGATTCAAGGAGGGCAGAGGTGCTCAATAATGCGGCGAACACACTCCAGCGTCGTGTAAGGACTCATCAAGCTCGTAAAAGGTTCATTGCTCTAAGAAAGGCTACCATTGTTAT
Source organism: Melastoma candidum (assembly GCA_023653495.1). Classification (NCBI taxonomy): domain Eukaryota; kingdom Viridiplantae; phylum Streptophyta; class Magnoliopsida; order Myrtales; family Melastomataceae; genus Melastoma; species Melastoma candidum. Next base: position 5,712,032 of record CM042883.1, on the reverse strand, counting down.
GCAATCAATGTGGAGAGGTAATTTTTAAATGTTGCTGCCATTTTTGTTTTGCACTGGGAGGATTTAACAGTGCTAACAAAGTGCTCGTTACTGACATAGGTCGGTTGGCTTGCAAACTTTACGATGGCCTGAGAAGGGAAGCAGCTGCTGTTAAAATTCAGAAGAATTCTCGCAGGCATCAGGCCAGATTGTCTTATAATAAGCTTAGGATCTCTGTTCTGGTATTGCAAATGGGATTAAGGGCTATGGCTGCTCGGAACGAGTTCAGATTCAGGAGGAGTACGAAGGCTTCTACTATTATCCAGGTCATCTATAATCGACTCTTTGACATGGTTTCCGAAACATGCACGGAAACAAAACCGTGTTTGATTGATTTGCTGATGTGATTCTTTCCCATGGAAATCTCAGGCTCGGTGGCGTTGCCACAAGGAAGCATCGCACTACAAGAAATTACTGCGAGGAATAATAGTAACACAATGCAGATGGAGAGGAAGACTTGGCCGGAGAGAACTCAGGAAATTGAGGATGGTAGTACTCTGCACTTCATTTTCAAAATTTTTTACGAACCGCTTCTCTGAATATTTATCTTCTTGGCTCAAAACATTTCTACCTAGTATTGATTGTATACAAATTTTCTTTTCAATACAGGCCGCGAGAGAAACGGGGGCATTGAAGGAGGCTAAGGACAAGCTCGAAAAGCATGTGGAAGAACTTACATGGAGATTACAACTGGAGAAACGCCTCCGGGTAACGCGCAAAGGGCGATGTTAAAGAATATGCGCTCCAGTTGTTTCGGAGGATTTTCGTCAGTGCGCTTTGGATGTTAACCCTTTATGTCCCTTTGCAGACCGATTTAGAAGAAGCAAAAGCACAGGAGATAGCCAAATTGCAGAACCAAATGCAGAGCTTGCAGAGTAAAGTCGACGAAGCGAATGCACAGGTCATAAAAGAAAGAGAAGCCGCAAAAGCAGCCATCGAAGAAGCACCTCCTGTTGTACAGGAGACGCAAGTTATGGTAGAAGATACCGAGAAAATTGAGTCTCTGACAAAAGAAGTAGACGACTTAAAGGTAAGCATCACTAGCTTAATCTAATAAGAGGAAATTTTTCTTCCGGTTTGCTTGGCCAATGTATTGAGCATATCGGGTGTGGAATTCAGTCGACGTTAGATTCTGAAAGGAATAGAGTAGAAGAGGTGTCGAAAAAGTATGAAGAGCTGCAAGAGATCAGCGAACAGAGGCGTACAAAATTAGAAGAAACTGAGAAGAAAGCGCAGACCCTCCAGGAAACGGTTACGAGGTAGCATCCTGATGGAGATATCTTAATGTTTGTATTTTAGTATGCCTATTGAATAAAATTCCTTGTGAACTAACATTTGCCGTGACATGGCTAGGTTAGAAGAAAAGTTGGCGAATTTGCTGTCAGAGAACCAAGTCCTTCGACAGCAGGCTGTTTCGATGGCACCCAACAAGTTCCTTTCGGGCCGTTCCAGATCTATATTACAGGTATACTTAGCAGAACAAATTCAATATATCCTCTCCATCCAAGATGAACTTTGAACTCGTTGTACACTAAATTACAAGCGTCAGCTCACTTAATGTCGGATAACTGCAGCGGGGGTCTGAGAGTGGTCACCTTCATCCGGACTCCAAGCCAAGTCCGGATCTGCACAGTCATTCAATTAACCAAAGGGATTCTTCAGAAGTTGAGGACAAACCTCAGAAGTCGTTGAATGAGAAACAGCAGGAGAACCAAGAGCTTCTTATCCGATGCATCGCACAGCACCTGGGATTCTCCAGCAACAGGCCGATCGCCGCCTGTATTATCTACAAGTGCCTGTTGCACTGGAGATCATTCGAAGTGGAGAGAACCAGTGTTTTCGATCGCATAATTCAGACGATAGGAAATGCTATCGAGGTTTGAGTTTCTCAATAGACGTGTAGATTTTATTCACGTTTCTCGCTTATTTCATTAATGTTCCCTTCTATAATTTCAGACTCAAGATAACAACGATATCCTGGCATATTGGTTGTCCAATGCTGCAACTCTTCTGCTGCTCCTCCAACGGACACTCAAAGCTAGCGGTGCAGCCGGAATGGCTCCGCAACGCCGTCGATCATCATCTGCAACCTTATTTGGTAGAATGACGCAGGTGAGAAGCCTTACATGAATCCTGAGATATCCCATTTCCGTGGTGTGTGGAATTCTGTACACTTGACATACCGACTTGGATGTCTGAGTAGAGTTTCCGAGGCACACCACAAGGCGTCAATCTCTCTCTCATTAATGGAACCATCGGTAGTGGAGCGGATGTACGTCAAGTCGAAGCGAAGTATCCGGCTCTGCTGTTCAAGCAGCAGCTGACAGCTTATGTAGAGAAGATATATGGAATGATCCGGGATAATCTGAAGAAGGAAATATCTCCGCTGCTCGGCTTATGCATACAGGTGAACATATTTCCCTGATTTTGAGCCAAATCTATGCTGTCCTAAAATGTTTTTCAGTTGATTCAATCCCGAATCGTTATTGTAGGCACCAAGGACATCCAGAGCAAGCTTGGTGAAGGGTTCATCTCGCTCGGTCGCAAACACGGCAGCCCAGCAAGCTCTCATTGCACATTGGCAGGGAATTGTGAAGAGCCTGGGGAACTTCTTAAATACATTGAGAGTGAACCACGTCAGTTAACTTTCTCGGACCAACTTTCTTGATGCGACTGTCATTTTAGGCTAACAGCTTTTCCCGTCTTTCCTCCTGCAGGTTCCACCGTTTTTGGTTCGGAAGGTGTTCACCCAGATATTTTCTTTCATCAATGTCCAGCTATTCAACAGGTAAAGATGTTTCAAGTGTCTGGCGTTAGTTCCTGTGATCCATCTAAAGTTGACCATCTTCTTGGCTTCTTTAATTCGCCTTCCAGTCTCTTACTCCGGCGAGAGTGCTGTTCATTCAGCAATGGGGAGTATGTCAAAGCCGGATTGGCTGAACTCGAGCATTGGTGCTACAAGGCAACTGATGAGGTATCATCAAGTTAGCAGGCGCATTTCGTCATACTTGTCTGATTCAGTACTAAGTTCCGTTCCATTATACAGTATGCCGGTTCTGCCTGGGACGAATTGAAACATATCAGGCAGGCCATCGGGTTTCTGGTTATACATCAAAAGCCGAAGAAAACACTGGATGAAATCAGCCACGACCTGTGTCCGGTATGGCTCATCACATCGAATGGTGTGCTACTCTCGATTCTCACTCGGCGTACATGTAAGTACTGAGACTTCCCACATCCTGCCGGTTACAGGTGCTTAGTATTCAGCAGCTGTATCGAATAAGTACGATGTACTGGGACGACAAGTACGGCACACATAGTGTATCTCCGGATGTAAGTTTCTATCGATGGGTTACCCGCTCTAGGTTAGGATTTACTTGTCATGACCGAGTTTTTCATGCATTCTCCCGTGCTAAAGACTGGCTCGGTTATGTCAACACTGTTTGCCCATTTTAGGTCATTTCAAATATGAGGGTGCTGATGACGGAAGATTCGAACAATGCCGTCAGCAGCTCGTTCCTCCTGGACGACGATTCAAGGTGAGCGGAATGATGCGACATCAGCTCTTAAAGCTTCAACCTGTAATTTCAGACCAATTTCTCCTGCCTCATCCTTTAATCTTCAATCAATGTTTGCAGCATACCGTTCTCGGTGGATGACATATCGAAGTCGATGGAGCAGATAGACATCTCCGACATTGATCCGCCGCCGTTGATCAGGGAGAACTCAGGGTTCAGCTTCCTTTTACCCCGGCCGGACTGATCGATCGAGAGATACGCAGCACCATAGCAGTCACTGTAACTTTTCCTCACCAAACACACATACACACATACGTTACGTACACAGATGCAATAGAGAATTTTTTCCATCCCGGCATGAAAAATTGATCAGGGATTGCTTTTACTCAGATTGTTATTAATTACATTTTTTGTTTTAAAGAATAGAATTATTTAATCTGATCCAGGGAGATAGACTTCTATTCATCTTTGTATTTTCGAAAATAAACATTTCGGGCTAATGTTCCCGCAGTTCTTGCAAGTGTGTATAATCATGGGCTTCTGATTTTTAGGATTGTTTAATCCTTTTTAATATTTCGTGAGTGAGCTGGACTTCGATTTGTAACTAAACAAGTTATCAATAAAAATAATTAAAAATGTACTCTTACGCTGTGTTTGGTGTTTGGGAAGAACGGAATGGATGGAAAGGAAAAGAATTGGAAAGAAAATTCTGAGAATTTTTTTTTTTTGTCTCAAAGATTCACTTGAACTTGTTATGGAGGTTTGTATGTAACTATAGTTGGTTCTTAAAAAAATTTACGAAATACGGTTCCGGTTTCAAAATTACCCTGAATACCACACCTACATACTCGTTTAAAACTGCAACATTCACTTGACAAAGGGGTTGCGATTTCAGTGAAAAATTGAAATGAGTGAGATGTTTTGGTGGCAGACCAATTAAAGTCGCGATTTCAGACTCCGACTTTCACTAAAAGTCGCCTTATGAAACCACGACTTCCATAAGACACCAGGGACGCCTTCCTCGTTTCGATTTTTTCACAAAGTGTCCCAAAGTCGCGGATTGAAACGACAACTTTTGACAAATCGCCCCAAAGTTGTGGATTAAAACCACGAATTCTTTATAAAATAAAAGTTGTGATTTCAAATCGCGATATAGTAGGATTTTCGAAACTTTTAAGCGGTATTTTATAATCTTTTTCTGTAAAATAATCCATATAATATGATGCGGGGACGATAAGGAATAGATGATTCCAATACCGACATGATGGTGGACGTCACTGTGGGATGCAGAATGTAGTGATGGTATGGACGGAAGAATAGATGAGGCGGGATGGGTGAATTGAATGAGTATGAAAGGATATGATGAGATCAACCTCCACAGATACAGATACACTACCGTGAAAGAAGACTCGGATAGAACTCGTCTGCCACATGGATATTGTCACACCATCGTGAACAAGAACCAGAGCGAGGAACAATACGGAGAATACAGGCACACCACCACCGGTTGAATACTCTACTCAATCTGCACTTGGAATCCATCAAATGAAGAAAGAGGTTGAAAGAGAATCAACTACTTCGTATAGAAAGACAAAAGTCTAATCTGGCTTTAAAAGTCTGAATAATCTGTCTTCAACACTTACAAGACAATGGCTTCTATAGACCGTTCAAAGGAAAGACATCAAAGGAAATAAAATAAAAGATACGGAAATAAAATCAGAAGATAAGAAAGAGAAATTCCCCGACAAGATCTGAACAGATAGTGGAGCAGGTGCGACTCTTGGGCTGCAAGTTGTCAGTCCTGAACCGTCAGATCGTAACCGTCTCTTGAGTTGCTCATCACTTGGTTGCCTTTCGTCGCTTGAGAGACGCGTCGCTCAGTGCTCCTCGTCACTTCGCTTACTGACAAGCAAGTTGATACCTCCAGTAGGTGGCTGATGTGTGGGCGAAAAGACGACCGTCCTTATATCATCCTCCCCTTGTTGAAGAGAGTTTGTCCTCAAACTTGTGGGGCCATTGTCTTCGTATGGGATGAGGTCCTTCACATTAAAAGTGGCGGAGACTCCATACTCTCCTAAAAGATATACCTTATAGGCGTTGTCGTTGATGCGCTCAATGATCTAGAAAGGTCCTTCCGCTCGAGGCATCGGCTTGTTCTTCCTCTTTGCGGGGAATTATTCCTTCCTCAGATGAATCCACAATAAGTCTCATGACCGAAGAACCTTCGCTCTCGTCCCGCGATTTGTTTTTTCCTTATATCAAAGATTAGCCTTCTCGATCTGTGAAATATATTATTTCTTCCCGACATGATCTGAAAAAATAGTGGAGCATGTGCTACTCTTGAGCTACAAGTTGTCAAACCTGAACCGTTAGATGGTAACCGTCTCTTGAATTGCTCCTCCTCACTTCGCTTGCTAGATGACAAGCAAGTTGATACTTTCAATAGATGACGGTGGCTCAGACAAGGACGAAGCGAGTAACGTACTTGTATCACAATCTTCCTCAAACACGTGCGTTCTTCTTTTTTGGGTTAGAAGGCCGCGAAGGAAAGAGATGTTATTGTAGCACATCGTCACCCCCACAAAAATGTTCTTTTTTGTGTATTCAATCATTTCCATTTTTTTTTTTTGTAGTTGAACTCTTTGAGAAAGTATTTGATAATGTCACCATTTTCTTACAATCAAACGAAATTTGGGCGTGGGACACTCCAATTCCAATCCAACCCCATGTGTTTTTGTAATTGTTTCTCCGCCGAAAGCATTTTTTGTCCCCCACCCACAAAAAAAAAAAAAAAACCCGAAGTGGGAATACTAAATTATTATTATTATTATCTATTTAAAGGGAATAAGATATTAATTATAGGGTTAACATAAAATTTACACACGGAAATCCCCATAATCCTGGGGATTAGTGTTTATCACATTGTAAAGTTGAAGACAATGGTGCCCCTAATTAGTACAAGATGAACTTGTTATTTGAAAACTAAGCCCCCCCCCCCCCCCCCTCTCAGAAACATATCTTATACAAGATTTACTTGTACAAAAAGCTACAAGTTAAGCTTTTATTTTGCACATAGAATTTTCCAACATTATTATTCAGCCTTAAATAATGCAAAGAGTATTAATAGACAATCAACATCCATATATTTTTCTTGATCGGTTCTTCACCGTCCCCTAAGAAGGCTTTTAATCTAACCTGGCCTCGTTGAAGCATTTGATTGATTTATCACAATGTTATTATGATGATTATGGGTTTCTTTTTTCGGTTCTCACTGCTCAGGCATAAGGTTGCCTTCCCTGAGCCCAAGCGTTGGAAGCCGAATTCGGCGGCTGCGAATTGTAAGCCGGGACGCTTCCCCCCGCCACTCGACTAGCTCTGTTTCCAGGTGGTGAGCCACTTCCTATTGGTCCTTGCCCATTCGCGGCCTCCCTTTCCTCTTCCAGAGGCAACCGTTCGTATGTCGCGTTAGAGAACGTGGCGGAGATCACCATGACTGGTCCCGAAGCCACGAGGGACCCTACGACACTCCCCCCAACTACCTGCCCCTGACCACCAGCCAAGTATATCGTCAGCCCCGCCGAGCGGGGTGGGGCAGGGCCAGGGAGGAAAGTGCCTGCGAGGGAGAGGATCTCGAACCGGCCATGCAGAGCCATGACGGCCCCGGGGGCTGAAGGCTGACGGAGGGTTACGTTGGCGACGGTGCCACTTCCGCTGAGCACACAAACCCCTCTCTGTCGCCTCCGAGCGAACTGCGCTATGCTCCCGGCAACGTCGGTCCCTTCGGCTATCTCCATCACATGGCTGCGTAGGGTGTTAAGGCTGTCCCTGGTGACGAAGATAGGAGGCTTCGGCTTGTTCTTAGAACCTGCTGGCCTACCTCGGGACCTTCTGGTGGCAACAACCACCGCTCCCTCCTTCGGCTCATCACTGTTATCCCTCCCGTGTTCCTCGGTACCAACCCCTTCCCCATCCCTCGTCATGGAAATACCTAGATCGGGCTTCTTGGCCTCAACCCCAGTAGGAAGACCTACTTGACCTGTCCACCAAGGGTTCGCCATAGCTCCCTCCCCTTCCCCTTCAAACTTGCTCAGCAATAAGCGCCGGGATCGACCAGGCCAGATCTAGGGCTATAATCGAGGACAAGTTTGATCGAACTGAAACCCCAAATCCTAGATCGAAAAAGGGCGAAGAAGGAGAGAAGAAGCTTGAGAGAGAGAAAGAGTAGTAAAAGGAAGGAGAAGACTTGGAAAGAGTCGTGGTTGATGACAAAGGTAGAACTATGATCCAACACAACTTGTGAGCTTTTAACAACATAGTTAAGTGATCAAAGTGAAAGCCTTTCTTTATTATTTCTCTCTATCTTTCTTTTGCTACAGAAGAAACTCTCTCAAAAAGTGTGCCAATCGTTCTTAGGGTTCTATTCCTTATGATTGTTATTGTTCAGCAAACTATACTTTCTCTCCGGTTCTTCACCCCCTCTGCTCTTTTAGCGGTAGTCAAGCATATATAATCCAGCATAGTACATATATCGTTGCATTAAGCCCTACCTGATCACTAATACAGTCCCGAGAACACTATATACCTGCGGCGCGCTCGATCGAGTTAACTAGATCCTTGCTAGAGGAGGACATCCGCAACATGGTAGTCCCAAAGTTATTATTCTTCTAACTGGAAGGAGAAGGTGGTTTGCATCCATTTTTTTTAATCTACGTTTAGCTCCGAGGAATTTATGGCATTATTACTACAAAATTAACAGGAAGGGGCATGATTAGTGGTTATTATGGATAAAGTCGATGGATGGTAAAAGGAGAAAGAAACAGATATAGTAATATTGGAATCTGGGAATTAGGGTTATATTGCTTTTTTCTAAAGTTGGTCTTGGTGTGGGGTTTCGTTGCACATGCATGGAATTGGCGAGGGGGAATTGCGTGGAGTTATGTTAATAGTTGGTTTCGCTTAAATATTTCGCGATTTAAGACCTATTCTTGATTTAATTTCCCGAACTTTGTTTTTAAAAGTCGAATTTAGGAAATTTAAAGTTTTTTACATGACAAACCTGAGTTGGCCTTCGTATTAATTATCAAAGAATTCAACGCTTATGAAAGTGGATTCGTTTTTTGACTTTTATAAATCAAATTCAAATTATTACTAAAAAAATTAACAAATATTTTCACGAACAAATCTCATTTTGTATGCCCTGAATAAGAGGAGAACAAATGTAATATAACCCTTAAAACAATAACGTCCCATGTCCATAAATTTCGTCGTTTTGCTCTGCCCAGAATATGAGCAATGAAACAACGTTCCCCCTCCCCTCCTTTGAATAAGGAAGGGGATTGGTCCGTAAAATCTCTCTCGTCGGCAATCCTGACGTTGTCTTTGTCATAACTTGATCTGGGCTTTTATTAGCATTCATTCTCGTACATTAATTCTATGGCATGAACACACACTCTACTATGTCATTATTTTTTTAAAAAATTATGCTTTGCTCACATACGACACATCACACGCATTAATATATGTTTTAAAACAGGATATAAACTATCAATTAGGAAAGAATATGCGCCCCTGTTTAGTGGAAGATAAACAAAACAAACGCACCCTCAGCTACGCCCTTCCCCAAATCACAAACCCCACCTCCAACAACAATTATAATACCATTTAACCAAGAAGAAAAAAAAATGAACCCAGATTTTTTATCATATTTATACGCATAAGAATTGACACTCTAATTTCGAGCATTGTTTTACGAATTTTAAAATTTTTTATTGTATTTTAAAAATATTTTTATGACCACGGATCCAAACCCGTGTATATTTATATATTTAACAATAGCTAGGATTATTGTGAGTTTCACATATCACATAATGATAAAAGTAAACATTCCATCCCATGAAATTGATTGGTTGATTCCAGTCGTTTTGATTGGACTCCTCGCTGCTAATTCATACTACCGTCAAAAGCTCTTAATAGCAAGTAAGATTTTTATTTAAAGAGGGGATTAGATGTAATTGGAATTGTCGGTGATATATCATTAGGAATAACTCTATATATTGTTTATGTGAAGTAGTAAAACACTAAACAACAACCCCCCAGCGGCATTTTCTTTCCTGCGTATGTGTAGCTTTCTTTTTTCTTATTAAAAAAATTCTCGGAATGTAATTAACCAAAAAAGTATTAATGAACGAACATCAGGAAGATATTATTATATGTTACTATATGCACAAAAGTAAATTATATAAGCACAGTCGATTCCTTATGTTTTAATCTCGAACCTGCCATTTAGCTTAAAGAACACCCACAAACCAATCTACCTTTTCAGGTGTCATGTCCCGACGAGACCTCAATAAACAATCCCCCTGCCGGCGAGACCTCACCCGCCGACCTGTCATCATTGGCGAATATCACCGTAATCTAAAGTAGCAAATCACACCGGCAAGAAATCTCTTCCTCCTCCGACAACGACGACGACGAAAAGCATTCCCAAAAATCCTTTCAAAGTCGGATCTCAACAAATCAACACCAACCCAACCCCAATCAGAAAACCACCAACCAGTCACTACCCACGAGAAGATGCAGCTCTCGGTTCACATTCCCCTTTTCCAAGCCAAAGATTGATCACCCAGACGAAGGGATGGTAAAGAGGGACCTTCTCGGTGGAGGATTGGTAGAGGTAGTCAATGTTGGATTGTGGGGTGATGCGCTCCGTCAATGGGAAGTCATCCTCTTCCTCGCTGCTCTCCGTCGAAGAGAAAGGAAGGCCCGCAACAGGAGAAAGGAAGGCCCGGGGAGGGGATTTACTCGTAAAACTGAAGTGGGTTGTGGAGAAAACGATAGAACACCTGCCGGGAAGGGGAAGAGGGGGGCGAGAGAGAGGGGAGTCGTGTAATTGGGTTGGTGGGGTGGGGACTCTTCAGGAACCGGAACCGGTTGTTGGGTCCGTTAAAATTTAGGTTACTTGGCTGCGTAAAATTTACGTTAGGTCGGTTTTTAAAAATTTAAAACTTCAAATTTATTTAATCTATTCGAAAATTTGTATTCACGTTAATCCTATGATATTGGTTTTGATTAATTCTCGATTTTACCCGAAATTTATGCTTACACCTAAATGTAATAATGTATTTAAATAATGCGAGTTTGATGGTATATATGAATAATTTTTCTCTTATATATATATTATATGAAATTTGTTAACGGTTAAAAAAATGAAGTTATATATTATATTAAATAACTTTAAAAATATACTATACTTAGGGGTTAATGCTGGGGCACAGTTAAGAGAGAGGTGCTCTTACTTACTAGCGATCCAGGGTCAGACTTCCAGGTCTGGTAAACGACTTTCGTAGTTTTATACGAAAATATAATTAATTTTAAAAATAATTAAAATTTTATAATTTAAAAAATCACTTTAATCAACTTAATTAGAAAAACGGGTTTTTTCATTTATTAAATAGGCGGGTTTTATATTTTCTGAAGGAGCAGATAAACCCGCCCCAACACCCGTTCTTCACCCTTTGATGAATGAATATTTTTATCAAGTATTAAGGATAAATTTATTTTGAAAACCCGTACCTATCAAGGCGATTTCTCAAAACACGAACTCGTATTCGTCGTGAAAACGCCACAAAGGCAAATTTTAAAAATCCGTCCTCGTCCGTCGAGCGAGCTTTAATAATCCGCCCTGTCCGTATTTTAAAAAAGGCGTCGCTTATTTCATAATTTTTTTCAAATAGACCGTATTTTCTACAAAAATTCACGACCTTCGCCTCTTATGACAGACCGCCGTTGTAAGAAGTCCGATCAAATGGCCCCGGGGAACGATCTCTTCCGAGGGTTCCCTCCTAGAACCGGCTGCTGTTCTCGAGGAGGCGGTGGTGGTTTACGCTGAGAGAAAACCCCTCCCGCTCCCGCTTTGAAGAGTGCCATCAAGAGACCCAAGCCCGTTGACCCCAACCCCCGGAAGGTGAGTAGGTCTTGAGGGTCTCTTATCGATTTAGGGTTAGCGGGGTGTCTTGTTCCGTGCTCAAGCTCCGTTCTTCGCTTGGTGGAATCTGGGTTTCTGTAGGGTACTCTATACCTTCTTGGTAAAATGCTTGAGGGAATTATAGTGCTTGGATTTAGAGCAGTCTGGAGATATTTTGGAGGAGGGTTGCGGATTGTGATGCAGCCCCACTGGAGAGGATTAGGCCTGGGGTTGGGTTTTTGCTTGTTGGTTTCAAGATGGTTGTATGGGTAAGCCGAAGGAGTAACAGGTGATCCAAGAAGAAATGCTGCCGATTACACCATTGGAAAATAGTCAGAGATGGGGGTCTCTGCATTGGTTGTGGCAGATGGATCTCTTTGGATGTGTGGCTTGCCTTGAGCGTTGCATGGTGTTCTATCCTCTCACTCATGTAGGGGTGAAGCCGGGAATGTGCATTTGCTAATTCCGTGAAGGTTTTAATGGAAAGTGGCTTCACGTGGTTTACTTGTTTTGATTTGTGCTCGCCTGTTCTGGCATTATGATTGAGAGAGAGATGTTACAGAAAAGAACGACAAGTTCACTTCTACGTGCAGTTACCTCTTATGGATGCCTAAGCTTCACGGATGAGCAAGCATGGGGCAACCCAAGGGCTGTTTGGGGGACGACTTTTGCTGGTTGAAAAGCTTTCCTCTGGGGTAAAAAGGAGGCTGAGAAGGTTTCCTTAAGGATGTGATTCAGCTCAAAAATGAATTGTTTACAAACAAGTTGCAAGGAAGTGATGTCACAGGATGATGTTCTACTTCGCCGGCATTATCCTACGGCCACCTCATGCTTGAATGACCTCGTGCTTGGTCAAGGTTAACCCCAACCACAAAAACGTCTTTAAACACATTAGGGGAGCTTCTGGAATAAAGGAAAATCAATCTAGTTAATGGCGGCCTATTACGAATGCTATCCAATTTAGACCTCCAACCATCACCCTCAAAACTACCTTAAAAGTCTCTTTTCTCATCATAACCATACTCACAGTTTTATGATTCAAATTTTAATTTTCAGAATGGACTAGTTTTCCTTCATTCCAAAAGCTCCCTAAGGGATTTAAAGGCATTGTTATGGTGGTTTAACCTTGATCAAGCATGACCTCGTTCAAGCACAAGGTAACCAGAGGATGATGTCGGTGAAGTATGACATCATCTGTGACATCATTTCTTTGTAACTTGCTTGTAAATAATTCGTTTTGGAGTCAAATCATCTCATCAAGGAAACCTTCTCAACCAGGTTTGTACCTTGAGAGGTGCTCGAGGACACTTGTTGCATGAAGTGATTTATGGGACATAGAATATGTTTTTTGCGGGCCCCTCCATCCACCCCACCTTCTCAACACCTTCCTTGGCATGAAACTAAGGCCATTCTGGCCAGGAAAGAAGAGGGGAGAAGGCAGAGCAGAATCAGAGAGGAAAGGAGAAAGGGAAAGAAGAGGAGGTGGAAACGTGACAGATGCCTAGGCTTCACATATGGACGAGCAAAGGGCAACCCAAGGGCTGTTTGGGGGACGACCTTTGCTGGTTGAAAAGCTGGTAGCTGTGAGAAAAATGGAGGTTGAGATGGGGTGCTTGAGGGTAGAAACAAACGGAGAGAAGAAGAGTGTAAGGTACAAATATCTCTACTCCCTTTTTTCGCCCTTTTACTTAGTGATTTCGTAGATTAGGTGGTTATAACATTGTTTGCCCTTGGATTTTGATTTGTTGTAGTATTTTGATGGTGAATGGATGTGTGAAGGGTGTTCTAGACAGAATGGTTGAGGTTAGACGTGATGTTTTGAGAAACGGCGTGATGTGGCCACAAAGAAAGGGAATGATAAAGGTGAATGCGTTGATTGTGTGTGCACGGTCCTTCGAGTTCCGTGAATGGTTTAGGGTGATCATATCTGGAATAAAATGAGTAATATAAGTGCCATGGATGATGGGGATGTGTCTTGGACAAAATGTAGTTCCGAGTAATGCCTCGGTTCTGTGAGGGGACTGAGATGGGGCACACAAAAGTGAAGGTGTTCCGATGGAGAGTGCCCAGAGGGGCGATGGAGAGTGCCAGAGGGGTGACGGCCGCTGCCCCTGCACCGAAAGAGCGAGGGAGGTGACCATGCTGCGGCCAATCCAAACTGTTTTTGTTGCTAAGTTGCGACTTGTAATGGCATTGTGTAGCCATCAAAGTGACACCTTTTGGACATGGTTTTGGGAGGTTTTCAGGTGATTGATGACCCGGACAATGGTCATATAAAGATGAAATGCAAACGAATATAAATGCGTGGAGGGTTGTATTCATACTTAGCGTCATGCTAATATTATCTCCTTAAGTTTTTTGATTGTCCATACATTACATTTTGGTGAAGACTAGATAAATCTAACGGAGCATTTGCATGTGGTGTTTAAAGTCTCCACAAGTTAGATCATAAGTTAAAAATTGTCATAGTTTTTTTTTAATCTTATTCATTGTTTCGGTATTTTAAATGAATAAAATTGAGAACTTACACCTTCTTCCTTCTGAGAACATGCGGCTGTTCTCAAGGAGTTAGTGGTGGTCGACGCTGGGAGGAAACCCTCGCTCCTTCCCGCTCCCGCTTTGAAGAGTGTCCTCAAGAGACCCAAGCTCATGGAACCCAAGTCTGAAACCTCGGGAGGTGAGGAATCCTGAGGGTTTCTATTGATTTAGGGTCAACGGGGGTGTCTTGTTCCGTGTTCAAGCTCCGATCTAGCTTGGTGGAATCTGGTTTTCTGTAGGGTACTCTACTACCTTCTGGGTACAATGTTTGAGGGAATTATGCTTGTTTTTACTTGATTCCCGGAACGTTGCAGCGTGTTTGGAATTGCCTGCTGTGGTAATCGGTTGCCAAGGTCTATGTAGTGCTTGGATTAAGAGCAGTCTGGAGATATTTGGGAGGAGAATTGTGGACTGTAATGCAGCCCCACTGGAGAGGATCAGTCCTGGGGTTAGGTACTTGCTTGGTGGTTTTAGGATGGTTGTACGTTGTATGGGTAGCCGAGGGAGCGACAGGTGATCCAAGAGGAAATGCTACCGATTACACCTTTGGAAAATAGTCAGAGATAGGGGTCTCTGCATTGGTTGTGGCAGATGCACTCTTCGGATGTCTGGCTTGCCTTGCCCGTTGCATGGGGTTCTCTCCTCTCACTCATGTAGGAAGGGAAGCTGGGAATGTGCATTTGCTAATTCCGTGAAAGGTTTTAATGGAAAGAGGCTTCACATGGTTTATGTGTTTTGATTTGTGCTCGCCTGTTCTGGCGTTATGATTGAGAGAACAATGTTACAAAAAAGAACAAGTTCCCTTTTACGTGCAGTTACCCCTACTGGTAAGCATTTCAGGTTCAATACCAAGACGGATGGATGTCTGAGACACAAATTATTGATGCTATGAAGATAATTTACGTCTTAACGAATCCTGCAAAAGTCAGCATGGCGTCAAAGCTGTCCGTGCAGCTTATACAGGCTGGAAGTGTGAAGTCAGGTACTCGAGATTATTTCTTTGCGATTTTAGAGTCTGCAATGTTGTCACCGACCACTTGTACTGACCCATCCGTTAGGGTGGATTACCATGCCCACTATTCTCTGCTGCTCAGGATGCAAGTGAGGTAATAAATTGCTGAAGTTGTTTGGTTCACGTGCCAGAGGGTGATCGACATCTTAGTAAAGCATGCATTCGACAACATGACGAGGTTCACCACGAAGCAAAGGCAGGCCATCAAGAAACTCTTTGGCATCAATATGGGATCAGCAAACCTGGAGGAAGCAAAGGAAGCCCGTGTCGGGGAAACTTGACGTGAACGTATTCAAGTGGCTCCAGCAGCAGAAGCATGCAAACGAGAAGATCAGCATCAGGCGTGCGGTAGGCGACGGCAGTAATCGCGGCAGAGAACAGTGGCTTGGTTAAATGCATTTCAAAACCCCAGTGGAGTAGAGGTTGATTTGTGAACAGAATGAAATGAATGTTATCCATGGCAGAAAAGTGCCCCAATCGTCTCTCTTCACGAGAATCCAAATTAGATCATGGCTTGTTGACTGGTCCTTGGTCTAAAACAATCAGAAGTTCCCCCCCCCCCCCCCCCCCCCCCCCCCCCTTCATGGGCTCCACGTGATTTGTTCCAACATCAACATAATCGAGCTCCTTCTTATTCAACACTCAAAATACATAAAAAAGAATTCCAAATTATTTTCCTTTTATGACATCAGGCAAAGAAAAACTGTCCGACTATAACATAAATAGAAATCACGATGTCTTTTGGCTATAATATTTAAAATTATCTGGAAGCATCGTCGGCGCGTGCGAGATATGTTTTTTTTCCATGAAATTATTTTGTAACAAAGGTGTGATTTTGAGGCCTCCTTTCATGGTATTATTATTATTATTATTTAAAATTCCGGGTCCCACAATCCACTCAAACTTCATTTTTAGTTTCAGTCTCCCAAAACATTCGAGTTCACTCACTCTCTGACTCTCAAGAGAATCCATCAATCAATCAGTTCAAGGTCGGAAATTGATTCATGCTTCTCATTCGGGATTGAACACAACAATGTTAAGAGAGGTACGGTGGTGGTAGCGGCGGAGAGTTTCACCAGGGGCTCGGACACTCGGATATTTTCATCAGCTCTTCCATGAAAGCCGCCCCGAGGTCCTCCAACACCACCACGTTCTTCTTCCTCCTCGCCATCTCCTCGTCCTTCCTCTTCTTGTTCTCGGTTTTCCTCCTCATCGAGTGCCTCCTCTTTAGCTCCAAGACCGGAGAACCCCACTCCCCGCGCTCGCCCCCGCTGGCATCACGCTCCATGTCCTCGAGAGACTTCCGAGCCACCTCTGCCGGGAAATTGAGGGCTGTCGTCGGCCCCCTCATCGCGAATGCTGCCTGGTCGTAAGCGAGGGCGGCCTCCTCCGCCGTGTCGAAGGTCCCCAGCCAGACCCTAACCCCATTCCTGGTGGAGTCGCGTATCTCGGCAGCGAACTTCCCCCAGGGACGACGCCGGACCCCTCGGTAGGACAACACGTGGTCCCCGTCGTCGGTGCCATAAGCATCAACATTGGGTTCGACCCCGGGGCTCGCCTCACAGTGGGCGGGGCACTGGACGTCCCCCGTAGAGAGGAGGCCGTAGAGGAGCATTTCCTCGGAGTCGTTCTCGTCGAAGGGGAGGGAAGCGAAGGAGGAGGGCGAGGAGGAGAACTCTGGGTTGGGGTAATGGTAGAAACAAGGGTAAGTAGTGGTATTAGTATCAGGAGGAGGAGGAGGGTAATAGTAACCGGTGTTCATATTTGCTGTAGTTTACTAAAAAGCTAAGGTAGGGATGGGTACAAACTCTTTTCTTAGTATTTGGTTTTTGGTTTTTGAATGGCTTTGGTTTGTGTGTGTGTGTCACATGAAGGATTTTAGAGGTTCGGGGTTTATATAGTGTTTTAGAGAGAAGTAAGGGAGGGGAAAGGGGTTAGATGAGATGGTGAGATTGGACTGGATTGGATGAAGGTGTGTTGGTGGTGGTGGTGGTCTTAAAGGTGTTTTTCTTTTCTTTCCTTACAAGGGGCAGGGCAGGGCAGGGCAGGGCACACGTGAGTCAAAAAAGTGGGTCTTCCGTCTTGGCTTTTGCTTCGTTTTCGGTCAAAATGCGATTTTAGCATTGGCGGCCTTTTGATGTCACGCAACTACTTGTCACAAATTTTGTAAGAGGAAACTGATGGTCGATCTGACATCATCACAATCATGACCGATGCTCTACTTATAAAATACTTGATTTCGGAATCACAACCTCGAAAACTAGTTCGAGGCTCCTTAAATACAACAGACGTGAGACTCTTTTTCATACATTAATTAATATACGATTGTTTTTTCATAAAGAAGCAGTACCAAACACACTTATAGGGTGCTGGCGATCATCGAGATGATCTTTCCTTTTCTCTCTGTGCTTCTTTTTTGTTTTGGTAAGAAATTGTAACAAGGGAGCCGCCGATAAAAGAAGAATTCCGCAGTGTCATGTTTGGATGAATCCATTGTTTTGGCACCAGCAGAGCAATTCACATCAGAGAGGAATAAAGAAAAAGGAAAGGACAGGAGGAGGAGGAGGAGGAGGAGGAGGAGCGCACGTGTGGGTCGTTCAACTCCAGCAGTCTATGCATGTAAAGTGGGTGTGTGGGGGTTGATGCTGACCGAGAAAAGAAGAAGAGATTCATAATCCTCTTCTTTATCTCTCTGTATGTGTTTTTTTGGAGGAGAGATTGGATGTGATTATGTGGCTGGCGGGGTGTATAATCCGTGACAATCCATCCCTTTAAAATTCAAAAAAGTTGGTCAAGGGTTTGATTTTCTCCATATATATGTTTTTTTATAATGTTGTTGGGGGGGGGGACGATGATAATGGGGCAGTTTCGTTTCACACCCTCGTCCCCTTTTTCACTTTTTCTCTCCTTCTCTCAATGGTGTTTTGACCACATTTCTCCCATTTTTTTCATCTGTGTCCCAACAATGAAAGTGATATGAAAAAAATAAAAGGGATGTGTGAACGCTTCCCGTTAAAATATTTCGCGATCATAATTTTTAATTTTTATCGAATAATATTTTAAATTCGGTACTAAAAATATTGAATTAGTTACGCTGAGTTTACCCCTTTAACAAGACGAACACATAATTTCTTAGAAACCAAATTCGATGTTTCTAATTTCAATTTAAGAATATTAATCGACGAGTTTTAAAAGCCATTCGAAACTAACCTTATCCGACTAGAATTTCATAATCTAAAAAATTCTAAAATAAAGGCATATATAGTTTTGCTAAGATGATGTTCAAAAAAGGATCTCTAGTAAATTTTCTTGTTCTTTTTACATAGTATAAATCAAAGTCGTCTTTGTTAAAAAGAATGGTTTTTAGAACAGTAGCAAAAATGTTTGCATTCAAAGTCTTGGGGAAGTTAAAAATGCCACAAAAGAAAAACTACTGTTGCTGGTCAAAACCACATCCTCAATGTCCTCCTACTAATCAATGGCCTATGTTTTGCATTCGCTCCGAACGGTTTAGGCGGCGGGGGCAGCGTCTTCCCCCTCCGCTTAATATCAATCCTACTCAAACTCTCGTTACCAGATGACATTTCTTTTTATAAACCAGCAAAAACCCAACATCAGTGTTAATATTGATGAACTACTAACCAAACAACCCACAACAAACATTTACTGATTTCACATCCATAACCACGAGGTTGAACCAAGCTCTTAACGCTTACACTACAGTTACGCATGCTAGGACAACAACAACACACGGATGAAAGGGTGCACACGGTAGTAGCTCGTGCCGGACCAGAAATGCCTCCCCGAAATTGTCATTAAAGCTTCAACCCTTTAATAGCCTCGGCAAAAATCTACAATGTCAAGGCGTAGTAAGATGAGCAAATCTTGTAAGTAAAAGCTTCAAATGCAGCATGGATATGGGGCAGGTTTGATGCCAACAGATCAAGGCGAGGCGAGGCGAGGCACCTTTGAGGTTCCGTTGGTTTGCTGTCTTGTCCTCCGCTGTTGTTGATTATCATCGCTTCTGCCTGGATGAGACGATGGACCTGAAGAGGCGGTTGGAGATCCTTCGGCATCTGCAGTTGGGTTGGTGTTATCTGGAAAATGTGTCTCGGTTGCAACGGCTATCATCACATGAGCGTTATTATGACCATGGTTCTTCTTCGAAAACTGTGTGGCCGCAGCTCGTGCTCCGGCTATGGCTGCACTGAGACTGGAAGATTTCTCCATGTCGTTTGGCTTGGATTCCACAGGGATCAGAGATAATGATCCTGGCTTAAGGGAAAAGGGATCACGTGGATCCGGGATTGGGAATCTCACGGGCAGGGGACTCTCCACCACAGAAAGCCCTCGTACGGCGGCATCGAATATCTAAAACAGACCTGATATCGTTAACCCACAGCCATGCATATTTTATAGAAAGGTAAGGCACGACCTGAAATCGGATCTCACCTTCTTTTCCAAGTTGTAGACACCTTGGAACCCTCGCATCTCGAAAGGGATTACTAGTCTCTGCATCGCTTCCAATAGAAAAACCCAATCAACATTCACCATGGATGTAGTCGCTCTTACAGACGGATACTAATGAAACTTCAGACCTGAGGTCGTTCGCAAAGCCAGCAGAAGTCCGTCTGTGCTTCAAGCCGTACCTGGAGGACCCCCGACTACGCGCTCAATCAACCATGGATTCACACCAACCAACGCAAGGATTCAGAAGTAACTTTACCGACCCCTTCAGTCACTGCCTCCCAAGAAGCCAATTCCTCACGTCTTACGCATCCAACGACATCGACGCAACCTTCGACCAGCACGAGGATGACAAATTCAGTCTAACCGGAACGAGAAACGAGCAAGCAACAGTTGCAGCCATTTGCGAAAAACATTGTAATGACATGTCAAGCCATCCTCACCACCATACCTAGAAGTCTCGAAACAGGATAGTGATGGGGAAACTTGAGGTCGGTCACCCCATCAACGGAGTAAATCTCCCGATAGAAATCCTCCATGGCCTCGATCGTCTCCGCATCGGGAACCTTACCGGCGGCGTGGATCCACAGGCGGCCTTCAAAAGACACCCCATGTTCGCATAAAGACGAGAAACCGCCAGACGAATCCCCCGGGAAAGCATCAAAAAGGAAAAAAAGAAGACACTTGCTAAAGAGCATAATATTATCATAAACCTCGAACAGGGGAGGGCCAGGACCTGCCCTCGACTCGCTTGATGCCATGGACGAGGAGGGAAGCCCAGGGCTGGTGCATCGTCAGGCAAGGGTTCCTAAGGTTACCCCCATCCCTCCTCCCCCCCTGCCCCTTCATCCTCGTCGTCGTCGTCGCCAATTTAGGGCGAGGGGTCGGATCGGATGTAAACAATGATCTCCCGTGGACCATGAAAACCCCTAAAAGCCCAATTGAACTGGACTCAAGCCCATCCCCTAAGTTCGGTGGATACTCTTTCCCTGTTACCAAAATAATTTCTTACATGGAGGGAGGGTTCTCATAATTATGGTGTCTGTGCTTAGCGTAAGGGGACCGCTTGGTTGGCTACAATTTTGGCACTGAATTTCAACCTCTGGAAACATTTTCCAACCTCATTTTAAATAAACTTACTTTGTTAACTTTCTTTTCTTTTCTTTTTTTATCACGCAATCCATTTTCGAGGCTAATTGATTATAAAAGTGTGAGAGCGAGATCGACCCGGTGTTGAACAATCAACATGGACTGTAAGCTGTGCTTTAGAACATCGTCGGTATCGGTATCATGACAGTAATCCAACGAAAGAGGAGCCCAAACTACGTGCCCCTGCATGCCCGTGGACTGTCTTCCTCAAAGACCAGTCTCCTCTGTACGACTCACATCTACAAAGTCCAACTTGACTACTAATTGTGACGAACATTAACTGTGAAGATCTGAACAACCTCAATATCAACCAAGGGCCGACTGACTACTACTAACTTTAACGTTAACTTACTTAATTCCATGGATTGGAGACGTGGTGCCCTTTTTCTTGGACCTAATGCCTCTATAATCAATATGCTATACTCGAGGCACATTGGTTATAACGTAATGCAAGAACATTACCTCGAGGAAGCAACGAAGGGGTCTCTGCCGGGCTGCCCGGGCACCAGTAAGAATGCCCCCAGTTGCCTCTGACTGGTCCCAAAAAGTGGCAACAATGGACAACGGCTTCGCGCTGAGTTCAGGGGACATCTGAAAATAAAACAAATGAAGAGCAGCATTATTCGGCACTACGGGAATTGACATGCGAAGAAATGTGAAGACAATGAAAGATTAATTAGATGCTTCTTCCATCGATAAAATTGGATACCTGTGAGGATCCCGATCCAGAAAATGATTCAGCACAGTCCTCCTTCGTCAGCTCATGGTTACTCCTCCCTGTGTCCATGTTCAAGAGTCTCCGGTGGCTATTCCCAATCAGGAGTCCGTCTTTACCGTCTTGAACAGTATAAAATAACCGGAAGCTCCAGCGCCAACTACATGGATCGTGCAAGCAAGCCTTGCAAATACCCCCTATTCTGAAGAAAGTAGGTCATCCTTTCTACCATTCAAAAAGGATACCTGGATTGATGCTGCACACTCAACTTATCTGCATCATGGACACGGGGACATGGCATGAACTAGAGCAAAGAGCCAGCTGGTCCTGCTGGATTTGAGGCAGATTTTCATACTGATTTTCAGGATCACATTCTAATTGCTACGACTATGAAGTGCTGAGGTATCCCCATTATGGAGCTCATTGGGAAACTTCAATGCTTGTCACCTTCGTAATCTTTAAGAAAGCCTTTCATGATAGTTGCATACGTATGGTCACTCGGGGATATACCCAACCTCCGCATCGTATCAAGAAGTTCATAGGCTGTACTAACAACGCCGCTTTTGCAAAGCCCCTTAATTATGGCATTCATGGTCACAACATCAGGCTGTACCCTTTTGCATAACATGGAGTGAAGTAGCTCCATCACAACATCAAACATTTCAGCTTCACATGCTCCATTAATTAGGATATTATATACAGAAACATCTAACTCCACTCCCGTCTTTTCTAAGTTTCTAAGCAATATGATTGCCTCATTGATTCGTCGGCACTTGCATAAACCATCCATAACGATGGCATATGTTTTCTCATCTACAGTATCACCATAAGCAATAATTTTGTAAAATAGTTGCAGAGCAGCCCGAGCATTTCCACTGAGAAAGAATCCGCGAATAAGAACACTATACGTTATACGATCAGGTTTAAGACCCCTATTGAGCATTTCAAAGAAAAGCAGCCTGGCCTGACCGAAATTCTTTTCCACGAAATATCCATTCATCAAGGTATTGAAGGTGACGACATCGGGAGAGTAACCCTTCTCGATCATGGCCACGAATACGTTATTAGCTTCCTTAGTTTGTCCATGTAGACAATAACCATTGATCAGGGAATTGTAAATACAAGTGGTTGGTTCAAAACCTTTCGAGACCATCACATCAAATATGCATTGAGCCTCGTCTATCTTGCCTTCTTTGCCCAGACCATCGATGAGGACACTGAAGGTGTTTAAACTTGGCTTTATTCCTCTGTTGACCATTTCCTCGAACACATCCTTTACCTCGATCCATCGACTGCAAGCACTAAGGCCTTTGATTAAGGATGTATAAGAAACGACATCCGGCATAATGCCATTCATAACTTGCTCCTCCAACAACGCCCTTGCTTCGTCGCACTTGCCTTGACAGCATAGCCCATAAATCAAGGTATTGTACGTCACGTTGTCGGGAAGAATGCCCTCTGACCTTATCACTCCCAGTAACTCCAAAGCTTCGTCCACTCTTCCTTGACCGCATAGCCCATAAATCAAGGTATTGTAAGTCACGTTGTCCGGAAGAATGCCCTTCGACCTTGTCACTCCCAGTAACTCCAAGGCTTCGTCCACTCTTCCTTGACCGCTTAGCCCATAAATCAAGGTATTGTACGTCACGTTGTCTGGAAGAATGCCCTCTGACCTTATCACCCCCAGTAACTCCAAAGCTTCGTCCACTCTTCCTTGACCGCATAGCCCATAAATCAAGGTATTGTAAGTCACGTTGTCCGGAAGAATGCCCTTCGACCTTGTCACTCCCAGTAACTCCAAGGCTTCGTCCACTCTTCCTTGACCGCTTAGCCCGTGAATCAAGGTAGTGTACGTCACGTTGTTCGGAAGAATGCCCTTCGACCTTATCACTCCCAGTAACTCCAAAGCTTCTTCCATTCTCCCTTCTTTGCACAGACCATCGACACAGGTATTGTAGACGACAAGGTTAATGAAACTGCAACCTCTTTCCTCGGAATCGGCCACAAATTCTAAGGCCATATCCGAGTTACCAGACCTGCACAAGCACTTCACGATCACACCAATCGTGTACCCATCCGCCGGATCACCCCTAGACGTCATGTCACGGACCAAATTCACTGCACGAGCGAAGTCCCCATCCCGACACAGCCCATCGACCAGACTGTTCAGCGTTACGGAGTCGGGCTTGAGCCCGATCTTGAAAATCCTAGAGAGGACAGAGAAGGCGAGATCCGTCCTGCTGGTACGACAGAGACTGTTGACCAATATGTTCATAACGATCAAGTGATTGGACAGGCCGGCCGAGTGCAGACGTTCGACGAAGCTGACGGTGGCTTGGTACTGCTTCATTCTGGAGACGGCTGACAAGAGGGAAATGAAGACGGGCTGCGGAGGCTGGGGCTTCGCAGCGAGCAACGCGTTGAGGGAGGACCAGGCTTCCTCGACGTTCCTGAAGCTCATCAGCGGTCGATTGGTCATTTTTGGGAGAACACCCCCACAAAACCCTAACTCCGCCTCTGACAATATCGGGTTTAGCCACGATGATGCAAGTATGTATATTTCATTCCTGGTCCCCGTCTTAAAAATAAAAAATAAAAAAATTAAAACACACGTTATTTATAAAATTTAATTTTTTTATTCATTTTCAAAATAATTAACATAATGTCACTATCAATATAAACGTGTATACCACCGGATATGCGTTGATATCTTAATATATAGGTTCTACATTTATAATTCTGAAAGTGATAAATACTTTGAACCGAAACAAATAATGTAAACAATTTTTTTAATACACTTTGCTTTTTTAAATCAAATCAATTCTAATTTATGTAAAACTGAATTTAATCAAAGCAGAATTTTTAATTTGTTTCAGTTTGGTTTGATTAAAAATGCCTTATTACAAGAAGAATTAAAAAAAATTAAGCTGTAAAATTAATTATTTTTTCTTTTCCTAGAAGGAAAATGAAATTATGTAGTTATTATAATAAGGATTAGATATTGAATATTGTTTTAACATTTCTGTCTTTTTACAATTAAACACGAAAATTAAATAAAAAAGAGATTTTGTATCATAAGTAATTCAAACATATGTAACATCTATTTTGTCTTACTTTCGACTATCTTAGGCCTATTTAAAGACACACTTAACTTAATAACGATCAAACATATGTAACATATGCTTAATAAGATTACTTGATGCTGCATCTTCTACAACACTGCCGAAAACACCCGTCATCGACGCAACATGCTCTATATCTTCCTCGAATCCCTTATCTTCGAAGCTGGAACCATCCTTGTGTCAGAAAACAACGAAGGTTGCCTTATCTTCGATGACAAGCCCATCCATCGAAACGTCCTTCAATCGACATGCATCAACTCTTCACAAACCCAACGATGTGGCTCCGCCATCGACGTTTTTCAAGCTCGGACAAGCGCCGTCCAAGTTGTCGTTTCACCTTATAAACAACATCAATATCAAGCCACAACACTTGGAGCTGTGTAGTTTCTAGAATGGAATGAGATATAGGAAATGGAATGAAATTGGAAATGGAATGAAATGGGAAATGGAATGGAATTGTATTATCTCAAACTTTTAAAAATAATAAAAATCACAAAAAATCCTGAAAAATAAAAAATCATGAAAAATAACACAAAATTCGAAAAAATCAGAAAAAATTTACAAAAAATCGCACAAAATCAGGCACTATTAGCTACCTTATAAATACCTTCAGCCCACACACTCATAGAAGACAAACACGCATTGATCAATAGTCCCATGGACAGGTTTTTGCTTCATCCTTCCGGAGATCGTGTTGCTCTTCTCCGCCGACGACCCCAAATTAGGTCTAGCGACGGCACGGAAACCTCCCCAAGGCCATCCCAAACCAACCCTGGAAGCTGTCGCAACTACAGTCATCTTCGAGCTTCGGCCTCATCGGCGTTGCTCTATTCTTTACATGAAGCTCCAACGTTTTCTGGAACCCGTTTAATCGCTAAGTTTTGTCTTCGACAAACTAGAGCTTCTTATGACCGTGCAAATGCATAGCGAGAAGCCTGCCTTTTGCTCTGATGTTGTGGCTCACCTGCACAGGTCAAAGAAACAGAACTCTTACCGTGCCATCCATGAACAGCAGGCGTCGTTGATCCTCATCAATCAAGGACGAGCCCAACACACCCCGCAAAATAAAAGCTTAGTCAACCATCTCAAACAAGACACATGCAAGGTTCTACCCTGACGTCATAAAAATCGACTTCAACGGGCTATACAACGCCCCAGTAAGTATCGCTCTTATTCATTAAATTCTAATTATTAAACAAGTTTTAATTAAAATTTTCTGACAGCCTATTTTCGTTTATTTTGCTTGAAACATCGAATGAGAATTTCGAGGGATTCGACATGACAAATCCTGAAGGCTGGAGGAGGCGGAGCGCAAAACAGGAGGCTGATGGAAGGCTTCACTAAAGCGGCCCCGACCGTCAATTTTTAGCCGACGAGCTGCTATCCCGACTGCCTCAGGTACATGAGGGAGGTGGGTCTCCCGTATTTTCTTTCTTTTCCACTTATAACGGGCCGTGGACCCAAGTGTATAGGCCCACGGTCACCATCCTTCCCCACCCCCTTTGATCTAAATGATTAATTTGTGGGTGTTTGCATGCTTTAGGCCCATAGTTTTTATGTCGCATGTGATATTTTTAATCGAACACGAGTTCGTGCCTAAAATGGCCGAAAAGTGTCCAATGCAAGTAAATAAAGAATTTTTGAAGCAACGCCACCGTTTCACATGTTAGAATGTAAAAGTTAGTAAATAGAGATCATCGAACTAACAGATTTTTCGACTTAAACCGTATTATAAATAAGTCGGCGGCGACTCCGTAATAGCTTACCTAGGTTAAGTAACATCAACCATTTTCTTACGGAGCTATCATGGACGAGGGAAGGAGACGCAAGCCGTTCTCGATTTTCCCGAAGATTCCTTTTTTGGGAAAATGCTTCGCTTCTCGCTCGTAACCTTCGGATGGCGAGTGATAGCCCGAGTAAGCCCGATTAGGAATCAAGGGAGGGTAAACCTCACTCTCTTCCGCAGTGCCTTAACACTCGAGTCTTGACATCGACCAGAGGAGCATAGGGGGAGCGGGCCTCAGATCCTAGTGTCGACAGAACCGTCGTCGTGCGCCGCGAGGTCACGGAAGGGCGCACATACATCCCGGATGGCGACTCCGATGGGGACTCCACATGTGGATTTCTACCGAAAGCTTTTACATTGAAATCCACATGCGGAGAGGAGTACACTTGTTCGTGCATGCTCTCTGGCTCGGTGCCCTTTGTATACTTTCATGGTTGTGTTTGTTTACCACCTTCCTAAGCATGTATTAGGTGAGTCCCTATACCTGAGACTAGGATTTTAGGGGGTCATTGAACGGCACGGCCTCGCTGCTTTCTACGGCTAGTAGGCTATGGACCGGGGCCCGCCTACCTTTGTCCGAGTAAGGTATTAGAAACCTTTTCCGAGTCTAGAATTATATGCTCACTATAGGTACTAGACGTCGCACGTGCATATGTTTGTTACAAGTGTCTGCTACATGCACAATGACAGGTGTCAGGTATATTTTGTATGTGATAAATTGCAACACTAACTCTGTTAGTTTTGCAGTGGTTTGGGTTAGCTGCGGGGAGTTTCCGCAATTCTTTTCTCCTTTCCCTATCCCCTTTTATCGCTTTATTGCATCAATATGCATTCTTTGCTGCATGATCCTCTGCCATTACAACTATTATTTTATTTACGCACCAAATATGTTATTCCGTTCCCTTTTCAAAAGCGTGTTTGTACAAATCGCATGTGGCATCATATCACATGCTAGGATCAGGGATTGGAATGTCGTCTCTTTTGAATGACACCCAAGTATGCAGGTTAGCTTCATCGAGTCAATTTCTTTATGCCCATAAGTTCGGATCTCCACGATCTGCGCGATTAGCTCACGCTTTTGAGGCCCTCAGAAAAAAATATGTCGGGTTCAAACTTAAAGGATTGTTTCATCTCATGTACCTTGAGTTGGATTGGGCCCCTACTTTAGAACCTTGTTGCACGATGGGATCCATATTCTTACACCTTTCACTTCGGAGATCTAGAGTTGGCACCATTGTACGATGAGTACGAGCATTTGGCCGAGATGCATCGTCGCACCGGGATACTGCCTCTTCCCTAAGTTGACAAACCAAAAGAGTACATAGCAAAACTTTTCCAAATTTCCTCAGCAAACGTACCCAACCCGTTCAACTTCCAAGGTGATATCAGCATCAATGGCCTCATTGATCTTCAGACAGTACCGTACATCCCTCGCATGGGTAGAGGCCAAGGATCGGCGCGGTCATTCATCCTACTATTTGTTGGGACGATTTTGTGTCCATACAAAAAGAAGACGATACATCAGCGGGCGATTTACATCACCAAATCCATACTAGAAGATGGCCCTTTCCTACCAAATTTGATTGGTGAAATTCAATCTCATCAACATCATTCGGAGAGCTAGACGAGGAATCCAACAACATTGGTAACCTTTAGCCTTGTATTGTTATAAGTTTGGTTTTACACACATATTGGAATAACAGGAGAAGCATTCACAAGGGAACATAGCCTGATGCTACTTGCCTGCATCGTGAAGCGGGCCTGTCTACCTGCACGCACATTCTCCGGAGTCAACGTGTTATTCCGCTCACTGGAACCCGCGCTGACTTCTACTAGAGGGCCCTTTGCATTGACAAAGACTACGCCATCATCACCTCAACAGACGGAGACTTTACTCCAATCATGGGGATCGGAGGCACTTCGTACTATGCCCCAGCTCGAGTCCAACATCAGCTAGGAGGAATCCCAAGGATCATATCATCTTCGCAACGGCTTTCAGTCAGCCTTGATGACAAGGAATCGAAGACATCAATCCAGAGGATAATTGTACACATTTCTCGAGTATGGATGACCCTCACAGAAGAACCATGCGAGCTTCCCCAGAGCCCGAGTCAGACGATTGTGCGGCTCAGTCTCACCACTTTTGGAGGAGGCGCAACATCCCGTGGGACCTCGTTTGACTGTGGACACCTTTATTGGGCCTGCGAGCCCATCCTGTCTTTTTCTTTGATGAATTATACTTTGACATCTATGACAGAGTTGAATTTATCTAATTCGCTTCATTTCCATTGGGTCGATTTCATTGTGACGTTAATCTAGTCCTTACATTAGACATAATCATGCATCACTACATATCATGCATCCAAGACGAACTCACAACTAAAGCTAATTCAATTCTCATTTTTATTTCTCAAGGTACCAAAATTAATCTCTCGAAGACATGTCCGTTCGAGCTGCGAAGTCGGACGGTACATGGCTAGCTCAGGAGTCTCCTATTTTGATATGACAATGCCCAACACTGGAGCATCGGCAACGACCCTCCGTTTAGTCTAATCACCACCGGATCTTCGTCAACAACAACACCCACAGTTTCCGTGGAAACTTTTTCGCTATCATCCCAAGTTTCGGTATTCACCGATCCGAAAATGCAAAGCTCAACAATGCCAACCATTGCGCCACCTGCGCCCATTCCACCTGTACCGGCTCGAAACACTGAGAACTCCCTAGGGAACAATGTGGAATCCCTTTCCGCTGAGTTTTCATCTTTGAAGACAATGTTGGCTGAGTTACTGCAACGACAACTGACAGTCCCACCTCCCGTTGCACAGAACCCGCACTTGCCAACCTACATGCCAGGGTCCTTAGTGTCGACCAACGCACCGTCCGCATTTAACTCCTACTTCACCCCTTTCAGTGGAGTGAGAGCCGTGAACTCACTAACCTTCAACCCGTACACACCTCCGGACATGGCCAGATCGTACTACCCATAATCATTGGCACCGAGGCCAACTTCCTACTTGCCAGCGACGTTCAAGCCAACTCCCTACCAGTCGGTGCCACTTGAGCCAACTCCTTATGTTCTAGTCGCCACTACAGTTGTCGGCTTCGAGATTTCCAAACCGATCACAACACCCCCGGCTCCACATGTGGAATCGACTATGCCAAACCAAATAAATTGTATTGCGGCCATTGTTGATGTATTATTCGGTGAATAACAGTAGGCCGACTCTTTTGAGACAAGACTCGAGGCTAAGATTGCCATAATGCAAGAAGAAGAGGCTAGGATGGAAGAGCGCCTCAATGCCATTTAGGGGCACCAAGCTCACAATTGGGAGTATGCCAACTACCAGGTCCTCCATATTCAAGTCCCGCCAAAGTTTAAAATGCCCCAATTTGACAAGTTTCATGGGACAGCTGTCCGGAGTTACAAGCACTTCTGCCACAAGATGGTTGTTTACCCGGTAGATGATAAGTTCTGCATCGCCATGTTCCAAGAGAGCTTGGCAGAGTCGGCGCTGCATTGGTACTATAATAAGGATCTGAACCAATATACAACATTCAAGGAGTTAGCCCTCAACTTCATCAATTACAACAGTTTTAATGTAGAGATGGTGCCCATAATATTGGATCTTCGAAAACTGAAGAGGTATCGCATTGATGATATGAAGCAATTTGCCTATCGATTTAGGCATATGGACTTTCAAATCAAACCGGCGCTCAAGGAAAAGGAACTTATCGACGAATTCCTCCAGTTGTTATTATGTGAGTACCTGCCCTACATGATGGGGTAGACGCTCTCCACCTTCGCCCAGGCGATCATCAACGCCGACAAACTTGATGGGGTAAGCCGAGATGGGCTAATTCTTTCCCTTTCTATTATACTGGCCATCAAACCGATGCCCAATGAGCTCGTCGTGGTTGCGGAGCACCGCCAACTTTGTATGCACCGAGGTCGTACGCCGCAACTACCATTAGACCCCCCCGTGCCTGTGTCGGCCAGTCCCAGACCGTTCGCTCCAGTGGCGATACACCAGCAGCCAAGGCCTACACAACAAGAGCGTCCCCGATGCAGATTAGAGGACCTGGTTACGACACCCGATCCATTAGATGTCATGTTCACCCGGCTGAAGGACACGGGCTTCATCACACCCGTGGATCCCAAACCGACCAACCCTTCCTCTTTTGGCTACAACCCTAAGGCGAGTTGTCAATATCATTTTGGAGCACTGGGGCACGACACCAAAGATTGCATCACGCTCAAATTTAAGATTCAGAATTTTTAAAGGACGGCATCATTACGTTCGCGACGCCGGCCATGACTCCAAATGTCATGAGCAACCCTTTGCCCAAGCACGTCAACTACGTTGGGACAAACCCCTTTGCGCCGCTGACTGATCATGAAGAAGATGTGCATTTACATGAGGTGGAGCAAGAGATCACCAAACATGCCAATGTAGCTGAGCCCTATCGGGGATGAGGTTGGAGACGCCGAACCCGCATGTGCGCTCACTATATAACGCTTAATGTGGCTATACCTTTGAACCTCATGCCGACATATATTAGACCTGCCAGGAAACCACACTTTCGTGTTCCAATTGTGCATGTTCTTCCTAGAATTGAAGTATGATGCAGATTGAACCAAAGAGTCCAATTGTCATTGGTCCAAGTGACATGACACCCAATCTAGAAGTCGAGTTCATCACCCGCTCAGGAAGAGTGGTACCGGCTTCAGAGCCCCAACCGTAGCCCAAGTCTTCAAAGCCCAAGGCACCGTCGACTGAACAAATTCGCTAGGTGATTTACTCAGTGAAAGAAAGCGGCTACAACATTATGGAGCAGCTGAAAAAGCAACCCACCCATATCTCCCTATTCGATTTGATCCATTCCTCCAACAAGCACATGGAGATGTTGAGAAATTTGTGGCCGAGGTACATGTACCGGAACAGATTGAGGTCAACGCACTAGACTTGTACATGAACGGCATGCTGACAAGCAATGCCATCATCTTCTCGGAAGATTATATGCCAGAACGAAGACGAGACCACAACAGCTCCTTATTCATCACACTCAAGTGTCGTGATATTATTGTTTCCAAGGTGCTCATCGACGGGGGGTCCGGAGTCAACATCATCCCACGCGCTGTGGCTCAGAAGCTCGGTGTCAACATGGAGAGACTCCCACCTTCCAGCCTGACCATTTGGGCTTTTGACGGCGCAAAACGTCAGGCCTACGACGAGGTGATCCTAGAGATCAAAGTGGGGCCCACTCTCTTCTCCTCCACATTCCAAATTCTCCTTTCTGAGATTGCCAAATCCTTCAACACGCTGCTAGGACGTCCATGGATCTAACAGGCCGGGGTAATCCCTTCGACTCTACACTAGATGGTTCGTTTTCCATCAGATTGCAAACTCATCATAGTCAAAGGGGAGTGTACCATCGAATTGTGCCATGAAATTGACATGCCTTACGTCAGAGAACCAATTGGAGAACCATCGACAGCTCAAGCGTTCAAGATGGTAAACATGGTCTGGAGAGACTTCAGGTCATATCCCCTAATAGGCCAGGACAATGTCAGCGCTACTCGACAGTTCATCAAATTCGGATACCAGCCTGGTCAAAGACTCGGAGCTCAAGGGCAAGGCATCCGACATCTGATCGACATCCCTATCCAGTTGGGGACATGCGCTCTCGTATCCAAAGGCGACGAACCATAGAGGCCTAAACCAACAATCTAGGACATGCGTGCTGGCAGCAAGTCGTCCATCCCTTTCATCCGTTCGTCAGCAACGACAATGGAAGGTGATATCCTCTTCGAAACAGATGGAGGATATGAAGATTGAGGCATAAGAACTCGAAGAAGAAATCAATATGATGGAAGCGTCGAACCCAACTGAGTCAAACATGCCACTTGAAGGGTGAACCTTTCCAACTTTACCTTTTGCACTTAGAATAGTCGAGTCTAGAATAAATTGTCTTGCTATATTCTAGTCGTGGACTAGCAAGGTTGTCCATATGTAACGTGACCCTAGTTTGTGTTGGAGCGTCTGTGGGATCAGGCCGCTGATGATTAGGACGAATATGAGGAAATGACGAAGGTCTTGTCGAGTCCTGATCCCACAATGCTTCCCTTTTATCCAAGCGCATAACTTGCTATAGGAACGACGCTTCGGACATACCCGAAAACACCACGAACAA
Organism: Melastoma candidum; assembly: GCA_023653495.1. Taxonomy (NCBI): domain Eukaryota; kingdom Viridiplantae; phylum Streptophyta; class Magnoliopsida; order Myrtales; family Melastomataceae; genus Melastoma; species Melastoma candidum. Next base: position 5,679,528 of record CM042883.1, on the reverse strand, counting down.
GATGAAGTGATCATAGATAACCGGAAGTCTCTCGACGGCTACCATGGTCTCGAGCTAGGTCTCCGACGATATTGCAAGAACCCAGATCAATCAACATTGGAACGGGCAACGTGCCTAAGAAGCTACACATCGGGGCTGATCTCCCAGTAGATGAGGCCGAGAATATTGTCAACCTCTTAAGGAGTTTTTAGACATCTTCGCTTGGATGTACGTGGATATGCTAGGACTAGACTCGTAGATAGTGGAGCACGAAATCCCCAATGATCCACTGATCTGTCCCACCTAGCAGAAACAGTGCCGGTACAACCCGAGCTAGCCCTTGCGATCAAGAAAGAGGTCGACAAACTCCTTCAGGTCAACTTCATCGAAGTAGCTAGTTACCTGCAGTGGGTTGCCAACATCTGCTAGGCTCGGAGCCATGCTCGCTCAACAACTGCCAGTCACCAAGGAACACGCAGTTTATTATTTGAGCAAAAAATTCATGGATTGCGAGTCTCGGTACGCGGCGTCAGAACGTACCTGTTGCGCACTCGTCTGGGTGTTACATCGACTCCGGCAATATACTCTCCATTATGAGATCCTACTAGTTTTCGAGAGCGATCCCCTCAAGTATCTCTTCGACAAACCAACACTGATACGTCGTTTTGCCAACGCTCTTGCTGTTCTTGCATCAATGTTTCCATTGGCAGGAGACATGGATATCGAACCTCTTCACATCGACATCGCCGAAGACCCAAGCTATATGCACGTTGAGCCTTGCTAAACTGAGGACTCACCACCATGGTTTGCTGACATCAAAGCTTACCTAGAGAAGGGCACTTTTCCCCAAGGCAGCACAAGAAATGAATGCAAATTCATTCGAAGGATTGTAAGAAGCTACTTCCTCAATGGCGACGTGCTCTACAAGAATCCCTTTACAACATCCTACATGCGGTGCGTCATCGAACAGGAAGCCCAAGCCATCATCTTTGAAGTCCATGACGACATTTCTCGCTCAGAAGATCTGCGTCATGGATACTATTAGCTCACAATCAAGGCTGACTGCATCAAATACGTCAAAACCTGCCATAAATGTCATATCTATAGCAACAAGGTGCACGTCCCTCCGACAAGGCTCTACCCACTGTTCGAACAGTGGCTGCTCTCAATGTGGGGCATGGACGTCATCGGACCGATTAATCCCAACGCATTAAACATATATTGATTCATACTGGTTGCCATCGACTACTTTACTAAATGGATCGAAGCACAATCTTTCAAGGAAGTCACTGCGAACAACGTCATAGTTTCCTGCGAGCAAACATTATCGCCAGATACGGAGTTCTAGAGCTGCTCGTCACCGACAACGGTACAAATTTCAATGGCAAACAGATGAATTCTCTATGCACTAAATTTCGAATCAAACACCTTAACTCTTCACCATACCGTCCACTAATGAATGGTGTAGTCGAAGCGGCCAACAAAAACATGGAAATGATTCTTCAAAAGACGGCGATCACATATCGTGATTAGCACGAGAAGCTCCCTTTCGCATTACTCATCTACCGGACGATGACGCACACTTCAACTGGGGCAACTCCCTTCGAACTCGTCTATGGAGCTCAAGTAGTCATTTCTATCAGAAGTCAAGCTACCGACTCTCCGAATCTCATTCCAAAGCAACATAACCGAAGAAGCGAAGGCCATTCACTATCTCGCCCTCCTCGACTTCATCAACGTGAAACGACTCGCTGTAATGGACCACATGCAATGTTATCAACAACGTATGTCCAGGGCATTCAACAAAACAAGTACAAACAAGGAGACCTCGTCCTCAAATGGATCCTTCCAAACGTCAATGATCATAGGGGAATGTTCGTTCCAAACTAGGACCATTCGTCGTCAAACACGCCTTTTCAGGAGGAGCAACCATCCTAACGACGATGGATGGCGGAGAAATGTGGCAACCAATAAATGGAGACGCTCTCCAATGTTATTACACTTAAATGGTGTTAAGGTTTCGAGCTAGAGCTTCGGAACGAACTTCATCATCAAGCTTCTTCATATCCCCGTGGAGTTAATTTGGGCAAGGAAGGCTGACACCCATGAAAAAAGGAGAATCATACAATTACTACTATCTTCATCAAATTAAACGAGATTACATGAGCTTATATCGTTCATGTCCTTTGTCCCGTGGGCAGGTACAAGAGCTCCTCACACGAAAGGTACAAAATTCTTGTGACGAAGGCGAGGTTGGTAGGGTAGCAAAGCTTCAAGCCAAAGACTTATTGCAGTTTCGTTAATCATTTGATTCCATCGGACGAAGACACAATAGGAAACAAAAAGGGAAGTATCAAGACTCTACATTTCCTTTCGAATTTGTGAAATTACATGAGCAAATTTCGTTTCTACTCTAAAAGAAGCAACTCACACAAACTCACTTGTTTTCACACCATTTGCTAGGTACAATTTCAACCCTCACAACTGACATAACAGGAGTAGCACTTTGCCAAACCTTTGATTCCTTCGGACGAAGACACACTAACAAAGCAGTAGGAAAGGGGAGTATTAATCCAATACTTTCTACGACGGGACAAGTTACGTGAGCCCATTTGTAATCTGCCCTCTGGCGTTTGTAGGTACATGCACATTCTGCATTAAGAGCAAAGACGTGGGCGGTTGGGTGGAAAATTTAGAACTAAAGATTCGGAATTGACTTTGTTGTCACCAAGGATAGCCATGCAAAAGGGAGCACCTTCTACACTATTCCCTAACAAGTTTTCTATCATTCTTCAGCTGGAGTCACACTTTCATTTCCCCAGGTCGGAATTAGTTACATGAGCACACCAAATCCCTCAACACGAGTGGGATATGTGAGCATATTCTTCCAACGACAATTGAGATGAACATTCTCTTCTCATCTTCCAAGGGATACCTCACCTTATCAATATTTCACCAAGCGAGAGTCGAAATACTTGAGCTAACTCCATCTCCGTCTGTTGTCACCTGTGTAGGTACACGAGCAACCGCACGGTATGATACAAATTCTGGGGCAACAACGAAGCTGTTTCGAGCCTAACCTCGAAAGACATGAACTGGGGCGCGAAAGTAGAAGCACATTTCCTATGGAACTCAAACCAATCGAGAGCCACTGCTGTTCAAATTTTCCAATCAGTTTTCCGTACCCAGAGGCATTCTCTCCTTAAGTATTCGTATGTTTATTGCATATAATTTCCAAGAAATTTTCGCACAATGAAAATGCTTTTGGGCGAGAAGCAGAGAAGGAAAACCCTCTCCCAAACACTCACCCCAGAGAGACGAGCATAAACACTACAAGAGTTTATCCAAACAAGCGTTCAAGCAGACGAGGAATCCTTTGACAAACGATGCTCAGACCAGGATAAGATCGAGCGTTCATTCTCTACACAAACACAGAACATTGACCATTGCTAACCCCTTCGAGCGAAAGTCGAAGGTTTTGTACACATTACTCCCTCTGAGTCTAAAGACCGCCTCACATTGTGGTAAACGGAGATCATGTTGCAAGAAACCGGATATAATGGACCACTTCCTCAAAGTTCAAGTGAAGAAGCACCATCAATAGACATACACACCAGTTGAGACGTTTCCAAAGATAGTTGTCTTCATCAAAATAATGGAAATCAAATCCCCAAGGAATGTAAAGCATCTCTAACAAAAACAGGCAAGAACGGAAAATGGGGCATTTCCCAAAAAAACATCAAGAAAAAATAAAATCTGCGTAGTGATCAAACTCTTCAAAAGCAAAGCACAACAAACAAACGAGCAAATTAAAGCACCGACGCCGATATGAACGGTCGTAAAAGCAAATGTGCTATCTCCAGACAAAACGAAGAGAAGACATTCCCCAAAATAGATTTCCAAAGTTCTAGTGGATCGGTCATGTCCCCAAGGACGCGTCTCAACGGGCCTACTGTCTGGTAGATGGAGAAATTGCTTTGACGATGGAACCTCTATGGTACAATAGCTTCTGATGAAGTCCTTAAACTCGTTCCTTCAAATGACAAATTCAGATTCTCTATCCAAAGGCCTTACGCTAAAACTACATTACAACCTTGATAAAGTCTCCTTCGACTCGTACAGGAGCATCCAAGTCAAAAGAATTCTGAAATCCCACCTAGACACTTTTCAAGAATAAGAGTGAGGCGTGAGAAATGTCAGAAGCCGTTCTCCGACCTTGCCCATAAGCATCCAAATAAACTTTATCAAAATAAATCACAACATACATGAATGTCATAATCACAAATGTCGGATTACTCCAATATTTCATGGGGTCTCGTTTATTACTAACATTTTTCTTGATGAGATCCCAAAGTACAGGTCTATCAAGGATCCTCTAAGTCCATAATTTGGGGTATTATTGAAGTCTTTGTGAGAAAATCTTTCTAAGCTTTCCTCGCAAAGAGGGGTAATTTTAATACACCAATTTTTTAAAAATAAGAAAAAATCACATAAAATCCTAAAAAATCACAAAAAAGAGGAAAAATCACTTAAAATTCGGGAAAATTGCAAAAATCAGGAAAAATCTAAAAAAATAACACAAAATCAGGCACTATTGGCTACCTATAAATACCTTAAGCCCACACTCTCGTCAAAGACTTACACACGCATCGATCATCACTCCCACAGACAGGTTTTTGCTTCATCCTTCTAGAGATCGTGTTGCTCTTCTCACCGACGACCCCAAGGTAGGTCCAGCGACGGTAAGGAAACCTCCCCAAGGCCAACCCAATCCAACTTGGGAAGTTGTCGCAACTATAGTCGTTTTCGAGCTCCGGCCTCATCAACGTTTCTCTATTCTGTACATGAAGCTCCAACGTTTTTTCAAACCTGATTAACCGCTAAGTTTTGTCTTCGACAAAATCGAGCTTCTTGTGACCGCATAAACGCGTAACGGAAATCCTGACTTTTGCTATGATGTTATTGCTTACTTGCGCAGGTCTAAGAAATAGAAGTGTTACCATGCCAGCCATGAACAACAGACATCGTTGAACCTCATCAATCAGGGACGATCCCAACACACCCTGCAAAACAAAAGCGCACTCAACCATCTCAAACAAGACACGACCAAGGGTTCTCCCCCGACGTCATGGAGATCGACTTCAACGGGCTACACAATGCCCCCATAAGTACGGTCTTATTCATTAAATTCTAATTATTAAATATGTTTTAGTTAGAGTTTTAATTAATTTATTTTCGTTTATTTTGCATGAAAAGATGAATGAGAACTTCGAGGGATTTGACACAACGAATCCTGATGGCTGGAGGAGGCGGAGCACAAGATAGAAGGCGCGGTGGAATGCTTCACTAGAGCGGCCCCGACCGTTAATTTTCAGCCGATGAGGTACTACCTCGATTGCCTCAGGTACATGAGGGAAGTGCGGGCCTCTCGAATTTTTTTTTGTTTTCTACCTGTAATGGGCTGTGGACCCAAGTGTATAGGCCCACGGTCACCATCCTTCCCCTCCCCCTTGGATCTAAACGATTGATTTGTGGGTGTTTGCATGCTTTACGCCCACATGTTTTATGTCGCATGTGATATTTTTAATCGAACACGACTTCGGGCCTAAAAAGCTCGAATGGGGTCCAATGCCCTAAATAAAGACATTTTTGGAGCAATGCCACCGTTTCACCCATTAGAATGTAAAAGTTAGTAAATAGGGATCATCGAACCAAATGTTTTTTTGACTTAAACAGTTTTATAAATAAGTCGGTGGCGACTCCGTAATAGGTTAAGCAACATCAACCATTTTATTACAGAAATATCATGGATGAGGGAAGGCGACGCGAGCCATTCTCGATTTTTCCGAAGATTCCTTTTTGGGATCATGCTCTGCCTGAGTAAGCGCGATTAGCAATCAAGGGAGGGTCAACCCCGCTCTCTTCCAGAACGCCTTGACGGCCGAGTCTTGACGTCGACTGGAGGAGCATCGAGGGAGCGGGCCTTAGATCCTCGTGTCATCTGAACCGCCGTCACGCGCGTCAAGGTCACGAAAGGGTGCGTGATAACTCTTTGAAATATAGTTAAAGTATCATGTTTTAGACTTGATTTTGGTTAGTCTTAGGCATTTTAGTTGTTTAATTCTTAGGTAATTTTGGTTGCTCCTCACTTTTTATACTTTGTTTCTGTTGGTAGTTAAAATGAGAAGAAGAAAAAGAGTTGAAGATGGAAGGAGGAGAGATGAAGAAGATGGATCTAGATGGTCGGTGCAGCTGCAAAGGAGGTCAGTGAATCTGCAGCAGAGGGTCAGCCACTGGACAGAGAAGTTGGTGCAGCTGCACCAAGACTCGTGCAGCTGCACATACGGATGCCGAGAATCTTTTATTTCCAGAATTTTTTTAGATTCCATTCTTATTTCTAGCCGCACCCCTAAACATAACCTTCCGCCCATACACCACGTCACTCCATTTCGCACCTTTAGTGACGTTCCCTTTCCCCTTCGGTATTGAAATAATCTATTCCTTGTCGTACCCTATCATGTTGGTATTAGGACTCACGGTTGTCAATGGCTAGAAGATTCCATTGCGGTATGACTCTAGACGAAGCACAGGTTGCTTGGCTTGAGGAGCAGATCGCTAATCTTTAGCAGCCGCTACAGTCGTTGAGGACACATCATGCTTCAACTTCCCGCAGTCAATTAGACGGCGGTGATGAGGAGAATCCATGGCGTGAGGAGTCTCAACAAGGATAATCACCTGAGTATCATAAGCAGGAAAGAAGAGCCCCGACGATGAGTTTTCAAATTTCGGAGTTCGAAGGAAACTTGCACCCCGAGGAGCTCATCGATTGGATGCACACGGTTGAGCGCATCTTCGACTATGAAGAGGTGCCCGAGGAACGAAAGGTTAAGTTGGCAGCTTTAAAGTTGAAGAAGTACGCCAGTTTGTGGTGAGAGAACAACAACCAGCAGCGTCGAAGAGAAGGGCGTGATAAAATTCGTACGTGGTAAAAAATGAAAAGGTCTATGACTAAGAGGTTTCTGTCGGAGCATTATCGATGAGATCTCTACCTCAAGTTGCAGTCGCTTCAACAAGTTTCAAGTGTATCGGAGTACACGAGGGAGTTCAAGAGACTATTGTTGCAGTGTGATGTCTAAGAAGCCCAAGAGCAAACCATTGTTAGGTAGCTTCGAGGACTTAAGCCCTAGATCACGGATGCGGACGAACTTCAACAGTATTTCAAATTCGACGATGTTAGAGCGCTTGCCCACAATGTTGAGCAGCAGCAAGCAAGTGAAGGTTCCGCCTTTCAACGGGGGGAGTAGCTCACAGATAAAGCCACCGTCGACGACGTCAAGAAAACCTCCATCATCGACTACCAGACCTGAAGTCAAGTTGAACGAGCGAGATACCGATCGACGATCTTTCAAGTGCCAAGGAGTAAGACGCGTGGCTTCTGAGTGTCCATCGAGGAGAACGTAGTCATTAGAGAGCTGTCCGAGGGAGAAAAAGTTGGATGAGATCGTCGATCCTATTTGGGATGCAGAGGAGATTGAGGAGTACCCGGACGAAAGAGAGTTGTCGTCCAAAAGTCCTTAAGCGTGACACTCGCTAGAGAGGAGAATCAAAGGAATTTTTCGCACCAGGTGTATAGTCGAAGGAAAAGTTTGTTTGGTGATTGTAGATAGCGGTAGGACGTTGGTCGAAAAACTGAAGTTGCCTATTGAAGCTCATCCTTATCCATATCGTTTTCAATCTCTCAACAAGGAGACTGATGTTCAAGTAACACAGAGAGCGAGACTTCTCTGGAGAAGGATACAAGGAGGAAGTCGTTTGCGACGTTATTCCAATGGATGCGTGCCACTTGCTCCTAGAAAGACTGTGGAAGTTTGATTGACGCGCACAACATGACGGATATCGCAATACATACTCAATCAGCGTCGACGAGAATAAGATCACTTTGATGTCCCTAATTACTCAGACTTTGATAGCACCACAGAATCGATCGATCAATCAGCTTCTCAAAGGAATTCAATTGGTTCAAGCGATCCATGAAGGTGAGAAGGCTTATTTTCTTGTTCTTGTCGAAACAACCCATGATCAATCGATGAGCCATCCCCGAGTTGTATTTATACTCGAAGAGTTTAAGGATGTGTTTCCAAAGGAGTTAACAGTAGAACAACCCCCTATGCGGAGCATTCAACACCAGATCGACATGGTTCCAGGAGCGTCTCTACCCAATCGACCAGCTTATTGATGCAATTCAGAGGAAGCTAAGGAACTTCAGAGGCAGGTCGACGAGTTAGTTGAAATGGGATTGGTTCGAGAGAGTTTGAGCCCTTGTTATGTTCCAACCATATTGGTGCCGAAGAAGGATGGCACTTGGTGGATGTCCAGGGATAGTCGAGCGGTCAACAAAATCACTGTGAAGTATCGGTTTCTGATTCCATGAATTGCATGGAGCGCAAGTGTTCTCGAAGGTAGATTTGCGAAGTGGTTATCACCAGATTCGAATGAAAGAAGGCGACAAGTAGAAAACAACCTTCAAGACTAAGTATGGGTTGTACGAATGGTTGGGGATGCCCTTTAGTTTGTCAAACACACCCAGCACGTTCATGCGACTGATGACCCATGTCTTGCGACCTTTCATAGGGAAGTTTGTGGTCGTCTACTTCGACGACATCCTCATCAACAGTCGAAACAACGAAGATCATGTCGACCTTTTGCGAATTGTGTTCCGCACACTTCAGGAGGAGAAGTTGTAAGGAAATCTTAAGAAGTGTGAGTTCTTTCAGCCGAGTGTGATATTTCTTGGTTTTGTGGTATCTGCTAGAGGAATCAAGGTCGATGAAAGCAAGATTGAAGCAATCAAGGAGTGGCAAACGCCAAAGAGTTTCCACGACGTTCGAAGCTTTCATGGATTAGCATCGTTTTACAGGAGGTTCATTCGAGGTTTCAGTTCGATCTCAGCCCCACTCACCGAATGTTTGAAAGGAGATAAGTTCAAGTGGATTTCAGTAGCACAAGATAGTTTCAATCGAGTGAAGGAATGTCTAAATGAAGTACCCGTTCTTTCATTACCTGACTTTGCGAAGATATTCAAAGTCGAATGTGATGCACCAGGAGTTGGAATCGGAGGAGTCTTATTGCAGGGGGGAGACCCATTGCATACTTCAACGAGAAGCTCAATGGTGCCAAACTCAACTACTCGACATACGACAAGGAATTCCTAGCCATCGTTCGAGTACTCGAGACGTGGAGCCATTACATGCTGCCTCGAGAGTTCGTGTTACAACCGATCATTAAGCTCTCAAATACATCAATGGTCAGCACGAGCTCAGTCAACGACATGCGAAGTGGGTCTAGTTTCTACAAGACTTCACTTTTGTCTTGAAGCATAAACCAAGATCGAAGAATGTAATCACTGATGTTCTCTCGAGGAAGATGACTCTACTCTCCGCGATGGAGACAAAGCTGATTGGATTTGAGTACTTGAAGGATCTGTCTAAGGACGATGAAGACTTTGGAGGGATTTTCGTCCAATGCACCAATCAGGCCGTCGATCGATTCCATCAGGTGAATGGATTCTTGTTTCGAGATTTTAAGTTATCCATTCCCAGGAGTTCGACTCAAGAGCTACTTATTCGAGAAGTTCATGGAGGAAGAATAGCCAGACATTTTGGAGGCGACAAGACGCTGTCGATGCAGCAAGAAAATTTTTATTGGCCACGAATGGAGAAGCAAGTGCAGGTCTTATTTCGAGATGTGCTATCTGCCAACAAGCGAAGCGCTGAGTCCAACCACAAAACCTTTACACTCCACTGCCCTCCCAGAGTGTCCTTGGGAACACGCAAGTATGGATTTTGTGCTAGGATTGCCTAGAACGCAGCGGAGAAAGGATTCTATCATGGTTGTGGTCGATAGATTCTCGAAGATGGCGCATTTGATTCCTTGCCAGAAGACGGATGATGCAACCAATGTAGCGGATCTGTACTTTTGAGAGGTCCTGAGGCTGCATGGAGTGCCAAAGTCAATTACATCAGATCGAGACGTCAAGTTCCTTAGTTACTTTTGGAAGACGTTGTGGCACAAGTTAGGAGCGAAACTCGTCTTCAGTACAGCCTATCATTCGCAAACTGATGGACAAACAGAGGTTGTCAATCGCACCATGGTTGTAATCCTTCACACCTTAGTATCGAAGAATCAGAAGGATTGGGATGTGAAGCTTGCTCATCCGGAGTTTGCACACAATAGAGTCCCAATATGCGGAGTTTGCATACTGGAGTTGTCTTGCACATCATCGACTAACTGGCACAACATCAAAGTAATGGTTCGTCGAAGCAAGTACGGACACGTCGAAGCAAGCCATCGAAGGAAGCCGTCAAAGCAGAAGCAACTCCATATCGAATGCATCTCAAGTTATCAGATCATTCATGCATTTATCCCTTTCATGCATTGGCATTTATATTTGTTGCATTTCCAATAAGCCATTTATGGTTCGTCCCTGAATCTGGCCATGCATGCATCTTGTCTAAGTTCATTTATGTTTTTGTTCTGGTGATCCCTATACAATGGGCGCCCTTGTAAGCATTTGAAAAACTTTTGATCATATTATAAACCCCTTTGTAAGACTTTGTCCTTCTATCCGAAGTGAGTGGTTCTCCTTTAACCTCGTTGTTCATTTGGTGGATTCTTAGTGCGGATTGAGTTAAGCGTATCAACCGGTGGTGGTGTATCTGTGTCCTCTGCGTTGTGCCTCGCCCTCGTCTTGTTCGTGGTGGTGTATCTGTATCCACAGCCAAATGAGTTATCCGAGTTCTTCTTTCATGGTGGTGAGTCTGTATCCGTGGAGGTCGGTTCTCAACCTATCTTCATCTATCCCAATTTCATTCCTATTTCCAGCCGCACTCCTAAACATAACCTTCCGTCCATACCCCACGTCACTCCATTTCGCACCTTTAGTGACGTCTCCCTTCCCCTTTGGTATTGGAATCATCTATTCCTTACAGTACCCATATCACTTAGGTAACTATATAGCGTTTGAATATAATGGGGCATCACTAGTTCTTTGCCTAGGAATAGAGTAGGGAATTCGATACATGGTGGTACGTTTCTGGATGTTCGGGAGGACAACGGGGAGAGTCTAGCAACCTATGTTAGCAATTATAATAATTTGGTCGCAGTAGGAAGAAGGGGATCGGGTGCATAGGACGCGAGGGGAAATCAGATATCCTAGATAATTCTAACACCAGTAAACCTTAGCTGCTTTCTTTGATTTCTTGCTTTTAATTAAACTCAACTTTCTTTCTGCTTAACCTAAACCGATTGCCAAGAACAACGCTCGGAGTAATTTGTTAGTACAATTCTCTGTGGAATCGACCCTTGCTTGCTCTTACTATTCTAGTTAGGTCGAAAAATGAATTTATCTTTGTTGTGTTGACGATGAGCATCAAATTTTAGTGCTGTTGCCGGGGAATTAATTGACGCTCAAGCTTTCTTTTTATTTTCTTTTTCAGTTTATGCGACGAAACCAAAGAGTAGATTTGACTCCATTGACCTCAATCTAAGTAAAACTAGCAGCCCTTACCAAGAATTTTGAGGCGTGGAGAAATCACCTGAATGTTTCTTGGAAAGGTCCACAAGCGATGGGTAGTCGAGGCCTAGCATCTTCAGATTTCCAACAGCCTCAAGCACAATTGTCTGAAAAGAAGCCAAATTTCGAGTAGATGATGATGAAATATATGGCTAATCAAGATACTTTGTTGAAGAACCAAGTAGCATCTATTTGAAACTTGAAGAACCAAGTTAGTCAATTGGCGCAAGCTGTAAATTCCAAATCATACGGGTCAGTGCCTAGCAATACTGAGGTGAATTCGAGAGAGCAAGTGAAGGTAATGCCTTTACGGAATGGTCGAACGCTTGATGAGGGGAGAATTGGTGTAGAAAATAAACAGACCACATCCGAGGAAGAGTCACCAAACACTCCTAGTGGACATAATCAAATCAGTCACCCTATGGATCCTATAATGTTTCCAGTTCCTTTGAAGCAAAAGAATGAGGCGGATGAAACTAAAGAGGACGTAATGGAGTTTCCAAAACTACCTTTCCTGTAAAGAGAATGGAAACAAAATGAAGACATTCAATTCCGTAAGTTTCTTGATGTATTTAAAAAGCTTCACATTAATATTTCTTATGCAGAAGCACTTGAGCAGATGCCTAGCTACGTCAAGTTTATGAAGGATGTACTCTCAAAGAAAAGAAGATTAGGCGACTGTGAGACAGTGATGTTAATCGAGGAATGTAGCGCAATCCTTCAAAAAAAATGCCATCGAAACTCAAGGATCTTGGTAGGTTTACGACTCCATGCACAATTGGTTCAACTTTTCAGGTAAGGCTTTATGTGACCTTGGTGCTAGCGTTAATCTAATGCCATTTTTTTATCTATAAGGAGTTAGGATTGGGTAAGGTAAAACCCATATCTGTTTCTCTATAATTAGTAGATAGGTCTATTACCTATCCTAAGGAAATAATTGAGGATGTGTTGGTAAAGGTAGATAAATTCATATTCCCTACTGATTTTCTTGTTTTGGACTTTGTGGAAGATCGAGAGATTGCAATCATCTTGGGTCGACCATTCTTAGCTACAGGACGAGCACTGATTGATGTTAAGAATGGCGAGTTGACTATCCGTGTCAACGATCAGTAAGTAACATTTAATGTGTATAAATCTATGAAATGGCCGAATGACACTAACGAAGGTTTCCTTCTCAATGTTATTGATAGGTATACTTGTGAGTATCTCTCGTAAGTACATGAAGACGATCCATTGGCCGAAGTTGAAACAGTGTATGCAAATCAAAGCATCATGGAAGCCGCGGCATTTTCTACAAGAAGGGTAAATCACTTTGACACATTGGAGCGGCCATTGAACCCTATGAAGCCATCAATTGAAGAACCACCAATTATGGAATTCAAACAATTGCTGGAGCATATGAGGTATGCATATTTCGGACCCTCTAATATTTTACCCGTAATCATATATGCTAGTCTAATAGATCAAGAAGAGGAGAGATTACTTCATATCCTTAAGGAACACAAGAAAGCTTTAGGTTGGACGATTGCAAATATTCAACGAATAAGCCCGTCGATGTGCATTCACAAGATCTTTTTGGAAGAGAACTACAAAGCTTCGGTGGAAGCTCAACGGCGACTTAACCCGAACGTGAAGGAAGTATTTAAGAAAGAGATAATCAAATGGTTAGATGCAGGTATTATTTATCCTATCTCTGACAGTTCGTGGGTAAGTCCTGTGCAGTGCGTACCAAAGAAAGGAGGCATGACGATGATTGCCAATAAGAGGAATGAACTCATACCAACCCGAACGGTGACGGGATGGAAGGTATGCATGGATTACCGTAAGTTAAACAAAGCAACAAGGAAAGATCATTTCCCCTTTCCCTTCATTAATCGAATGCTTGGCAGGTTGGTAGGTAAGGAATTTTATTGTTTCCTTGACGGTTATTCCGGATACAATCAAATTTTGATTGCTCCGGAAGACCAAGAGAAGACAACTTTTACATGCCCTTATGGAACTTTTGCTTTCCGTCGTATGCCCTTTGGATTATGTAATGCACCTGCTACTTTTCAACGTTGTATGATGGGAATATTTTCAGACATGATTGATAATGGTCTTGAGGTGTTTATAGATGACTTTTCTGTGGTACCTTGTACTTTGAGTGCTTGATGAATTTAGCGAAGGTTTTACAAAGATGTGAGGAGACTGACCTGATCTTAAATTACAAAAAATGCCAATTTATGGTCAGAGATGGTATTGTTCTTGGTCATAAAATATCAAGCAATAGGATCGAGGTGGATAAAGCAAAGATCGAAACTATTGAAAAGTTGCCACCCCCCACGTCCGCTAATGGAATTAGGAGTTTTCTCGGGCACGCTGATTTTTACCGAAGATTTATCAAGGACTTCTCCAATATCATAAAGCCATTGTACAATCTATTGGAGAAGGTCAAATCATTTGTCTTCGATGACGCATGCCTTTCAGCTTTCACTGAGCTCAGGAAGAGGTTAGTATCCGCACTTATTGTCATTGCACCGGACTAGAATTTGTCTTTTGAGTTAATGTGCAATGCTAGTGACTACACGGTTGGTGCTGTGTTAGGACAAAGGGTGGGCAATGTTTTTCATATTATTTATTATGCCAGTCGTACCCTAAATGATGCGCAAGTGAATTATACAACCACTGAAAAAGAATTGCTTGCGGTTGTGTTTGCTTTTGATAAGTTTCGAAGTTATCTCGTCGGTGCTAAAATTATAGTATTCACAAACCATTCGGCTATCAAGTATTTAATTGAGAAAAAAGATGCTAAACCGAGATTAATTCGTTGGGTGTTGTTGTTGCAAGAATTTGATCTAGAAATTTGAGATAGAAAAGGGATAGAAAATCAAATAGCAGACCATTTGTCGAGAATAGAAAATGAAAATGGGGCAAGAAACAAAATATTCATAAATGAATCATTCCCAGATGAACAATTGTTTGCAGTTGATCAAAGTGTTCGTTGGTATGTTGATTTCGTGAATTACATTGTTTCGAATTTTGTACCTAATGATTTTGATGCCCAAATGAAGAAGAGAATCCTGCATTAAATACGTCATTATTTTTGGGATGAACCATTTTTGTTCAAAAGATGTGCAGATCAGGTCATTACGAGATGTGTTCCAGAAACAGAGACGAATGACATACTTGTGCATTGTCACGCATCCCCCTATGGAGGGCACTTTGGAAGAGATCACACCGCGGCAAAAGTTTTACAATCAGGTTTTTATTAGCCCACCTTATTTAAAGATGCTTATCAATTTGTTATGCATTGTGACAGATGTCAGAGAGTGGGGAATATATCAAGACAGAACGAGATGCCATTGCAAAACATTCTCGAAAGTAGAGTTGTTTGATGTGTGGGGAATCGACTTCATGGGACCATTTGTACCTCCAAAAGGTAATAAATACGTACTTGTGATAGTTGATTATATATTGAAGTGGCTGGAAGCAATTGCTTCCCCCACTAATGATTCTAAGGTAGCTATGAGATTCGTGCAGAAATATATTTTTACAAGGTTTGGGGTACCTCGAGCAATCATCAGTGATGAAGGCACACATTTCCTTAATCGACATTTCACTGCACTGCTTGGTAAATATGGTGTGAAACACAAGATCGCGATGGCGTATCATCCACAAACTAGTGGCCAAGTCGAGTTTTCTAACCGTGAGCTCAAATGGATCCTCGAAAAAACTGTAACTAACGCATAAGGATTGGGCGTTGAAACTTGATGACGCCGTGTGAGCATACATGACAGCATACAAGACTCCCATAGGGATATCTCCATATAGACTAGTCTTCGAAAAAGCATGCCATCTTCCGGTGGAGTTAGAGCACAAGGCTTATTGGGCCCTTCAACGCCTTAACTTTGATGTTATACGATCAGGTGAAGCTAGACTATTACAACTGAACGAATTAGAGGAGCTTCGACATCAAGCATATGAAAATGCGAAAATCTACAAGGAAATGACGAAGAAATGGCATGACAGTAAGATACTCAATAGGATCTTTACCCCAGGTGAGTTTGTCTTACTCTTTAATTCTAGGTTGCGGTTTTTCTCAGGAAAATCGAAATCTCGGTGGTCGGGACCGTTCTGAGTGGTGGATATTTCCCCACATGGAGCGGTAGAGCTCAAGGTTGACAATTCAGAAAGAACCTTCAAGGTTTATGGACAACGATTGAAGCACTATCGGGGAGAGCTAGTCGAACGAGGGATTATGTCCACACAGCTCCAAGAAGCGTGATCACCAAGAAAGTCGAGCCGTAGACTCTAAACCAAGAGGCAACCCAAGTCTTTTTCATTATTATATTTATTTTAGTTTTTTTAAAATTCATGTTTAGTTTTTAATAATAACCGTTTTGTTATTATTATTAAAAAAACATTATGGAGAATTGTACCCTAATTGCTTCCCCATTCTTTCTTCCAGGTGTCGATGGCCATGATCGACTAGCCACCCCAGTTCCGCCGTGAGTGACCACGAAACGTCGTCTCGCTGCAATCCTCTCGTCTGGTGTTGGCAGCCCGTCGCCACCGCTATTCGATCTTGGCCAACAAGCAACTCCACCGTCGGTGATTGATGAGGAAAATGAGAATGACGCTTTTAAGGACACAGAATATGGGAGTACCGTTCTCCCTTATTTCTTTCACGTCTTTGCCATATTTTTTTGCACCGAGGGCGTTGCTTA
This sequence comes from Melastoma candidum, assembly GCA_023653495.1. Lineage (NCBI taxonomy): Eukaryota > Viridiplantae > Streptophyta > Magnoliopsida > Myrtales > Melastomataceae > Melastoma > Melastoma candidum. Next base: position 5,663,271 of record CM042883.1, on the reverse strand, counting down.
GTTTAGGTTTAGGGGTTGTTAGGGTGTGATTTGTTTGCATTTCATATTGCGTTCGGCGTTGCTTCTTTAATTTAGTTTGAGCCAGTCTAGTTTAAAAAAAGAAGAGGAAAATTAAACTAATAATAATAGTAATATTAGTAGTAATAATAATAATAATAATAATAATAATAATAATAATAATAATAATATTTATGTGTCTTTTGTATCGTTGCTCCACAGAATGACCTTAGAATTTCGAAAGTGGAATGTCCGTATTCTATGATGAGCTTAAGACTTGCCTTCCTAATATGGGGAAATATAAAGTTCTAAGTTTAGCGTGTTTATTTTTTCGGATCGTTAACAGATGTCCCACTAGAGAGGATACTTAGCTGCAACAGGCCTACGTCTTCTTAGAATGCATGGAGACTAGTGACGAGTAGAAACACTTGGACTATCTCTTGAAACAAAGTCTGTGGTATATGAGTTGAGAAAGAAAAAAGAAATAAAAGAGGCTGCCAAGGCTTCGAGTACCACTGTTCAAGTTTAAAAAGTCGAAAAAAAGAAAATAAAAGAATAAGAATGCCTGAATATGTACTTGTGGTGTGAGTCTTCCTTGCATGCTTGAATGATCAATCTGAGGGGTGCCTTATCACCTAATGCCTTGATCTAATTAGACGGGGAGTCATTGATCGAGAATTCATTATATGAGCTTTTGCAGGAACTTGATGACAAATTTAGAATCCTACAACCGAGAAAAAAATTAAAGTTGGGTAATGAAAAGTTGAAAAAACAATAGATGAGTGGAGAGAGTGGTTTGTTGTAGTCTTTGGGAGTCATTTGGTTGCCATAGACTATTTGGAGTGTGGATTTGTTAATGTTAAATACGTAATGCTGGGATGAAATTATTTCTTGTGAGATTTGTTGACTGAGTACACTGGCGGTGAATGAAATCCAACTACACAAGAAGTTTGCAGCCATATCTGAGAGGTTTTTAAGATGTTCCATGATCGAGTGACTTGGGTTTTCTGAGGAGTGTCGTTTGAGTATATTTCTTTCTTTTGTTTTTGCTCGAGGAATAGCAAAAGTTAGGTTTGGGGATGTGATAACTCTATGAAATAGAGTTAAAGGATCATGTTTTAGACTTGATTTTGGTTAGTCTTAGGCATTTTAGTTGTTTAATTCATAGGTAATTTTGGTTGCTCTTCACTTCCTAAACTTTATTTATGTTGGTAGTTAAAATGAGAGGTAGAAGAGTTGAAAATGGAAGGAGGAGCCATGAAGAAGCTGGATCTGGATGGTTGGTGCAGCTGCAATGGAGGTCAGTGCAGCTTTAGATGAGGGTCAGCCACTGGACCCGAGAATCTTTTATTTCCATATTTTTTTTTTGAATTTTCTAGGGTTATTTCTAGAACATATATATAGACTTATTCAATCCTTTTGAGAGGGTGGACTTTACTTATGAGTCTATTGGAGACAAGAGTCGACGACGGAGACAATTTCCACTACCTTACTTTCTTAGTTTTCTTTATGTCGATTTTATTGGTTTTAGTTTCTTTAGCTATGAACTAAATGGTTTCTCTAAGGCTAGGATGGAGCCTCTTGTTCTTATGTAATTTGTGAACCTTCTTCTTTTATGTGATTCGGATTTTTATTAATTACTTATCCATTCTGTTCTTAATGCGTGTTAAATGACTGATCACCTTTTAATATTGATTGGATAACCTATGGAGACTGGAAGGGTATTCTAGGTTAGATCTGGAATTGGATAGCTTAAGAAGTCTATGTATTGGGAAACCGGGTTTTTGTGTGAAGGATAGGGATATACCAAAACACCTTATGTAACTACATGGTGGTACGTATCCGGATGTTTGGGAGGACTACGGGGAGAGTCCGACAATCTATGTTAGCAACTATAATAAATTGGTCGTAGTAGGAAGAAAAGGATCGAGGCATAGGACACGAGGGGAAACCTTAAGTGCTTTCTTTGATTTCTTGCTTTTAATTAAACTCAACTTTCTTTCTGCTTCACCTCAACCGATTGCCAAGAATGACGCTAGAAGTAATTTGTCAGTGCAATTCTCTGTGGGATCAACCCTTGCTTGCCCATACTATTCTAGTTAGGTCGAAAATGAATTTATTTTTGTTGCATTGACCACGCGCATCGGCGCGCGTAAAGAAATTGCTTGGTTAATAATATGAAGTGAGATAATGGTATAGATAAAATTTATAAAATTTCTTATCATTATGTATTGCAAAAAATTATTTTTTGCCTAGGTCTTGCAGAAATATGTTATGCTTGTTACTTCATCGATAAGTTACTTCAGACCAACCAAAAAAGAAGGTAAACAGACCAAAACATCAGTAAGCTGGTCAACTTTCCCAAAACAAATGCAGTAACTCGCCTCGTAGGACGTCTTCCTTGTGAAGGAAGATTTTGCTACACCAATTATGGATGTTATCCTGGAATTCCTGTGACTGCATTTGCACGAAATCTGGAACAGTCTCAGGCCCTTCTATGATGCGGAAATTGCTCCGACAAATGCAAAAAATATTAGATACCGACAGGCAACAGCCATGAAAACAACACTCATAGGCGAAGGGGGGGAAGTCACATGTGGATCGTTCAACTCTAGCAGTCTATGCATATAAAAAGAAGATATTCATCCTTGTCTTTCTCTGTGTGTGTCTTTTGGCAGTGATAATTTGGCGGGGGTATTTATTCCGAGAAGTTGGTCAAGGGTTTGATTTTTTCTATATATAATTTTTATATTGTCGTTGGGGATGATGGTGATGGTTGGCAGTTTCACACCTCTTCCTTTTCTCCTTTCTCTCTTAATGGAGCGAGCTTTGATCATATTTTTTCGATTTTTTTCATTTTTATTTTCATAGAAAAATGTATCCCAACAAAAGTGACATGACAAAATAAAAGGGGTGAAATTGAATATCCATAACGTTATTCGTGAAATATATTTTACGAAATAAGTAACTAGCTTTCGCTATAACTTGATATCAGAAAAATCAATTTGCTAGTTCACTTTAATAAGGGCAAACTTCTTAAGGAACCGAACTCGGTGTTTCTAACATCGATTTAAGGACATTAGTCGACATGTTACCCTTTCCTTCCTTTTCCATCCAACCCAAACACAACATCAGGGTAAAAGTGGACACAAGAAGATTTGGGCGTATCTACAGAGACTTCGCGTTGCTGTGAAGGAAAGTCTTGCAGCTGCACGAACGAAAGTGAAAAATGTTTTTATTTTCGAATTTTCTAAGATCTGCTACCGTTATATTTAGGACTATAAAAAGACTTTATGCACCCCTTGCGAAGAGGAGAACAATTTTTATCAAGGAGAGCAACGGAGTTAAACTATCGTTTAGGGTACTTTTCTCTGATTTATGTTCAAAAAATGATACTTGGCTAAACTTTCTTTACTAGAATTATGTTGAACCGAAGAATTTCCGGAACTCGTATTAGAACAAATACGTGCTTTGAATGTTTATTTATTTCGTTTGATCTTAATGCATACAATTTATCTGATCAATGAATTGTATTAATTTGTTAAACTAATTTAAACGGGATAGGAGTTTTAGGAGAGAACAA